>OY728133.1:419336681-419936681 GCA_963277665.1 Viscum album
AAGGTGATCAGACCCTACCAGGGTCACAATCCAAAATGGACCAACATGGATGGGGGTTCAAATAATTACCCTAATGAAAGTAGTGCAGAATCAGCCTATTGCATTGAAAGTAATGGAACAACCACCATTTTCTAAAATGCCTCTTTAAATTACATCACCTTCAACATGACATACATTGATCATGATGAAAATTCAGAGGGCCATAACACGGAGAATCTACCCCGAGAGGAGGGTGATTTGGATGCACCAAATGAGGCTACATACACCCAGAACCAAAGAAGGATCCAAAGTATGGCATCACTAAATATTGAGTTTCCATCTCCATGATGGAACATTGACAAGGAGAAAGTTTTGGATACATCCTGATCACCAACCAAAATATTTGAGATTCCTTCCATAGAGGAACAATTTTCACAATATGAGAGTGAAATAAAAACTCTCTGAAAAATCAACGATGGGATACTCAGGGGAAATATTCCCACTGGGTATTGTCTTTATGAAAAGATGAGTATCCTCCCTCCCATAGATGATCCACCAACAAGAGAGGTATATGAGCATAATATTGGATCTGAATCCAAACAACCATTCAACATAAATGAGGAAGTCTAAAACGATCGTGACTTCCCTCCATTGCAGGGATAGCCCCTCCCTCGTCATGGAAATCATTATATCATTGTAAGAATAGAGAATTAGTAGGAAATGAAGGTGGAACCACCTCATCAGACCCCTATCACTCCCTATGTATGGGAGGCAGCTTAGATAGTAGTTCCCCCATAGTTACATTACATCAACGAGTCCATGGCTACTCAAATGTAAGCCATAAAAGGGAGACATGAACCTATATAGCCTAAAAATAATCTATATCCTGAATGGGTGGATGATACCCCACCTCCAACAAAAATCAAAAATCCTAAATTATCTACCTTTGACAGTGTAGGAAACCCTGAACAACATCTCACACACTTTTTATCCCAATGTGGGCAGATTATAGACCCCTAAGATCAACAAGAGGCAACAAATCTATGGTGTTTCATATATACTCTGAAAGGTCCAGCCTTTGGTTGGTACAAAATCCTGTTAGAAAGATTATTTGTATGATTGGAAGACCTTCATTGTTAGTTCCTTTATCAATTTTGATCAATGATAAGGAAGAAAAAAAATCGACCTAATGTACTACAAGCAATGCAAGAACAAGAGGGTGTCTGATTTCATAGAAAGATGGAAAGGATTAACCTATTCTCTATGTATCACTATTTTTTAAGAGAAACTACTGGAACTCTATTATAAAAATCTTAGGCATTATTTTGAGACACCTCTGATCCCCATGAATTATCCTGAAACGTCCCAGTTCTGGGTGCTTCCCAGAGGTGCCCCATACCCGGTTGGCCACATAACCTCAAGCGCATTTCCCCAAAAGCCAAATTCTGCCAACTATCAATGAGGGACTTGGGTGTGATAGTGGGGAAATTATTCCCTCATTGGTAGAGTAATGTAGTTGAAATAAACAGATAAAAATAGTGGAAGTGGTAATAACATGTAATAAGTAAAAAGTGAAAGACTGAAAGTAATAAACAATTATAGCACATATATAAATGATTTATGGTATGTATGTATTGGAAAATAGACAAAAAAGTCACAATGATGGAATATATTACTAAAAAAAATTACAAATAAAACAAATAAACTTTAGCAGCATCGTAAGCCACATCTTGGTCCCATGCTCTCCAGCTCCACAGCTGTCAAGTACCTGACGTAGAAGGGAGCTTTCCCTTATCTATACCTACAGTAATATAATCTGTTTGGGCCCAAAAGCATGACCCAAACAGGGTGTGAGAAGAATCCCAGTAGGCAACTGTAACGCCCTGACCCCAGTTACCCAGAGTCGGTGCATTATTGCGTAGCATTGGCATGATCACAAAAGATCAAGTCTCGAAAGACCGATTAGTTTAGTAGCCCTGGAAAGACTAGATACATTCATAAATGTTACATTACATCATAAAGTGAAAAATCACAATAACATAGTCTCCATAGTCCACAATTCTATCTCCTTCAGACTATCCCTGTAGGTCATTCATAAAATATTTCTTCACATCCTACGAAAATAAAACATAGGAAGGGGTGATCTCAGAAGCTCAGTAAGGATAACAATACAGCGGAAACTTTCATAAATAAAAATAAACATTTAAGGCGATGTATAACTAAAAAAAAGCCTTTTAAACTTGAACTTCAGCATAATATGGAAAAAATAAAATGAAATAATGCCATTTACTTATTCACATGGATATTCTAATAGTCGAATAATCACATGAAATATCAATAACCACTTTCATAATGATGGAATGCATAATGTCATACTATCATAACCACATAGCCAAGGCCTCGTGCCAAGACTACAAATAAGATTTTGTCAAGGCCTCGTGCCAAGACACTATTTTGTCTCATGAGACCTACTAATGAATCGAGGAGCTATAGCGGGCTCCACCTATCACTTATTAAGTCCAATGCATTCCTCATATGAACAGGTTTAAACATATCATAAACCATAACATAATCGTATCACATAAAACATGCATAAAGAAAACATAACATTTCCACATTTCAATCACAAGATATCAATACAACACATTGATGTAATAAAAACACTTTCAAAACCATTTTCAATACCAAAATAAAATAAAATTAAAACTTTGTATTTATTTTTCATTTAAAAAAAGTTATGGCTTGTAGAGGAAGTCGATACTCAAAGAATGGTCACGGCGGCAGAGAATTCATTGTCGCCGCATACGTACGACAAAAAAACATTCCCTTTTTTCATTTAGTAAAACTCTTCTTATAAAAAATATTCCTTTTGAATAAAATTAAAAGTCAAAGGGGTTTATACACTGTATAAAAGAAAGTTGTGTATAAAACAAAATATGCCTCAATGAAAGGATATTGAGATGAAGTCCCTTACAAAGATCATTTTTTAAATAAAATAGATCTATTATGTGTATTCAATATAATTACACATAAATAAAGTACAAATACAAGATATGACATAATAATATCATGACATAATTTGAAAGTAGGAGATTAACCCAAATAACGGAAATTGGGTTAAGAAGTTCCCTTGCCTCATGTCTGACTTGACTCGATCGTTCTTTAACCTCCTGAATAATAAACTGGAGTTAATTTATACTTTCTTAAGAACCTTTTTCAAGTTTATTATTCCTTTTATATCACTTATTACCATTCTATGAACATTATTTAATTATTTAAGTTAATAACGGTTGTTTTTTCGATCTTTGGTACTTGAGTCAAAAATAAACTTCTTATAATTACATGTTGTTCATGTGATAAAATATCCATTATATACAGAATTATATTCATGATTTAGATATCATATATATCATACATATCCAGTATATACATTCATTTATAATATTATATAACATTTAGAGGTAAGAAATGAAATACACCGTTCATGGAGACGGTAAGCCGTACGTACGCATGAACGCTACTTTCATTTATATTTCGTATTTAATGGAATGAAATAATAATTATATAAAGGTATATTATAATTCAAGTATAATATCATATATAATATCATTTACTACATCCTTTATACATCCCACATATGGCATTAACGATTCAAATCACTTTGAGGGGGCGGTAGTCCGCACTTCCTAAAATGAAATTATCGCGTTTACCCATAATGGAAGTCATAAAGCTATGTCATAAATGAAAAATATAGAAGCATAAAGAATACATAAACATTATATATATCATATATAAAAATAGTGTCATCATAATTTACACCATGAGAGGTGTTAAAAGAATATTGAACAATCATCGTTTCGTGAGCCAGTAATTCGCCACCCACAGAAACAGTATGTTCTTTAACTATTAGATGAAGGTGTGTGTAAGTGTAAATCAAATCCTTATCATAACAAAATCATATTATATTTAATATACTGTTTTTGTTACAAAAGAAATGAATAAAAATAGTTTAAGGGGTTGGAGAAGCAAAATAAAACAAAAGAACATAAGAGAAGACATTACCTTAAAATCGGGTAACTCTTTTTGATTTGAGCCAAAGGCTTCCTTGGGAAGACTTCTTCCCAAAGTGAGGCTTATAGTAGTAAGAGAGGGAATTTGAGAGAGAATTTGGGAATATATTGGCCTAGCCAAATGGCTTGAATTTGTGAATAAGGTGGTAGAGGTTGGGGCCTTTTATAAGAGGAGAGGAGGGCACTCTTGGAAAGTCATGAAATGTTACATTATTATAAAGTGCTTTTCGGATTTCAAATGTCCCACAATTATATATTTAGAGGTTAAGTTGATAGGGGTTCTAAATCTATGCATCCAATAGGTTTTTGACAATTGTAAGTCTTAGATTTTACATTATCGTTTCATTTTATTTAAATCGTTAATTAATGAGGTAATCGCTACATCATCATGGTGTCATAAAAAATTTAATTTATTTAATGTCTAAAAATTATAAAAAAAATATCATGATGTATTAAATTATTTTTTCTTTCTAATGAATATTTATAGTCGAAAATTTAACATATATAACCCCATGTGATAATTTTTTTAGTAAAACAACACATGTTTGTGACAATTTTATTTTTACGTTAAATAAAATGTTATTAATGTCATTTTCTTACCCAAGTGGCTCCATGGGGTCCCCAAGTTGACCAATGGATTTTCTTGGTCGTACATGACTCATCAAATAAGGGTATGACAACTATAAAGGTAATTTCATATTATTATAACATTATATTTACCTTAAATTACACTAATTACCTTTAATCACAATTAATAAAACTTAAAAGTTACTATTCACCAAAAATTATTTTCATCCCATTGAACCACATTTTACTTACTAATGACAACCATGTATGTTTTATTTTTGAAATTCAATTCACATAATTGGTAAATTTTCATTTAAACAAAAAATTAGAATTTTTAACTACCACTTAGTGGTTTTACTATTTATCAAAAATTGAAGTTTTTCAAAAAAATACCAAAAATTCACCCTAAGCTATATTTGATATTCCTAATTCAAAAATGATGTCTATTTTACAAAATTAAAAACATATAAGTTGAATTAATTAATTTAATAATTAATTCTTGTTGTCACAACAAATAGCGTGTTTTTAAGAAACAATATATATCAAAAGATTGACAATTGTTTATGTCCAATTTCAATGTGAAATTAATTCTAATGACCACCACTGGATAAAATAGTAAAAATATATTCTAATTATACTTTAAAACCACTCAATAGTATAATTTATCACTATAAATTATTTTGATTAAAAAAGTTTTTTTAAGTTTTTTTTTTCTATTCATAGAAAATTGGAAGTTCTCGGAAAATTTCAAAAAATTCAACTTAGGATAATTTTGATATTCTGAATACAAAAATGAAGTCCATTTTGAAATATAAAATTTATATAATTTCAAAAAGTGGGTATTACTATTCATAACGGCTACTTTGATTGGTCGCGGTGTGTTAGAACTTGAGGTTGCGTACAACACACGTTGCTCTATTATTCAAAGAGAAGCGTACCATGGAAGCTTGGGGTGTTACATTCTCCCCTCCTTCAATAAATTGCATCCTCGTAATTTGAAATTTTTCTTTGAAAATAAAAGGTTGAAAATAGAAAATACCTTTGTGGAAAACCCACATCGGAAATAATGTTAATAAAAATATAACTTTAAAAGAAAGAAAGATAAGTAAAAAGGTCACCCGAGATAGCCAATACTAGGATTTTATGAAAACATGGATATGGAGGATAACAAACCATCAATGTCTGATGGAGAGTTGTATAAAACAGGATTAGGAGATATTTAACTATAAGAAAATCACAAACTTGTGGTTGGTTAAATGGTCTTTGATTCCCCAGTAGGAAAAGTTAACCGACAACGTTTTTTGTTTTAAGTTACCTTTCATAAAGTTGAAGAATTTATTTATGATATTTAATAAGAATGTAAGGAAATATACTTACTTGTCATGTAGACATTTATTCCTTACTAAATATTTACCACAAACCCATCTTTCACTCCAAAAGGTAATAGAACTCAAAAATATTCTACTTATCCTAACCATATTGGGTTCAAAAAAAATTTATAATTCCCCTATCAGAACTAAAAAAACTACATTATACACTCCAGGGACTTCACGTAGTCCAGTGGTAGGTGATAAATCCCAATCGCACTATGGTTGTGGGTTCGATTCCCACAGCTTTGTCCGACGCGATGGGTTGTCACATGGTCTGCGTGTTGTCCTTTTTATAAATATCCAAAAATAACCTTAACAATAGTATCCAATGTAAAATATAATCCATTCCAACATTTATAGTTATCCAAAATACCTCTGTCCAGACTTTCTCTAAAAAGTCTCTAAATTTCAAAATCAATTGTAACATCATATTCCTCAAACAAAGTAAAGTTTCTCTTATTGTCACATACTAAAAATATGATTACCTTCATCATATTAAAACCTTAATGAAAACAACAAGTACTACAGTACAATCCTTATATATATCACATTATTCTTATAACCATAATATAGTTCTTGAGTCCAAAAACACAAATACAATAATTATTCCACTTCAACTGTAGTAACAGCATAAGATTGGCCTCATACCTTGCGACATTCTCATCCTCCTTTTGTCTTATACTCAGAAATTGCCTTTCCTTATCTACTCGATGGTCAAGACGAAAGTATTTTTCTTAGAAAATATCTTTGAACTCCCTCCATTCCATATTTGATACTTCATCATCTTCCTTCTTGTTTTGTATCAATGACCACCATTGATCAGCATCTCTAGTGAGGTGTTAAACTGCCATGACAACTTTTTCTCTTTCACTACTCCCTAAAGCCTTAAATATTTTCTCTAGGGAATTTATCCGTTGCTCAGCTACTAATGGATTTGTACCCCCATTAAATGTTGGTGGTTGTTGCCTCATGAAGCGGTCTAACATTGATCCTCCACGTTGCGGATCAGGGTGCTCCATACGAGTAAGGTTATTATTCATAACCTGAGTGAGTTGTCCCATTATGGTGATAAGATGATCAGCACCAGTTGTATCACCAGCTCCACTAAAATTATCTTGAGCAGGAAGGAAATCCCTATATGGAGTGTGTGCATTGATATGGTTTTCATTCCTTCCACTAGGCGTCATTTCTAAACAATGTCATAAACTATATTAGTTTATGTATCGAAATACATAATTACATACTTGTAAAAAACTTAACATAAATTAAACTATTTATGGATATAATCCATAATCATTAAAAAAATGTTTTCTTTGAGGAAGTATATACTCATAAACCCTTCATAATGGTTTGTAAAGAAAATGAGAATTATCCTAAGCATATCCCCCGGGAGTGTCGTAACCAAGAGTACAGTAAGGCCCATTGTCGTGCACCAGTTCCCATTCGAGTCTAGCTCAAAGCGGTGTTTTCGGGATTTACCCATAGGTACATCTGTGCCAGATCCGCCTCTACCTGCTCATATCCAGACAGGGATGTATTACTCAAAAAACTCACAAAATCTCTATAATACCAAAATTATAGGAAGTTCTTCTATACTGATCCTCAAAGTCTATCTTAGGGCTATGTGCTCTAATAAGAGTTTACCTAAATCTAGCTTCCAAGGTTAGTACTAACCTCCCTATGATGCCAACTGTAATTCCCCGACCCCAGTTTCCCAGAGTTGGTGCATTATTGCATAACATTGGCATGATCACAAAAGATCAAGTCTCTAAAGACCGATCAATTTAGTAGCCTTGGAAACACTAGATAAATTCATAAATGTTACATTACATCATAAAGTGAAAAATCACAATAATATAGTCTCCATATTCCACACTTTTATCCCCTTCAGACTATCCCTGTAGGTCATTCATAAAATATTTCTTCACATCCTGGGAAAATAAAACATAAGAAGGGGTGAGCTCAGATGCTCATTAAGGATAACAATACAGCGGAAACTTTCATAAATAAACATAAACATTTAAGGCAATGTATAACTAAAACAAAAGCCTTTTAAACTTGAAATTCAGAATAATATGGTAGAAATAAAATGAAATAATTCCATTTACTTATTCACGTGGATATTCTACTAGTCGAATAATCACATGCAATATCAATAACCACTTTCATAATGATGGAATTTATAATGTCAGACTATCATAACCAGGTATCCAAGGCCTCGTGCCAAGACTACAAATAAGATTTTGTCAATTTCTCATGCCAAGACACTAGTTTGTCTCATGAGACCTACCGATGCATCGAGGAGCTATATCAGGCTCCACCCATCACTTATTAAGTCCAATTCATTCCTCATATGAACAGGTTTAAACATATCATAAACCATAACATAATCATATCACATAAAACATGCATAAAGGAAACATAACATTTCCACATTTCAATCACAATATATCAATACAACACATTTATATAATAAAAACACTTTCAAAACCATTTTCAATACCAAAATAAAATAATATTAAAACTTTGTATTTATTTTTCATTTAAAAAATGTTATGGCTTGTCGAGGAAGCCGATACTCAAAGAATGGTCACGGTGGCGGAGAAGTCGTTGTCGCCGCATACGTACGACAAAAAAAATTCCCTTTTTTCATTTATTAAAATGCTTCATATAAAAATATTCCTTTTGAATAAAAGTAAAAGTCAAAGGGGTTTATATACTGTATAAAAGAAAGTTGTGTATAAAACAAAATACGCCTCAATGAAAGGAGATTGAGACGAAGTCCCTTAAAAGATCATTTTTCAAATAAAATAGATCTATTATGTGTATTCACTATAAGTACACATAAATAAAGTACAAATAAAATATATGAAATAATAATATCATGACATAATTTGAAAGTAGGAGATTAACCCAAATAACGGAAATTGGGTTAAGAAGTTCCCTTACCTCATGTCTGACTTGACTCGATCGTTCTTTAACCTCCTGAATAATAAACTAGAGTTAATTTATACTTTCTTAATAACCTTATTCAATTTCATTATTCCTTTTATATCACTTATTACCATGTAATTAATATTATGTAATTATTTAAGTTAATAACGGCCGTTTTGTCGATCTTTGGTACTTGAGTCAAAAATAAACTTCTTATAATTACAAGTTGTTCATGTGGTAAAATATCCATTATATCCAAAATTATATTCATGATATAGATATCATATATATCATACATATCCAGTATATACATTCATTTATAATATTACATAACATTTAGAGGTAATAAATGAAATGCACCGTTCCTGGAGACGGTAAGTCGTACGCACGCATGAACGCTACTTTCATTTCTATTTCGTATTTAATGGAATGAAATAATAATTATATAAAGGTATATTATAATTCCAGTATAATATCATATATAATATCATTTACTCCATCCTTTATACGTCCCACATATTGAATTAATGATTCAAATCACTTTGAGGGGGTGGTAGTCCGCACTTCCTAAAATGAAATTATCGCGTTTACCCATAATGGAAGTCATAAAGGTATGCCATAAATGAAAAATAAAGAAGAATAAAGAATACATAAACATAATATGTATCATATATAAAAATATTTTCATCATAATGGCCACCATGAGAGGTGTTAAAAGAATATTGAACAGTCATCGTTTCATGAGGCAGTAATTCGCAACCCACAGAAACAGTATGTTCTTTAACCATTAGACGAAGTTGTGTGTAAGTGTTAATCAAATAATTATCATAAAAACATCATACTATATTTAATATACTGGTCTTGTTACAAAATAAAGGAATAAAATAGTTTAAGGGGTTGGAGAAGCAAAATAAAACAAAAGAACATAAGAGAAGACATTACCTTAAAATCGGGTAACTCTTTTTGATTTGAGCCAAAGGCTTCCTTGGGAAGACTTATTCCCAAAGTGAGGCTTATAGGAGTAAGAGAGGGAAGTTGAGAGAGTATTTGGGAATATTTTGGCCCAGAAAAATGGCTTGAATTTGTGAATAAGGTGGTAGAGGTGGGGGCCTTTTATAAGAGGAGAGGAGGGGCACTCTTGGAAAGTCATGAAATGTTGCATTATTATAAAGTTCTTTTCAGATTTCAAAGGTCCCACAATTATATATTTCTAGGATAAGGTGATAATGGTTATAAATATACCCATACAATAGGTTTTTTACAAGTTTAAGTCTTATATTTTACATTTTCGTTTCGTTTTATTTAAATCGTTAATTAATGAGGTAATCGCTGCATCATCATGGTGTCATAAAAAAATTAATTTATTTAATGTCTAAAAATTATAAAAAAATTATCATGATGTAGTAAATATTTTTATCTTTCCAATTAATATTTATAGTTGAAAATCTAACTTATATAACCCCATGTAATAATTGTTTTAGTAAAACAATACATGTTTGTGACAATTTTATTTTTACTTAAAATTAAATGTTATTAATGTCATTTTCTTACCCTAGTGGCTCCATGGGGTCCCCAAGTTGACCAATGGATTTTATTGGTCTTACATGACTCATCCAATAAAGTTAGGAAAACTGTAAAGGTAATTTCATATTATTATAACATTATATTTACCTTAAATTACACTAATTACCTTTAATCACGATTAATAAAACTTAAAAGTTACTATTCACGAAAAATTATTTTCATCCCATTGAACCACATTTTACTTACTAATGACAACCATTTATGTCGGATTTTTGAAATTAAATTCACATAAGTGGTAAAGTTTCATTTAAATGATAAATTAGTTTTTTTAACTATCACTTAGTGGTTTCACAATTCATCAAAAATTGATGTTTTTCAGAAAAATACCAAAAATTCACCCTAAGCTATATTTGATATTCCTTATTCAAAAATGATGTCTATTTTACAAAATTCAAAACATATAAGTTGAATTAATTAATTTAATAATTAATTCCCACTGTCACAAAAAATAGCGTGTTTTTAAGAAACAATATATATCAAAAGATTGACATTTTTTATGTCCAATTTCAATGTGAAATTGATTCTAATGACCACCATTGGATAAAATGGTAAAAATATATTCTAATTATACTTTAAAACCACTAAATAGTATCATTTATCACTATAAATTATTTTTAATAAAATGTTTTTTTAAGTTTTTTTTTCTATTCATAGAAAATTGGAAGTTCTCAAAAAATTACAAAAAATTCAACTTAGGATAATTTCGATATTCTGAATACAAAAATGAAGTCCATTTTGAAATATAAAATTTATATAATTTCAAAAAGTGGGTATTACTATTCATAACGGCTACTTTGATTGGTCATGGTGTGTTAGAACTTGAGGTTGCATACAACACATGCTGCTCTATTATTCAAAGAGAAGCGTACCATGGAAGCTTGGGGTGTTACAGCAACCACCCAAATACCTGTGCCTAATAGTCAGTGAATATATATTGAAAGAAATAAGCAATGTGAAGTAGAAAAAAATGGAGTACTCAAAATTAAACAATCATATAGTTTCAATTGCATTCATTTTCATATATCAAGTAAGTAGCTAATCAAAAACAAGTAAACCTTTGTGAAGTACTCACAACCTAACCCCTATGGTTTAACTAAACAAACATAAGAAACCCTCTGGGAAGTACTCACATTCTAACCCCTCTGGTTCATCTTTATCAAAGACTCTCTGAGGAAGCACTCACCATTAATTCCCTCTATGGTCTCATATCAGTAACTATAGACACTCTGAGGAAGCACTCAACGTCTAATTCCCCCTATGGTATTGCAACATGGAACTACAGACACTCTGAGGGAGCACAAATTCCATCCCCCCATGGTCTCACAATGTAAAGGTAAACACACACTTTGGAGAAGCCATCAACGTCCATTCCCCCCATGGTCTACTAATCAGGTTCCCACAACCCTGTGTAAGTCAATCAGGAACAACAATGTTCAACATCCAAAGTAAAACTTAAGAGGTACTTGGATAATATCTTCCAAGAACTACTTGGATAAACAGCTACAAGCATAACAACATCATATAATTTCAGTCCATCCTGACAACACTAGGCATGGAAAACAAGCAGCCTAACCGAAAAAGCTAGACCAAATGGTCAATATCAAAAAAAACATGGGAAACACATTCATATCATAGAAAAATAACCCTATTCACAATCAAAAAACCTCTACTCAAGAACACTAGGCATAGCTGGCATTAACAGGGCTAAAATCCCTAAACACACAATACCCCTTTCTAGGGTATTGGGAACTTTTTCACATAATAGTCAACGATTAACTATAGAAAGGCACAAACCACCTACCTCGGCATTGTACGACTGATACACTCTAGATTCGGCCCTTGAATCGTCCTAGAATGATATTGATCTACAAAAATTTCTAAAGCCTTCAACCAAGGGTATCTCACAAAAGGAGAGAAATCAGTAAATGAGGCTCTAAAAGAAGTAAGAACTCATTGTGGAACTTCCAACGCAACCGACGACGGTTGATTTGGAGAATAGAGGGAGGTTCGGGGGGCTCAGAGAGGATTTTTTGGCTTCGGTCTCTCTTGGATGAGATGGGATGAGAAGGAGGGTTTTCTGTGAACAAGATGAGACCCTGGTCTGATATAACAATTAAAAAGAAAAAGTAAATTTCATGTCTTTTAAAAGAACACAGTGTGTATATGCCATTATCGGGCCTTTGTTTAGGTTGTCTCCAGGTCACCCCACATGGCCATGTACTCAGCCGTTACACGGCCAGTACACGGTCACCCACGAAAACTGGGTACATAGCATGTACACCAAAGTACATGATGTGTACTCCTTAAATTTCCAGATTCTCCTCTTTTTTCTCAAAAACATCAGAAAAGAAAAAATCATACCTGAAAAGAAGGTCTGGGTTCTTACAAACTTCCCCCCTTAAATAAATTCATCCCCAAATTTCCCTAGCAAGGTAGAATAGAAGAATAATCCTTGAACAGCTCCAGCCATTGGGATCGTACATCGGCCTCCCTCTCTCAAGTATCATCCTATACTCGCCCATACTGCCATAGGACATGTACCAGAGGAATAGACGATTCACGGAGAACCTTCACACTGCGATCAAAAATCTAGATAGGATGCTCCTCAAATGATGCAAAAAACTCCAGATCAACCTCCTCAGGTTGAAAAACATGATACGGGTCTGAGAAGTAACGCCATAGTTGAGAAACGTGGAAGACGTCATGCATATCCTGGTACCTCTGAGGTAAATGCGACTGATAGGTAATTGTCCTGACTCTCTCCAAAACCTCAAATGGCCCAAAATATCTCAGGGAAACCTTGACCTGTCTCCTAATCCTCCTATGTCCCAACCTCATTGTGACAAATAGAAAAACCTGATCTCTAACCTCAAACTCCATATTTCATCTCAGTCGATCAACATAAGACTTTTGTCGTAACTGTTCAGTATCCATCCTCTTCTGAATCAACTCCACCTACTATGTGGTCTCCTAAACAAGAGAGGTCCCAGCATAAATGTCTCTCCTACCTCCAACCAACATAAGGGTGATTGGCACGCCCTACCGTAAAAATCCTCATAAGGTGCCATCTGGATAGTTTCTTGAAAACTATTATTGTAGGCAAACTCCACAAGAGGTATGTGCTTCCCCCAAGAACCTCCAAAATCTAGGATGCATGCTCAAAGAATATCCCCTAGCACATGTATCATACACTCAGATTATCCATCTATATGAGGATGGTAAGGATGGTAAGTTGTACCCAGAAGTACATGTGTACCCAAATCCCTCTATAGTCCCTGCCGGACCTGAGAAGTAAAACAGGCATCCCTTTCTAAATCAATGGAGTGTGGAACTCCGTGTAAATGTACAATCTCTTGGATGTAATGTCTTCGCAGATCATCAACACTGAAGGTATCCTTGATTGGCAAGAAGCTAGAAACATTCGTGATTCTATCAATGACAACCCATACTGCATCATTCCCTCGAGGCGACCATGGAAAACCTGTCACAAAATCCATCGCGACATCATTCCACTTCCACTCAAGAGTGGGTAACTACTGCAAAATCCATGTTGGTTGTTGATGCTCCACCTTCACCTACTGATAGGTGGAACACATAATGAAAAACCCAGAAACATCTCTCTTCATACCTTTCCACCAATACTAATGGTGTAGATCATGATACATCTTGGTGAAACCAGGATGAACTGCCCAAACTGAGGAATGAAAGTCCTGCATCATCTCCTCGTGTATGTATGAGGACACCCATAAGTTCCCATGAAATCATAAGATATCATCCTTTCCTATAGTATATCTAGTAATAGGGTCCTCTCTTGACACACTTTCCCATAAGACTAAGCCTTCAAAATATGATAACAACCTCATTCGTACTCGATCAATAAGAGTAGAGGTAACAACTATAGAATAAAGAAACGTCTTCCCCTATATGTCGTGCACCTCCAAATTCATCTCAGAGAATAGATTCATAAGTTTACACTTGCTACTGGCCTCTTAAACTGCCTGAATCTGAGTCCTCCTACTCAGCGCATCAGCCATTGTGTTGCCTTTCCCAGGCATGTAGGCATGCTCAAAGTCAAAAGACTAAAGGTACTCAACCCACCTTCACTATCTCAAATTCAGATCGTGTTGTGTAAAGATATATTTGAGACTTTTGTGATCATTGAAAACCAAAAAATTATATCCCGAAATATAATTTCTCCAATGGAATAGAACATGAACAAATGCAACCAACTCGAGATTGTGCATCAGGTAATTCCTCTCATATGGCCTCAACTGCCGAGACCCGTACACAACGACTCCTTCCCCCTGCATAAGCACTACTTTCAACCCGATACTTGATGCATCACACTATACAGTATAACTATTTCCTAGCTCTAGAAATACTAGTATCGGTACTGAAGTCAACCTCTCTTTCATCTTCTAAAAGGTTGACTCACAAGAATTTATCCACGGGAACTTCTCTCCCTTCCTAGTCAGGCTCGTCAGTGGTTCTGGTAAGAGCGAAAATTTCTATATGAAATGTATGTAGTAACCATCCAGCCCTAGAAAACTCTATACCTCAAAGAAGTTATTCAAATTCTCCTAGGAAACTACTGCTCTCACATTCTCTGGGTCTACTGATACTCCTGTCTCTGAGATGACATGACCCAAGAAGTGAATTTGGTCCATCCAAAAGTGACATTTTGAGAGCTTAGCATATAACTGATTCTCACTTAGTGTACTCAAAACAATATCAAGATGTGTGGAATGGTTGTGTAGAGTGTTACAGTACACCAAGATATCATCCATGAAAACTACCATGAAAGAATCCAAGTATGGATGGAACACTCAGTTCATTAGTTCCATGAAAACTGTAGGCACGTTCGTGAGACCGAATGGCATAACCACATACTCGTATAGACCATACATGATCATAAAGTCTATAAGAAGTATATCAGATGGTCTAACGCACAATTGAACGTAATCGTATCTCAAGTCATTCTTCAAGAACACCCAGGCTCCTCGAAGCAGATCAAAGAGGTCATCAATCCTCAGCAAGGGATGTTGGTTCTTGACCATCAACTGGTTCAACTTCTGATAAGCCACACAAAGTCAGAGGTTACTGTCATCCTTCTTTAAAAATAGGATAGGTGAACCCCAAGGAGAAGTACTAGGTCAGATGAAACCATTAGCATGTAACTTCTCTAACTTCTTCTTGAGCTCCTGTAACTCTAGTGTATCCATCATATAGGGAGTAATGGACACTAGTGCTACTCCTGGAACAAGCTCAATAGAAAAGTCTACCTCTCACTCTGATGGAAAACCTGAAAATTCATTTGGAAAGACATCCCTGAAATGATCCACCACTGGAGAAAATTACAACTGTGAATTCCCCTGGTCATCTATATATAGACTAGAAATATGAGTTGTAACTCCTCCCAACCCATGATGCTCGGGTCCCGCTCTTCTAGCATGGACATCTCATTCATCCTTATGCAGAAAAAACTACCCTATGGTGACGTAAAACTCACTCTACGGTGATCAATAAAAGACGGGAAGAGAACTGACCAGTCCATCCTAAGAATGGCATCATAGCCTTTCATCTCTAGGACATAGAGGTCCAATAAGAAGTCACACCCACCAACCTCACGATGGAACTCCTTGCACTGATGTACACTAACTGTGTTTGTTCCCAATGGAGTGTGCAGCATCAAGACATTCGCCAAATAAAAGATACAGAGCCCAAGTATCTCCACAATAGAAATATATATGAAACTATGGGAATACCCTATATCGAAAAGTTTAGAAGCTAAAACTGGTTCAAATAGGATCGTACCTCGAAATGTAGAGGGTCCGGGATCCTTCTCCTGCTGGTTCTGCTCCACTGCAAATGTCTAGCCTGTATCGTGGCCCTGTGACCTTGCCAGACCACCCTGTGCTGATCCACCTTGTTGTCGCTGAAAGCTAGCCAACTGGCTACCACAGCCGCAACCTCCACCTCAGCCTAAATGGCCAAAAGAACTCCAATTCCTAGACTGATGAGAAACTAGTGGCCCTAATCTGGTATGAGGAGTCGAAACAGAACCTATATCACCAGCTTATGGGGAGAAAAACTGACATAAACGTTGAATATGACACATCTTTCCGCAAGATCGGCACTCCACTGGGTCTCTCGGGCAATGTGGCCTCGTATGTCTGCTCTTTTCGCACTGGTAGCACACCACCTGGCTACTAGAAGAAGTATCTTGTTTCCTCGAATCCCTGCATGTAGACTCTCTGTGGTGCTTCCTGCTGTCAGAAGGAGGGGTATCAACTCTAGATGTCGAGCCTCCCTATCTCACAGCTCCAGAATCCCTCATATTTCACTATGTGATCAGCTCCCGGTTTACTATAGAGGTGATGGAAGTCAACCTAAATATGTTCACCTGAGATCAGATGTCGTGGTGGAGACCATCCTCAAACTTCCTCACCAGGAATAATTCATCACCTCCTGAGATGGGTGTGAAGCACTCTAGCTCTATGAAGTAAGAAGAATACTCCATAACTAAAAGAGTACCCTTCTCTGAACTCATGAACTCTTAGGCTTGATCGGCCCTCAAAGAATCCAGGTAGAAATAATCATAGAAGGAATGCTGAAACTCATCCTAAGACACAACCTGTTGGGGTCCCGCCTGTGAGATCACATCCCACTATCTCTTGGAGGAATCCCAAATCATATACATAGATAGCTTCACCCTCCTCTATGGAGGTGTCTCTAGATGCTCAAAGATCGATATCATGGATCCTAAGCATGACTCTGTAGCCTAAGGTACTCCTTCCCCTAAGAAGGTGGGAGGATGATGCTGTTGAAAAACCTGCATCAAATCTTCCATAGATGGGGCAGGATGTGGTACTCCTCGGAAGGTCTACATGAACCTCATAAAGCCCTCTCAAAACTGTGCATCGACACCAGTGTCCGGAATAACGGTTGGTGCCAAGACAGGCACAAATAGAGGATCTACTGGTAGTCCCTGATCATCCATGTATGGTGTCTAATCACTACCCTGAATCTGGCGTACAACTAGAGGATGTCGTGGTGGCATGACTTTTCAAGGTCAAGCGCACACCTTAGTTCAAGATTATCAAGTAATGAGACTTAGAATTTAAGGAAAGGAACCAGAGAAATAAAGAATTCAAGTGTTTCAAAATAGGGATACACGGCGTGTATGACCCTTATATGGTGTGTTCATTTAAGACTTCACATGGGCATGTACTCCTTCCAAACTTGGTCATGTAACACCCCATACACATGGCGTGTTCTCCCAAGACACGTCTTGTACTTGAATCATTTTCCCCTACCTAAGTTCTTCTATACGACTAGCCCACAAATTTCTCTTAAAACAAGACTACATAGCATGTTATCCCTAAACACGACGTATACCACCAAACACCAGAGGCTTCTGACTAGTAGTGAGGGCCTTGGGTGACATTGTGGAAAAAATATGCCCTCATTGGTAGAGTAATGTAGTGGAAATAAACAGATAGCAATAGCAGAGGTGATAATAACATGAAACAAGTAAACAATGGAAGACTAAAAGTAATAAAAAATTGGATAACATATTTAAAGGATGCATGATACGTATGTCTAAGAAAATATTAAAACAAGTCACAATGCTAGAATACAGCACTAAACCAAAGTATAAAGAAAAAAATCCAGCAGCATCGCAAGCCTCAACTTGGTCTCATGTACTCCAGCTCCATAGCAGTCAAGTACCTGACGTAGAAGGGAGCTTTCCCTTATCTATACATGTAGAAATATAATCTGTTTGGGCCCAAAAGCATGACCCAAACAGGGTGTGAGAATAATCCTAGTGGGAAACCACCCAAATATCTATGCCTAACAGTTATTGAATATATATGGCAGGCAATACGCAAAATTAAGAAATAAACGAGGAAGTACTCAAAAGTAAAAAATCTTACAGTTTCAATTGCATTCATTTTCATATATCAAGCAACCAGCTAATCAAAAACAAGTAACCCTCTGGAAAGTACTCACAACCTAATCCCTCTAGTTCAACTAATCAAACACAAGAAACTCTCTGGGAATTACTCAAATTTTAACCCCTCTGGTTCATCTTTAGCAAAGACTCTATGAGGAAGAACTCATCGTCAATTCCCATTGTGGTCTCGTATCAGTAACTACAGATACTCTGAGGAAGCAATCAACATCCAATTCCCATTGTGGTCTTGAAATGTGGAACTGAAGACACTCTGAGGGAGTACAATGTCCATCCCCTCTATGGTCTAACAATGTAAAGGTAAACACACACTTTAGAGAAGCCCTCAGTGTCTATTCCTTCTATGGTATACTACACCAAGTTCCCACATACCTGTGTAAGTCAATAGTGCATAACAATGTTCAACAGCCAAAGTAAAGCTTAAGAACTACTTGGCTAACATCTTTCAAGAACTACTTGGCTAAACAACTACAATCATAACAACATTAGATAATTTCACTCCATCCTAACAACACTAGGCATGGAAAACAAGCAGCCTAACCGTCAAACCAAGACCAGACAGTCAATATCAAAATAAACATGGGCAACACATCAATAGCCTAGAAAAATAAGCCTATCCACAATAAAAAAACCTCTACTTAGGCACACCAGGCATAGCTGGCATTAACAGGGCTAAAATCCCTAAACACGCAATACCCCATTCTAGGGTATTGGTAACTTTTGCAAATAATATTCAAAGACTAACAATAGAAAGGCACAAAACACCTACCTCGGTGTTGTACGGTTGATATAATATGGTGTTGGCCCTTGAATCGGCATAGAATGACGTAGATCTACAAAAATGTATAAAATGTTCAACCGAGGATATCTCATGAAAGGAGAGAAATCAGGAAATGAGGCTCTATAAGAAGGAAGAAATCATCATGGTAATTCTAACGCAACTGTAGGCAGTTGATTCGGAGAATAGACGGCGGGTCGGGGGCTCGGAGAATATTTTTCAGCCTCAGTCGCTCCTGGATGAGAAAGGCTAAGAAGGAGGGTTTTCTGTGAATGAGACGAGACCTCGGTCTGATATAACAATTAAAAATAAAATTACACAACGTAGGCTCAAAACTTCACAGCACTTACTATCATGCGGTGAAAACCACAAAATCTCCCTTGTCCTGAATCACAGTGAAATCAAGGTCACTTGAGATTTAAGGAATGGAAGAACAAAGTATACTCCTTCCAAAATGAATAAGCCTGGGTTATTTCTTAGTGTCCATGGGCAATAACCTACTCAAGCTTCCACATCCTAGTAATTCTGATGAGGTGAACCTTACCAACTATCCAAACTACTAGCCTTACCCTAAAAGTTTGGGTCATAATATCCAGGACTGCTTCATCTTCAAAGATGTCCTCTAAAGCATGATCAATTCTATATAGGTAGAATTATAAAACTCTACAGAGTAGATGGTTCACATAATTGTTGTTTGAATAGTATAAGAGAATGGTTGGAAGAAATTTTTGGCAATGTGTGTTCAAAAAATTGATGGCTGGATGACTCAAAAAAGAGTTTATCGAGCTCACACCACCCTAAATGAGAAATTGAGAAAACCAACATAGATCTACCACTCAAATAGGCAGTATTGAATATGCCTCCCAAAAGTGGTCGTGACTACTAGAAGTTGGAAGAAACAGATTAGAAGGAATCATACTCTGCTCTAATGAAATCCCTAACTCTTGCTGATTTCTTCCCCGAAACATCTTCGACATGGGCATCATCCCACCAAATGGAATCCTTATCAAATGAATAGATCATATTTGGTTCTTTTAGTGTGATAAACTTGGAAGAAACCTTATTAAATGATGGTTATGCCCATGAATATGAATTTATCACACATAATCATGGAACATGAGGCCACATGTGCCAAATATGAGGATATAGGGGACAACACGGATGTGGTCAGACCTAAGATTCTGATAATATCTTAATGGAGGACATATATGAATCTGAAACTCATGGTAAATCACTCTAGAGGACCCAAAATAGGTAAGGAGGTGCCCTAGATTCCTCTATAATTAGCTCACATTCGATTATCTTGCATGACCACCTAACGAGGGTTCAATCCAATCAACCTAGACAGTGGTAAAGGTTGGTGAAACCTAAATCAATGGAATTAGATATCCACTAAACTTCTAAAAAACTGTGAAGCCTATCCACCTTGGATGGCTCGGCTCCTAAACCAAATTCCTAGGAGAATCCCCATATCAGAAAGTTTCAACCTTTGGCACAAAAGTACGGCATTAAAAAACAACTGGTTGTTTTCCCATCCAATCTCTCAATCCTCGATGCACTATATCTTTCAAAATAACTCATGGAGGTACTTGTTGAAGCCCTACGAATCCCAAAGGAGTTTGAGATAGAAGTCACTACATATGAGGTCTATTGAGTGGAGACTATATCCTTAAAATTTCATATCACCATCTCATTCAGTAATCAAGATCATGAAGTGTCCATCCAATGATATATCAAGACCCTATATGTTTTGGTTAGACTCAATAATGTCAATTTATAAAGAGTTATGATTGATAATGGATCTGGGATCAATATTATCTCATTTTGAACCCTCTGATGTTTGGGATATAGTGAACGAGACTTGTCTCCCACAAATCTGACCATTCAAGGGTATGATAAACATGAGGAAAGAACTCTTTGGAAGATCCAACTCAAATCTCAGTTTTGGGAGTTCAAATCTGATGTTGAGTTGATGGTTATTCAGCAAGAAAACGCATATAATTTCCTACTCAAAAGGCCCTGGCTATATAGCTACTTGGTGGTACCATTATTATTCCATCAGTGTCTGAAGTACCCCATCGATGGAAAGGTTATCATACTAAAAGGTGACAATTCCCCCTTCATTACTTGTGGAGACACATATGATGAAGTATATTTCTATAAGAAGGGAGGCAAGAAACCGATGATGGATGATGATATATAGGTTTCAGCTCCCAATGGCTTGGGGACTGCCCCTCTGAATATATAGAGTATGCTCAATAGTGGATATATTCTCCCCGTAAATCTGGTCAAGGTAGTAGATCTAAGACCAGAGGTCCAACCCCTCCTATACTCAGTAACAATGTAAAATATAATCAATTTTGGAATATCTCTATAACAACTTAGATAGAAAGGGATTATTATCTCTCCTCTAATAGCCTCCCTCACCTTGATTGTCATGGATTATCCCTCTGATTTCCAATTTCATCTAAAAAGGCCTCCACAGAATCAGAATTGGAGGAAGATGGAAATGATCTCAGGAACATCCCTCTAGAATTTGAAGAATTCATCTCCACCACCATAGATGAGCTCAGACTAATAAATCTGGGAATGGAAGAAGACCCACAGCCTACTCTGATTAGTGTCTCCATTCCCCTAGAAGAAAAGGATATTTACATTTAATTTATAAAGAATCACCAATATGTGTTCACCGGAAATTACACATAAATTCCCAGACTAAATATAGATGTGGATACATGCTATCTCAGACTTCCCAATGAGAATCGAGGCTTCAAACAGGAATCCAGGAGGATGCACCCCTATCATTCCACTAATGTAGAGGCGTAAGTTGACAAGATGATCAAAGAAAAAAATTGAGAAGTGAAATTCCCAAGATGGATTGCCAACATCATCCTCCTTAGGAAAAATAATGGACAGATTAGGGTCTACATTGATTTCATAGACCTTAATCAACATTTCCTAAAAGAATATTTCCCATTAACAATAATAGAACTCTTGATCAATGTAGTTGCTAGCTTCCAAGCCTTTTCCTTCATAGATGGATACTCGGGGTACAATCAGATCAAGATGGCCCCCAAAGATGAAGAATCCACTACCTTCAAAGCACCTCAAGGGATCTTCTACTATCAGTTCATTCCCTTTGTATTAAAAAACATTGGTTCCACATATCATCACATCATGCATCACATATTTACATAATTCCTAGGAAGGATAGATGAGTGTAATGTAGACGACCTAGTTGTTAAATATCAAAAATGAAGTGATCACCATATGGATCTCTAGATGATTTTTGACAAGCTATGACAGCATAGTATAAAGATTAATATGCTGAAATGCACTTTCAGGGTAACATCCAGAAAGTTACTTAGCTTTGTGGTATGCCACTACAGTATTGAGGTGTATCCAAATAAGACTAGTGTAATTTTAGCAATGTCACCCATAAAAATCTCAAAGAACTTTGGGGGATCCAAGGGAACCTCACCTACATTCAGAGATTTATATCCAATCTAGAAAGAAAATCCCTTCCATTTACCAGTATAATGAATAAGGGAATCACCTATCAATGGGATGATGACTATCAAAAAAACCTTTGAATGTCTCAAGCAGTACTTGATGCACCCACTAGTTCTGATTCCTCTATTGGAAGGTAGGCCACTAATCTTATATGTGTCCACCATGGAAATCTCACTGGTTACCCTCATCATATAGAAAAATGATGTGGGAAGTGATAATAGTCTCTACTAACTCATCTGAACAATGATAGGAACTGAGATTATATATTATGATATTAGGAATAACTGTATTACACTCATATTTGTGTTGAAAAATATGAGGCATTACTTACAACACAATGAATTCTATATGGTCTCTCGTATTGATCTTCTCAATTATATCCTTCGGCTCCCTATATTGATTGGGTTATTGTCTCTATGGGTGGTCATTATGTAGTAATATGACATTAAGTTCATATCACATAAGTCAATGAAAGAGAAATCCCTGGATGATTTCCTCGCAAAACATCCTTCCTTGGAAACTACATTGGAAGACACTTAGATTTCAAATGAGGAGGTCTTTTATGCCCATAACACTCCCCAGACATGGGAGATGTACTTTGATGGAACCTCCCAGAGCACTATCGGTACAAGGATGGAAAACTTGGAGCTCAGTTGGGTTGGTCTAGGGATTGTATTTCTCTCCCTAGACAAAGAATTTTTTTCCTACACTTTCTCATTATCCTAAGGTTTCACAAATAATGATTTATAATACCAAGCCCTCATTACAATATTGGAACGAGCCCTACAGCTACACATAGCCTATCTGAATATCAATGGAGACTCAGAATTGGTGATAAAGTATATCAATGGTGAATATTCCATTAAAAAGGAGAAAGTGTCCCCTCTCACTAGCTATGTTAGGGGATTGATAGTAGAATTCCATTTTGAGCCCACATTGCATCATGTTCCCCATTCACAAAATACTCATGCTGATGCAATAGCTAATGTAGTCTCCATCCTTTTTGGACCTAATTAGGAGGAATAAATCTTATATATCACACATCAATGAATGGACCCATTGATCGCCATATGTGATATGAAATAAATCAATCTAGTCAGCACTACCCTAGAGTGTGATAATCCAATGAACACCCCTAGATGGATGGATCCCATAATTTATTATCACCAAAATGGGATTCTGCCAACAAATCATGTCATAAGGGAATAGATTCAATAACGGGTATAAAATTTCACCGTACAAGATATTCTAAATGTGTGAAAAGCCCTATAAAAACAAGGATTTGATGGAATCCTCCTTATATGCATAGAAGAAGGATAAATTCTCATCATCATGGAAGAATTCCATAAAAGATATTGAGGCACCCACCAATCCATAACCATGATTTACAACCAAATCAGTAGGTTAGGATATTACTGGAAAACCATGATTTAGTATTATGTTGAATTCACCAAGAAATGTCATACGCTCTGAATCCATGAAAACTTCATCCATCATCTCCCATAATTTCTACATATAGATAAATATTCATCACCATTTTCTGTTTGGGGAATGAATTTTGTCGGGCCACATCCCCTAGCCATAGTAAAGCAGTTCAAGTACATTATTACTGGTACTGGATTCTTTTCCAAATGGGATGAGGAAATACCCCTAATGGAATTCGGGATGAATAATATCATCAACTTTCTGATGTCTCATATTATGACCAGTTTTGGGGTCACTCCTATAATATTAACAGACAATGGAACCAACTTATGTTCTTCATAATTGAGTATATTTTTACCATGAGTATAATATTGATTCCAATCATTCATATTGCTATCATGTAGTAGAAAAGTGACATATACAGGCCTTCAATAAGACTCTATCGAATATACTCTATAATATGGTGAACAAGGATAATAATTCCTAGATAGAAAAACTCTTCCATGCTTTATGTTCCTACTGTACCACAATGTGTACTGCCACATAGGAAAAACCATACTCATTGGTGTATAGGGCCGAGGTAGTGTTACCCATAGAGGTCTAGGTACCTTCACTCTGAATAGCCAATTGTGGAAAACTCTCAGATGATGAACAATCTCAAAATTTGATGGATGGATTAGAATGGCTAGATGAGAATAGATTGTGCACACTACACAACCTAGAGGTCCATCAAAATTGGATCGCATGAGACTTTAATAAAAAGGTCTGCCTTCATTTTTTTTCTCCAAGTAGAATTGGTGCTATCTCTCATAACCCTAATGATATCAGGAAATAATCCCTTGAAACTAGAGCCCAAGTGGGAAGGGCCTTATGTCATACATAATATTTATCATAATAGATCCTACTCATTAGACACCATGGATGGGGAGAAAGGAACACCACCCACCAATGCGTTATTTCTCAAGAAATAATTTTTATAGTTTTCATTAGTTGGGAATCCACATTAGAGTAATCCATGTCATTCATCCAGACCACATGATGATAAACTGTATGGATTTTGTCCTATCCTCATAATGTTAAACTACACAGTTCTTTAAGAACTATGTATGGATTTATTCCTACTATCATAGGATACGTATTGAATCCCAAACCTCTATTAATGGGATCATCCATAGGATTACTTTCCTTTCACTTTAGGTGATCATATGTCTTTACCTCATGAAACTAAACTACAAGGAAATTTTTTTTACTACATGACTTTAAACTGTAAGGAAAATGTCCTTACCGCATGACATAAAACTGCATGAATCCACAACATCCCTTTTCCTTCACATCGCATGATCTACATCCTTATCATATGACCTAAAATTTCACGAATCCATAATATTCATCCTCATTCATGTCGAGTCATCTTCATCCTTACCACATGACGTTAAACGACATGGGTTTCCTAGAACTATGTATGTATTGATTCTTATTTCCAATGAGATACGTAGGGACACCTTGATCCTATATCTTGGTCTAACCACCACATGATACAAAATTCCCTTATCCTACTCTTAAATGCCTCTTCATGGTAAGAGGAACCCTTTTAATTCATTGTTTCTCACACCAAGTATAACTCACATGGTATTAGGAGTCTCGGTAAGGTATTCCCCCTATAAACAAGGCATAATAGCTTTTAAAAGGACCATCTCAGTCTTGAATATAAGATCGTAAAAATCATACCCTAATTCCTCACTACATGATGTTAAACTGCATAGTTAATGTCCACTTCAGGCCACGAAACTACACACTCCTGTGAACCTTGCCTGAGAAGACCACTAAAATTGGTGTTGGTCTTCTACCACACCTCCAGATACTCTATCCCTCTTCACGTTGGGGAGCCTATTTCCTTTCCACATTAAGTTAAATTGAACGGATCTTGAAGAACTATGTGTGTCTTGAGTCTCATTTTTATGAGATGTGTAGCGACGCCCGGACTTCCATTGTTAGGCCCAGCCACAACATAACCACTTTTCCATGTCATTCCATCTTTGTCCTTACCACATGACATTAAACTACATGGTCTATTAATAACTATGTGTGTCTTGAATTCTATTATAACAAGATATGTATTGATGCATGGGTCTTCAATACTAGTCCCCACTGTAATAATTAACATAAATAATGCCCACCTCTACATATGGGACAAACCTGCATAGAGTATTTCTCACACAAGAACTAAGTGTGACTTAATTCCTACTCTCATAGGATATGTAGTGATTCCCTAATTCCCAAATATAGACCTAGACATAAAAAATCAAATATAAATATGCCCTATCTTCATGTACGGGTCAAACCTATATAGGAAACTTAATTAAGAGCTATGTGTGGCTTAATTCCCATCACCATGGGATATAAAGTGACACCCATAATTCCATCCATGGGCCCATCTAAAATAACATCATTTCACATTAGGGGATCGATATCCTCACTAAATGGTGTTAAACTACAAGACTCTTCAGAACTATGTGTGGTTCTATTCTCATTTTTATGGGATACGTAGTGAAACCTGGGATTCCACCACTAGGACCAACAGCGACATTTCCATCCATTCACAACAGTTCCCACATCCTCACTACATGATGATAAACTGCATGGAAGTACATCCTTACTAAATGACGTTAAACTACAAGGCAAGAGTCTTGGTCACATTAAATTAAAACTACACAACAAACACACCCTTACCGTGTGATGCTAAAAAGCACAAAAAATTTATTTAACACGTGATGTTAAACTAAAGAAAGATATCCCAACTTCATGGTGATAAACTATGGAAACCACCACCCATTTTTCATTCCTTATATAAGGACCACAAGAGACGTACCTCAGTCAACCAGAGTATGGTGTGTTTCTACAATATTTTAAAAATAACCTCAATCCATTCACCACACTTAATATCTTGAGTACCTCAAGTTTACACAAGCCTTTCATATCCCTTGGAAAAGAAAAGAGATCTCATATTTCATCTATTCAATTGACACATAAGGGCTTGAGACCCACCAACCAGCTACATATTGGCCCAATATAAAAGGATTTCAAATTCTTTCAAGGCTAATTCCATCAATGTTGAACTCAACACCTTATTGTGATCTGAACCTCTCCTTGTATGACTATACCATATCATTACTCATTACCTGAGAACTTTGATCCATGAATTACAATATTTTTATCTTCTATTCAGAAGGATGTTAGAGTTATATTGACCCTGGGTATCCTAATTAGGCTCTTGTGTAAAATCTCCCATATTTGGTTCATGTGATTCATGACCTTAAACTACATATGCTTTCGTCAAAGCTATAAAACCATAAAACCCAGCCTATGATGGTTCAAATTGTAAGACCCAAAACTACTAGTAAAAGATATGAAAAACTTGTCCATTTGAAAACCCGAAAAGGGTGACCTAAGAAAAATTCAATTCTTTGCTCACTGAACTCTCTATATCTATATTTTAGAAGAAAAAACATGTCTATAAAGCCTACCAACCTAAGGTATGGGGATATCTTTTAATTCACTCAGTAACCCCATGAGGTATAGTCCCCATCTTCCAAGATAGCCCAATACAAGCCAATGTCTTCATGGACTTACTGAGAAGGGACGAAATGAGGAAATATAACATTTGTCCTATCTCCACTTCTATAAAAAAAAATATTGATCCAATGCTTTAAATAAATGAGTGAACACGTTGTCAGCTCATTCTTAAATTTATTTTTTAAAATAATAAGCATCTCTATCGCCAAAATTGAGGTCTATAAAGGATCATCCTGGATATTTGTATCAAGGATAAATTCATAATACATCTCTCAAAGAGGGGGGATACTAACCAGTTTGTATATATCTCATATGATGATACCCACTTCACCATGGGAAAGATGGAATGTGTTGCTTCCAAGGCACCAACAACTGATCACTTCTAAAAAACGGTTGGGATGGCCATAAATAATAAATTTTTAAATCCACACAAGTTCATAAAGATGAACTCTATATAGATTATCATAAAATTATATGCAGTTTTCCCTAACCCAAAAGGGAAACTTCCATTCATCAGTGAAATTATTGTCGGGTGGATATCCCACTTCAAACCCCATCTAGTTACAGGATTGTTCAGAGAGGAAGAAAATACACGCCAATAGATTTGAGTAAGGGTTTATGAGAAAATTCATATCCATCTAGACCTAAGAGGGATTTTTTCAATATATAAGATAATTCATGAGACCAAGTTGCAATCAATAGACCATCCTCGGAAATTATTTTTTGGACATAGTTGAGAGAAGTCAACACCCAATGAGATAGAATATTAGATTCTGAAGGAGGGATGGGAGCATCATCCAGCAGAACAAAACCATATAGAGGAAGTTGTTGAGATAAAGGATAGTCTTAAAGCTCATATGATAGGAACCTCTTAAGACTCTAATTATCGATATATACATGATATCAAGGATCAGCGTTGTGATTCCTAGCAATCATGGCCCTTTGATTGGTTGGAATTTAGGAATATTGATTTGAATCAGAATCCATATGAAAATAAGTAATTGGAATATTTTAGACAAAGAGAACATAAAATATTGTTAGAAATAAACACATAAAAACCTGGTAGCACCATGTTCATCACATGAATCAGCAAGCCATTTGAAAATCACCCTAAATTATTTGAGAATCACCTGACCTATAAAGGACTCGGGGGTTGCATAAACCTCATAGGGCATTGTGCAATTGCATGATCCCTTTGGAAACTCATGATCGCATGACCTAGACATGGTCACACAAATCACATGATGATTAATCAATCATATGATCGAACCAACGCATCCCATGTGACCCAAAAGACAATCAAAATCCTCATCCCTGAAGTTCAATAAATTACCAAAGTACGGTTCGTGTTTAAACTGGACGTGAACTGGAGTAAAATTGGTCTCAAGGGAAAGTTCTCAGGAAATGGAGTCTCATGATTAGGTCTCATGAACAGTACTCACAGAATGGTCTTACGACAATGGAACACGAAGGAAGAAGAGAGATAGTGATTTGGAATAATGATATATGATGGATAAAGCCACCCTTTGTCCCTCTATTTATTGGGTGTCCCATGGAATATCAAGTGTCACTTGGAAGACTGAACATCACCCAAGACATCGATTCGTGATAACACTAAAGACTCATGTGGGCATTTAATTTTCTCATAAATGATCCCTTTTCTCCACAAACATTTCTCTTAAGGGGAGAATTTGTTGATTCCCTCCAAATGAGCATTGTAAAATTCAAAATGTATGGAATACATGAATATGGGTATTGTTTTTCCCATAAAAGGAAAAATAAGAAGAATGTGGCTAAGACATGCGAATCTCGTGAGCCTTCAAAGGACTCACAATCACATGACCATTATAAGTTCATGTGTAGACTCCACATGTAGTGTATAACCTGCATAGGATCTTGAGGAACCCCTTTCAAAAAGACCTCCATCTCTTGTGAAGGAGCTTCAGACAACCAGTGGCTATGTGATGGAAACTGTATAATCTCACCTAGTCCATGCGGTTTGTTGGCAGCAATCACCTGACAATCCAACCTAAAAATACTTTAAAAATAAGGATAAAAATATCCAAAGGGGGAGGCATATAGTAGTCTCTAAAATCATGTGAATAGTTACCAAGGGGAAGGGTAATTATCCTTGACAAAATTTAAGTAATATTGCATGACTCTCAAACCATTGTAAAATAAAATAAAGGGGGTAAAAAAGGGAGGAGGTGGGAGCCTCTCACGGTTGTTGAAAATCATGTGACACATCTCTGATGACTCACAAGACACCATGAGACTTTAGTGACATGTACTCCTCATCTCACGAAATCCATTTAGCTTGTCATCCTCGCCATACAAAGTACCCTGGGCATGCCCAGGTGGATTCATGCTCCACCTTTAGCTCCCTAAGGATAAACGGATGGATCTTTCCATAATGTTCACATATCCTCATAATACCTATGTTGGTCATGCGATGCATCAGAAAAAAATAGAGTAATTATATTTGAAATTACTCATGTAATATCACATGACCCCCAAAACTTTGTAAAATAAACTAAAGGTAATAAAAGAAAAAAGAGGTGGAATCCTCTCACGGTCATAAAACTTTTGTGAAATACTAAGGAAGTTTGCAGCACAGTCTCAAAAAAATCCTAGACATGCCGACCTGATCACACAAAGACCCCCGGATAAGCCACTCTCACCTCAAAAAATGTACCAAGAGAGGAATCGAGCATCTCATGAAGGCATTTAAATAGGAAATTTGATCTTGTGAAGGCCCTTAGACTTTTCAATATTCCAATATGACAATATGGAAGTCATTCAAAATAACTGCATGATCAAACAAGTCCCCATTAATTGTAAATAATCTGATAATGGAGGCATTGATGGAAGGGACTCATGGTCGCTGAAAATTAGGTGATGCCCTAGAAGAAATACATGGCAAAGGCTCATGAAGATGAATGATGCCAGACCCCTTTTTCGAATCCATCTTGTATCCACCCCAGATATTCCACAAAGACTAGAGAACAACTGGGGTGGAAAGGCCTATAAATTCCCCACCCCAGTATGAAAAAATGTACCACTACCAGATGACCATACTACTACCAATCTCAATGAAGAGAACGAACTTTGGTAATTTCAAACAAGAACTAGAGAGAATTTCTCAGAGTGGCTGATCTTGTGACAAGAAAGTATTCCATCAGGTAATATACTAGTGAATACCTAGAGTTTTCATGCTCTATGCATAAATTACTTCATGTGACCATTCATAGATCACACGAAGGACTTCTAGAAAGATATGTGAAGAAGATATTACACATATTTTGGGTCACGTGAGACTCAAAATAAACTTATACTGAATAAATCTTAGTTATTCACAATAAAAGGTCTAGAACAAGGACTAAAGGTGAAATAAGTAGTAAAAAATATGTTCATTGACCCTCATGTGCTTCGAGTAATTCGTCTAAGACATGTGATAACATAGGGATATGTCACCTAGATCTCGAAACGCTCCTTCATTATGCCACCCAAGTTATGTGAAGTCTTCTATACATGTCAGATCAAGTCACATGGTTTACCTTAGGTACACCACTTTAGTCCCACAAAACCCTTGGGGCCTATCTCCCAAGCCTCATGACATCCTTCATATATATTGTCTAACTCATATAACAGCACCGAATCATGTTAGCTAAATCTTGCTGATGAATCTGTGCATTACAACTAAGACCTCACGACACCCTCTGGACAAGTCATTTGAGACTCACAACACCCTCCAAACATGTCGATTACTTCTCACAACACCTTCCAGTGATGTTAGCAAAGACATGTGACACCCTTCGAGACATATTGTATTAGATATCATGACACCCTCCATATGTGTTGATCCAATTCTTGTGAATGAAACAAAGTAAAGTAAGTTGGATCATATGACACCCTCTAGAAAATCCATCCAGGTCATATGATGTCCTCCAGGACAGACCACCCAAATCTTACGATGTCTTCTAGACAAGTTATCTTGGATCATGTGACAACCTTTGGATATGTCACATGGGTATTTCAAAGTCCTTTGTAAAGAACAACATGATCATGTATTTGTCTTCAAATATTCTAGGTAGATACTCTCCTACATATTAGGGTAAGCATAAAAAGACGTATGTTAGGTAGACATGTAGGTCACAAGGGAAAACTCAAAGTGTAAGCCCCAACCAATGACATAATATGATATATACCAATGAGAAGGGTACCCTCATAGAGTAAACCATGACCAAAGGACCTATGAAAACTCTGATTCCAACCATATTCAGAATATTTGGGACACCTCTTAAAGGTTTTAACTCCACTGGGTTCTCCCAATACATAAGTCCCTCACTCTCTAGGAGATGATATTGATCATTTTTCATCCCTTGTTTCTCACACAGAGCATGGATCATGTGAGATTAGGGATTTTCAAAAATAATATCATTCCTATCACATGTATCCACCATCCAGGGAAACATATGAATGCAAATACCCAATGAGTGGAATGACACATTATCCTCAACACAAGGGAATCTACCTTGGGTATAGTCCCAAGGGAATGATTCAACTATGAGAACTCTGATTCCTATAATAAATAGGATATGTAGGATGACTTCCTAAGGTTTGAGCTCAAATAAACATCCATTTTGATGTAATACTTTTTCGTTTAAACCATTAGGGACCCAATCATTCATGTGAGATAATTAATCTACCTCATCCATCAACATATTGAGAAATAACGTGAAATATGATGAATCTGATTCCTGTCATAACCAAGATACATTAGACATCTATTTGAGGCCCAAGATCTATAATAATTCTCTTCAGGTTGGTCCTAGCACATGTGTCCCATACCCTGAGCAATAAAAAAATTATCATCTTTCATCCCTTGTTTCTCACACTGAGCACAACTGATGTGGGCTTAGGGAACTGAAATAATAATATCATTTTCATCCTAAGTCTCTACAATGATAAGGGAAATCTAAGTGTGTAAGCCATAAAAATTAACTGTGAAAACTTTGATTCTCTCCATAATCAGGGTATGTAGGACGTCCCTCCATGACTCGATCTTTAACACTCAGTGTCGCAAGATCACCCCTATAAGTCATTTTCACGTGATGTTAAACTATATGGGTCTGATGAACTATGTAGGTTTTGATTCCTGTAAAAACTAGGTTATGTTGGACACCTCATAATGTCTCAATCTCCTCCATAAAATATTAACTACCACCTTTCCTAGAAAAACATTATGAAGCTCTTGGTTATATGGCATCGTTATATAACCTACTGCCTATTACAAGAGAATCATATAGAACCTCAGCTACATACATATGGTTTCACTAAGGAGACCCTAATGTTTTTCATATAAAATAGAATTAGCTCAAGGTCATTTTTTAGGGTAATCGGTTCTATATTGGGATTAGGAAGAGATTCACGAACATATCTTAAATATATAAGAGTGTCCCAAAGTAGGCAATTATTTCCCCCAAAAGGGTGTGATGAGCCCGACTTCCCATCCTCTGGACTAAAGCGAGTCCCCAAGAGTTACTGGGTCTAAAAACCCAGGTGACCACCTGCCTTTGGAAATAAGGTATATAGCCAATTAAGGATTAGGGAACCATTTGAAGTTTCTAGTAAGATATAAAATGGTAATATGATGTTCATGATTATACACAACACAAATTCCCCACAATCAAATGGCCAGATTCATCTCATCCATACCTCAAATACCAATGAAACAATTATAAAACATCAAACCCTTACTATCCACAACCCAATTGAAAGGTTGATGTTTACAATGGGAGGATTAATAGAATACTTTAAAATACTATCAAACCAAATAGGAAATATTGGAGCTAAAGGTTGGAATAAATCTTTTAGTCTTATATAATAACCTACAAAACCCAAACTGTAATGAGCCAATATTAATTGATCTATGGGAAAGTTTTCCATCTACATATAGATCTAGAACATAAGGCTTATTGGGAAGTCAAAAAGATGAAAAAGGATCTCAAAAACACTAGATAGGAAAGTAAACCTTTGATTCAAGAACTGGAAGAAATAAGAATTTAAGAATTTATAAATTCCATAATTTAAAATGAGAAAAAAAAATTAGCATATAACAAGATGATTCAATAAAGAAACTTCCATACAATAGAGAAATCAATGATTTGCAACAAAAGAATGAAATTAATTGTAGGAAAACTTTATTTCAAATGGGAAGTCCCATTTACCATCACTAATGTGTATCCATTTGGGTTTGTGTAGATATTTAAATAAGGATATAATAACCCATTAACTATTAATGGACATGGGATAAAGAAGTATCTCAAAAATCTTCCATGAGAACTAGTGGATGTGATCACACTCCTATAACCCTTATACCAATAAAACCCTTAGGTTGTACATTTCATTAACCTTTTTGGATAATGTCTTTATATTAAATATACTCAAACTATCATTTCTATTAAAATTTATTGAGGACACTTCAACATTCATGTGTGAGGAAGGGAAACATTTATGGATTTTAGGAATTTCAAATTTTTGTGTTTTTTTTCATTTTTGTGTCTTTATTTTTCATTATTGTGTGTTTTTTAAAACATTTGTTCACAAATTTAATACCTTTGTAAGTTTAGAACCCATGCTAATTGTGAGAAACTAATTTGACCCAAGAAACTTGACTTAGATTAATACTAAAAAGAACTTATTTTAATATTGGATGTTTTATAAATTCATGAAAATACCACTTGTTTTTTAAACCCATTGACAATATACTGCCCAATATTAAAATCACTTACTAGATACCTCTAAACCATTTTTAACATCTTTTTCATAATTCCATCATATCTTGAGAGAACTAAACCATGATTGAATATCTAAAATTTTTATGTTAATTATAATCAAAACCTTGGAGAATTGAGGAACTTGTATTGAAAATGATTGAGGCATTATTTTAGATGAAAATACCCTTTTAAAATAAACTCATTTCTTAAGATAACCAATCCATTCTTGAGTAACCAAAATTTTCTATGAATTTTAGTTAAAATCTTGGAACACTGGGGAACTTATTTTAAAAATGATTTTTGAATTATTTTGATTAAAACACCTTTTTTTACAATAAATTTTATTTTATCATACCTTGACACTTGAATTTTTTTGGACCCTAGAAGCAATGAATAACCTTTTTAGGAAGCCACATTACAAGAATAAAATTACTAAATACCAAAATCTAGAAGTAAATGCATGATCATAGTTTAACTTAAGTGTGGGGGAGCTATTTTTTTGGAATATTTTGGGAAAAGAATCAATTCTAGGAAATATGGAAAGTAAAAAATCTTTCAAAAAATGGGTAAGGAAGTTCACAAAACTATTTTAAGATTAATTATCCTCTCTGGTGTCAAAATTCAAATCAATATATAATTGAAAATAAATAAAAAAATAAAGTAAAAAAAATTTGTTAAAGGAAGTATATAGAATAAAAAAAATTTGGTTAGAGATATTATTGTGTGAAAATTACATGAGAATATATAAGTATTTTGGATTTGAATCACTATAAGGGACAGTAATTGATGATACCATTCTTGAGTGTAAATTATTAATCATGAATTTTTCTTTAATTAGATCCAAACCTTCTTATTATGCCTCGTAAATTTTAACATCATAACCTACCAACCCTTATCCAAATACCTTGTGAAAAAACACAATTATTTGACTCATTTTGTAGAGATTTGGGAATTTATTAAGCATATGGTGACCCCTGCATGAGTTTGGGATTAGAAACGTTTTTCTTGAAATTCATACTTTTGTGTGATGAGATAAATACTTCCAAGAAGGTAGATATTAATGAGTATAAAAGAATGGAAAAGTGAAAATTAATTTAATATAGTTTATAGAGAAAATAAAAGTAATAACATTTAGAAGGCATGATGAGTTTTAGTGGCATGGTTGTTAAAAAGTGAACTCACATTGGCTAGTGTTTTAAATTTTTCTTGGGTAATATTTTTTATTTTCACTTCTTGAGTAGTAAAAGGTTTAAGTGTGTGGGAATTAAAAAAGTAAACAGATTAATTATATTTTATTGATATTCAATTCGTTTTATTCCCTCAAATTTATTAATTAATTAAGTTTCATAGAGTTTTAGTATATAAAAATAATTTAATTTGAATATATGAATATTTCCTTAAATGAATGAAATCGTGAATTTAATTGATTTTATTAACTTATAAAATAAAAATGAATGGCCAGGTATGTATAATCCTTTGATTTGGTATTTTTAAGGAGAATAATAATGTGGATGAATTAGGTTATTCTAGAATTAAGAAAGTCTTGAAGAAAACATGAGAAGATATGGAAGAAAGTTTGGATTTAATACCATTATTCCTTGGAAGATAACATCAAGAAGTAGTTTATTTTGTAAGTAGCATAGTTTGGAAGAAAGGGAATGAATTTCTGGAAGATTTTGGAAATTGGAAAAGGTCTTCATACATAAGAATTATTTTTAATCAAATAAATAGGATGATTTGAAAAAATAAATAAATATGGATCCTTAAAGAAAGAGAATTTATTTTCATAAGATGTTTGAATGAATTGATGAAGGATTATAAGTGGAAAAATTTACATGACTCAAATGATATTCAAGATCTCATGTATAGAATATTTTTCCCATACATAATATATTATGTTCAAGTTAAATATTTTTTCCTATATTACAAAGGCAAAAAGTGTAAAGTCCTCACTAATACATAAAAAACGTTGTATTGGTATATAAGGTTTTTCATTTTTTCCATTGAGAGGTGAAATTTAGAGAAAATATATCCATAGAAGAATAAATTGATATTGAATAAGACCTATTGTGATGTAAAAATTAATCTATATCATGAGTATTTTTATGCATGGGAAGTTGTTGAAGTCTATGAAACCCTTTGTGATGTGATGAATAAAGCTCACACCATGATAAAGATGAAGATATGGAGACAATGAAAAACTTAATAATCATGGGGTGTGTGTCACACCATGTCTAGGTTCTTATCATTTTGGAAAATATTTCTTCATTATGGTGTGAGGATGGTGATATAATGTTATTAGGAATAGTGAATTCTAATTTCAATTACTGTTTTAGATGATCAAAAGTAGAAACTATGGAAGATATGACTTCGTCTGATGTTATGAACAATGGTAGTTGAAGTCCATTGTATCCAGGCATCTAGACTTTATTCTCTTGAGGATGAGCAGATTTCCAATTGTCTGGAAGATGACATGCATAAGTTATGATGTATATAAGTTTCATTATATGGAACATTAGAGTAGCTTTCATGATCTGTTGAGAGTTGTCTATCAAGTTAGGGGAAGCTATAGACAATCATAGGTTACTATGACCAATGGTTGGTCCCCCATAAATTTAGGGGGGGTGGAACCAGTTAACTATCCAAACCCCACTATAACGGTAAGTGGGGCTATTATGCATGTGTATTGTGATTATTTATTATTGATATAGAAATTGGATAACTTATCGATTAGGATTTTAATCTTACAACTTTCAATTAATGGAATGGCATGGTAGTTCTCTCCCATATATGTATGACTTATTTTAAAAACCAAATAAATCCTTATGTATTTTACTTTATTATTTTTCATGTGATTTTTTGTGTGCCATGATTTTTTTTGAGTGTGTAAGTATGAGAAGACTTGATTTAGTGTATTAGATGATTTTTTATTATATTTTCTGAAACATTATAGTTAAAGGGGTTCTATAGTTTGGGGATTTTTTGGTTCTTTATTATACGTGTTGAATATCTAGTGGTTTAACTTTGGGTGATAGGTGGTTTGTGAATCATAAAAAGTGGTATCAGAGCTTGGTTTCAAGGGCTCGATAGCACACTAGATAGAAAACTCGGGTAACATTCTTTTCATGATATTATTTTTTATTTAGTTTGAATTTAATATTTTTTTAAATTCATGGCTTCATAAGAAGTCAAGGTTTGGATAGAAAAGTTCAATGATAAAGACTTTAGATTTTGGAGGATACAGGTGGAAGACTATTTGATTCATAAGGACCTAGAAGTTCCATTGATTGTATTCAAACCAAAGGAAATAGAGAAAGAGGAATGGGAAATTATGTATAAAAATGATCTTGGATTGATTAGTATTTCATTGGTGGGGAATTTTTCCTATAACATCTGGGAGGTAAAGACCACAATTGAGATGATAAAAGTTCTAGCGGACATGTATGATAAGATAGCAATAATGAACAATGTGTTCATGATGTAGATTTTTTTCAATAAAATGTTTTTATAAGGAATACCTATGTCCAATCATTTCAATGACTTTAATATGATTCTAATTCAGTAAAAATTTATTAATTTCAAATTCACAGAAGATGTATGGGAACTTCTATTATTTTCATCATTACTGGAGTCTTGTGGTGTGATGGAAACTGCCATAAGTAACACTGGTGGGAAATTTAATAGTGTGTTTGATAATGTTATAGGAATCATTCTAAATGAATTTCTTAGATATAGAGAAGTCTATATACCTTTCAAAAGTGGATATAATTTATAAGGTGTAGAAGTATCTCCTCAGAAAAAAGGTCAAAAGAAATTGAAAGGTAGATCTGAAGAGAGAGGTCAAGGAAAATAGATTGGGCTTGGACCTACATATTAGAATTGTGGGAAGAGAGGGAATCTCAATAAGGATTATAGGGATCATGGGGTGAATTCTGGGAGGGAAATTTCTAGAAGTTCAAGTTATGTTAACGTTGTAACTGAAGGTATTAGTAGTCTACTACTAAGTGTTAATGTTCTAATGCAGGGGAGAGAAGGGATACATGGTGAATTATGTATTTGGAAGGATCATGAAGTTTCACTTATTTAATAATGAATCACTCAAGATCATAGGTAAGGCTGATGATAAACTCTGGAATAATAATAAAAGTTTCTTGGACTTGAAGGTTATTTAGCACATACAAGGTTTACAGAAGAACCTAATTTCCATTAGTCATATGGATGAAGCAGGATTAAGAACTATCTTCATGAATGAAGTATAGAATATTACTCAAGGATCTATAGTTGTGGCTAGAGGTGTGAATGTAAGGACATTGTATCTGATGGAAATGTTATATAAAGAAATACTTTTCAGAATGATAACTTATGAAATCTCAAAGTTTTAAAATTTTTGTACAAGACACCTTAGTGAGAAGAACATGAAAGTTTCTTCAAAAAATGGTATATTGAAGCTTGACCACATGGAATTCATATGTTTTTAGAGTTTTATACTCAAGAAAAAGAATAAGGTATCATTCAATCTAAAATAAAGGATACATAAAATTTAGACGTTAGAACTTTTTCACAAAGAATATTGGGGGCTCACATGAGTCCATTATCATAGTGGGTTAATGTATATTGTAACATTCATTGATTATTAAATAAGTAAATTGTAGATTTATTTCCTAAATTGAAAATTTGAGGTGTTAAAAGTGGTTTAGATAGAAGTAAATGGTGTATAAAGAGACTATAAGTAATCTTATATGATTATGGTCTGATAATGGTGGGTAATGAAATAGTAAGGATATTAATGAATTTTGAAAATAAAATGGAATCAGGTTTGAAAATACTGTACCCATAACACTATAGTATAATGTTTTCATAGAGTGGATTAATTAGATATTAATGTAAAAGGAATGGAGCATGACATTTCATTCTATAATGTCCAAGGATATTTTGGTGGAAGCAATCAATTTTATAGCGTACCTTGTTAATAGAAATATTTCCACACTATTGGGGAATGAGATTATAGAGAAATTATGGACTATAAAACTAGTGAAATCTAGCCACATCAATGTTTTTATAAGTCTCACCTATGTCCATGAGGATTCCAAGTATTGGGAAAAACTCAAAGCTAAGCCACATTCATGTTTCTTTGTGGGATATGGTGATGAAAACTTTGTATTGTGGCTTTTGGAATGATGGAAATCAAAATATAATCAAAAGTTAGAATGTTTTATTTAATGAGAAGTTCTTATGGAAAGATTATAACTTTATAGAAAAGTAATTTTAGAACAAATAATCAATTAACTAGATATAAGTTGATCTAAATGGGAGTTTCAAAAGGATGAAAATTTTATAAAATTAAAAGGACACTAAAAGTTTAGAGGTTAGTCCAGTGGGAGATATACCAGAGAGATCAAAAATTTTAGAGGCTCAAATTAGAGTTCTATAAGTTGAAGTTCTAGAAGCTACAATTCTGAAAAGAGAAGATCTGCTAGTTGAATTGAAGAGATCTACCAAAGTCAAGTGATTAGTTCAGAGTTTAAGAAATGACTTTCATTTTTTTCTAATGGATGGAGGAGAGACTGAAAACCCGAAATAAATGGAAAATATTAGAAATTTTAAAAGTGGGAATTAATTATAAAAGATGATATGGATTCTTTGGATTAAAACAAAACATGGGAGATAAAAGAACTACCATGAGGTAAGAAAGAATTGAAAAATAAGCGGGTCTTCCATTTGAAAAAAGAATATGGTGATCGGAAAAGGTAGCTGAAAAATATTTCATAATAAATATTGAGTGTACTTATTTAAAATATTTTCAATGGTAGTTAAACACACTACCACTTGAATAGTGGTTAGTCTGGTTTCCTTTAAAAAAATCACCTAGAGTAGATGGTTGTAAAGATAGAATTCCTTAATAGTGATTTGGAGGAGGAAATTTACATAAATCAATCATATGGTTTTGTGGATCCGTAGAACAATGATTTGTTGTGAAAGCTGATGATAAGTCTATATGGTTTGAAATAAGATCCAAGGTAGTGGAACCAAAATTTTTGTGTTTTTATGGAAAATAATGGTTTCATATAGAGAAACTCATATCACAATTACTATTAGAAAACATTTGAGGATGGTATATTCATCATCTTACTCTTGTATGTGGATAACATGCTCCTGGTAGGTCAAGATATTAAGTGGATTTAGGAGGTAAAAAATGATCTATCTATAAGATTCAACATGAAAGATCTCACTAAGTCCAAAAAAATATTTGGAATGAGGATTTTGAGAGATTGTAAATATTGAGGTTTGGTTTTTTCTCAAAGGATTACATCCAGAATATCACTAAGAGAATCAGTATGATAGAATATAAACACGTTTCAACCCCATTGGTCAAACACCTCAAACTATCCAAAGGACAAGTGCTGAAAATGAAAATTAGTTCAAGTATATGGATAAAGTTATGTTTACATTAGAAATAGGTATCTTTACGTATTCCATCATATATAAAAGACTAGACACTACATTTAAAGTGGGGGTTTTTAGTCGGTTCATAAAGAATCTGGGAAAATAACATTGGGATTTCATGAAGTGGGCTCTCTTGTATCTCAAAGTATTAGAAGATATAGATTTGTTATTAGAAATGGATGATATATTTTAGTTTTATATGGATTAAAACTTTATAGGGGATATAAATACATAGAAGAGTTCCATGGGATATGTGTTCACACTTAGAGGAATGGCAGTTAGTTAGATGCCAAGGCTATAGATCATGGTAACACTGTCTACAATAGAAGCTAAATATATAGTCATCACGCTATGCCAAAATAATATTTTTAGGATGGGTTGAACCATCACTAAACTATTTCATGATAGTTTTGAAAAAACTACCACTAAATAGTGTATTGAAAATCATTTAGTGGTGGTTTTCCAAAACCGTTGTGGAATAATTTAACGGTGATTTTTTAAAAATTTGTGGAATGATTTAGCGCACATGAACCTCAGCCCAGTTGGTGAGGTATCCTTAAGTGCATCCACAAGACACAGGTTCAAAACCAGGTAGAGGCATATTTTCGAGTATTGTAAAAGTTACTGTAGCAGGTACTGTTCGCTACTATAGCAGCTAGAACTATTCATCTTGGGCCATTGGTTTGGGCTTGGAGTCCTTAAGGATTTCGGGCCACCCAGGCCTTCATGTCAGTAGGGCTTTCGGCCACCTTTAAGGCCTTTGGCCCACCTCAAGGCCTTCGGGCCACATGCAGTTGCCCCAGACAGACTCTACAAAAAAGGAGATGCCTGAGAAGAGGATTCAGAGCAGGTGCACTCACCAGGGTAGAGAAAAATGGATTGTTATAATGAGATGGTATGGCTATACCATCGGGACCAGCCTGTGCTTACATGGGAAGCCTAGCTAAACGGTCATGTGAAGGTGGAGAGCTATTATCACGATGCAGATGCTGGGGAGGGGCAATTCCTTGTAGATAGTCTGGTTGAATTCCCTAAGACCTTCAGGTCATGTAATCTCCTAAGCCTACAGGCCCTATAATCTATGAGCATATGGGCCTTGTAAGGGTTCCCCCTCATCCCTTAAAAGGGGGGTTATCAAAAAAATCAATAAAAAGGAAGGCCTTTGGGCTATTCGGGTGGGTGTGGAATGATTTAGCGGCAGTTTAAACTACCTCTAAATTATTATTATTTTTTTATTCTTATTTTTATTCTTATTTTTATTCTTATTCTTATTCTTATTCTTATTTTTTTTTTAATTTTCTACTTTTTTTATTTTTTTATTTTTTTTAATTTTTTTATTTGTATTACCTCTTGGTTATTCTGTCAATACATTACTATTCGAGTAAGATCTTCATGTGGTGAGTGACCAAAATTTAATATACTTATATATATATAGATAAATAAATAAATAATAACATTAAAGAATAATAATAATTAATAAAAGTCTATAAAACAAACAACAAATAACAAATTAATATGAACTAAATAATTAATAATTAATAAACAAATGATTAATAAATAATAAACAAATGATTAATAAATAAATATATAAATAATACATTACTAAATAATAAATAATAAATATTCATTAATAATTAATAAGTAATAAAAAAATAATTAATTAATTAATTAATTAATTATAAATTGTGAATAAATAAATAATATATAATGAATGAATAATGAATAAATAATAAATTAATATATAATAAATAAGTAATAAATTAATAAATAATAGATAATAAATAAGTAATACATTAATAACAAATAATAAATTAATAATAAAAAATATGTTAATAATAAAATAACAATAAATTACTAAAAAAATAATTTCAAATAATGAACAATAAATAAATAATAAAAATAAATAATAAATAAATAATACCTCAAATATAAATGAATAATAAATAATAAATTAATAATAATTTATAAATAATTTATAATAAATATTAAATAAATTTTAAAGTAAAATTAACAATAATTTAATAATATATAATATATAAATAATGAATAAATAAATAATATGTAATAAATAGTAAATGAATAAATATTAAATATTCATTAATAAATAATTAATAGTTAATAAATAAATAATAAATAATAAATTAATAATAAATTATAAATATAATGTAACAATATAATAAATATTAAATAAAATAAAAGAACAAGTAATAAATAATAAATAACAAATAGTAAATAATAAATGGATATAAATATCTATAAATATATATACATATGACGAAATTTACATAAATATATATAAACTATCATTTATATTGCACAAATATATATCGACGTAGAGTTGTATATATTTGTATATTAATATAAATATATATATATAAACACAAGAAAATATAAATATCTATATATATACCCATATAATATATAAAAAATATAAACATAAATACGTATAAATATTTACAAATGTATGTAAATATAGATAAAAAATTATAAATACATATAGATATTCATGTATAGATACAATTGTATATAATTTTAAATAAATACTAATAAATATATATATATATATATTTTAAATAAATATAAATAGGTGTATAAATATATATATATATATAATAAATCACCAAAAGGGGGAAAACCACAACTGTAACATCCCATTACCATTTTATCAGGTGTGCCCTTAACCTCATCATGGTTTTTTCCTCCTTTGAGATTGGGAGGATACCTATAATGGTGAAGTCAGAAATTTTTTGGGCTTTCAACTTTAACCATCTTTTTCTGTAAGATGTAGAAGGATTTCAAGTCATGTAACTGGTTTAAATTTCATATAATTGTTGCTCGGTATAATCTGTGAAAGGGGATCCAAGATATGAAATTGTGCATGTCATGAAGAGTAGTTTCACAGTGTGAATTATTTAAATAACAGATTTTTAATCCAAGGAGATGAATTTTTTAGTGTACTTGTACACCATGGATTTCACGACGTGTAACTGTATTACACGTCGTGAAATGGCCCACGTACAGTTTTTAAAACAGATGTTCAGCTGTTTTGGTTTGGTTCTTTTTATGTCTCTTCATTGCTCTCAACCCAAGGTTATTCCTAAGAGTTTTTTAGAGACTCCAATCCTTTTAGATCGATTCGATCATCACTCAATCTCCATCGTGATTGTGGTGTGTCTCTTAGGGTGAGTAAACTTTTTAGTTCTTTGTTACTATTGATCATAGTAGTTCCCTAAGGTTGTGTTATCATATCCATTAATCTAATTTGGTGTTTCCTCTTGTTTTCTTCTAAGGTCCATTGTACGGTCTTGTTTGAGAGGTCATTCCTTATTGGTCATAGTGTGGCGATCTTTCTTGCTTGAGGTATGTGGTTTTCTCTTCTCTTCCAACCCTTTTCTTTTCCAATTAAATAAATCCTAAGGTGTATGGATTGGGTTCTAGGGTCCTCTATGGTGTTTTTGGGTTTTGTTTTTTTGGGATCATGTTGCATTCGTTTGCAACCTAAACTTCAAGGTAGGTTATTCCATATCTAGCCTATTATAATTATCCTAATTATGCTTGCTTTATAAATTGATTTATCAAATTGGAATGAATTTTTGTGTGTTGGAAAAGGGTTTTTTGAAGGGAAATGGGTTTTTTCTAGTTTTTTATAAATGAAAATGAAATGGGTACTTTTGAAACATTGAAATTGATTTGTGAAAATGATCACACTGGTTACCTTGTGTACTAAGATGGAAGGTTTATCCTGAGGCCATCATCCATGTTTTTTGACTATTAGGAGGTTTCCTCATGGGTCTTTCCTCTGTTTCCTAGGCCTGTTCTTCTAGGGGACAAATATTGACATTTTTGGGGGGTTTACTCATGGGGTATTCCTCTGCTTCCTATGCCTGTGTTCTAGGAACTAGTTTGTGAACTTGATTTATTATGGTATAAGTGGTCTGCTAGTCTGACCTATAGTGATCCTTGGTACTGATGCTGGTGTCATTGTTTCTGTTTTATAGTTATTTTCTTTATGAGTTAGCCTTGATATGCATGTTATACCTTCTTTTGTTTAGAACTGTGAAAAAGGTAAATGTTTACCATGTTTTCTATAAAACCTCTTTACTACTTATCATTCCATGTTTTATTTAAAATAAGCACACATGAATTATTATACAGAGAGTTGACATGGAACACCCGGGTGGGATCCCACTGATCCTATTAACTCACACCCTGTACACCTCTTCATTGGTGTGTAGACCTTTGTATGTCTTCCAGTACAGGGAAAAGCAACGCACCACAGTGAGGCGGAAAGGTTTCATGTCTGCGGAGTTGGGTAGCTGGTGGTGGGATGGTGGGAGTTTGTTCATGCCATCACTTGGAGTAGTTGTTGGTTATAGTCCTTTGTAGTTGGACTTGTCCTTTAGAGTTTGAACTACTTCTCAATTGTTTGTTTCCACTATATTTATCACTATTATGGAATATATATTCATCAATATTCCATGGTTTCTTTATTTATTTATATATATATATATATTCCATGTGGTTCTTCGGTTTGGGATAAATCTTTCCCTCTTCTTATCCATTCGATTCCCGGGTGCTTATCGCCAACCCATGGGGATCAGGAATTCCTTTCAGGTATGTGAAGGATTAGGCTGGGTGTCAGGTTTGAGGGAAACTCAGGTCAGTTCGTTACAATTTGGTATCAAAGGATGTATATCCTTAAGAGTCCTTGTCTTGGGACGTCTGTTTGATTGGAGATAGGATTTTCGGGGCATGAGAGGTATGTTGTGATAAATGTCTGGCTAGCTCTTATCGTAATGAGACTCAAGTTTCCATAGTATGTTGGGATGTGTGTATCTAGTGTTGGGTTTGGTTATAAATATCAATTTATGCTTATGGTCTTTCTATTTTGAATTGATATTTGTTTTGTTGTATGATCGTTCTCATGTTTCGATGTGCAGCAGTATGCCTTTGAGACTTCTTCCATGAGTTCCTCTGGAGGGTGCAGTTGATTCTCCAAAAGGTAATCCACTTGTAGATCAAAATATAATCAATACTATCATATGGGAAGTCCGTAATATTGATCAAGATGTACCATGAGTTCAAAATGCAGTTTTGGAGGAACATCCAGGAGCTGGAGGGGAGAGAGATCGATCATGGGAATTCTTGTGCAAGAATCCACCATCCTTTAAAGGAATAAATGAACCTCAAGAGTCAAAGGACTGGTTTTATAGGATTAATAAAATCTTTTTGACTTTATGGAGACACCTGATAACATTGGGGTAAAGTGTGAAGTGTTCAAACCTGAGGGGTCTGAAAAGAGATGGTGGGATTCTATGTTCTAGTCATATACACAAATGGATTTGGATTGGAAGTGTTTCAAAACCCTATTATTCCAGCAGTATGTTCCAAAGTCCCTAATACTGGAAAAGTATCTAGAGTTCCTTTATTTGTAATAGGGAGAGTTTTTGGTGATGGAAAACACCAACCGATTTTTTGAGCTTGTCCATTTTCTCTAGATATAGTGAAAAATTTACAACCTAAAGACACAAAAGTACCTACAGGGTTTGTGACCGAATATCATATCATAGGTGTTTATGTTGAATATTTATACCTATGAGGAGATGATAGAAATATCTATGATGGTAGAGATGAATATGTCAAGCATGGTCGGATTTAACACCTCTTCTCTTTCATATAGTGATAGCTTCAGTTGTGTTCATGGGAAAAAGAGGAAGTGGTAGGATCATTACATAATTGGTGGAGGTGGTTCTCAGTAGTGAGGATCCTCTGCACCATCTATTGTAGCTACAAATATGCTTCTGACTTGTTATCAGTTTTGAAAGGGAGGACACACCAGACGTTCTTTTCTAATGCCCATAAATACGTGCAATAGTTGTGGATGTATTGGTCACTTATAGCACTTTTTTATGGTATGATTATGCCTCATTATGGTCAGGGTTCATCGGCTCCAAATGCTATGGTGGTGTAGTCATAAGATTTAAATACTATAGGGATCAAGCCATAGGCCTCAAGATTAAATAATTTTCATACAGTGGATGAGTGTCCAATATAATTTCATGTCGGTCCAGCAATAGTGAGAGGTATTACCTTTATTTCATCTTCAATATAAATTTCTTTATTTGATACCGGTGCCTCCCACTCTTTTATATCTACATGTTTTGTTAACATTATTAAACTTATAATGGAACTTATGTACTTTACAATGGATTTAGTGACACATCTCGGTAATATGAAAGAGTAGGGATTTTAGTGTCCCTCTTATTCGTTAATGATTTATAACATGGAGTTGGTTTATAATTTTCTCATTCTTGATCTGGATCTATTCAATGTCATTATCAATATGGATTGGCTTGTCACTCATCGAGCTAAGGTTTATTATTATCATCAGTGTGTCTCATTTCTTAATTTTTATTAGAGTTATCATGTGTTTCATGTGGAGTGGGACTCAAGGTCTGGTCATAAAAGACATTCCTTCCCATAGCTCAATAGTTTTCTATCTGCTTTTGTGTTTGATACTGATGGCATCTCTCCTATCATTTATCTTTCCTTCTTTGTTTGGGACTTTTCTGACATTTTCCAAGATGAATTCTCTGGTCTTCCTCTAGAGGGAGAGGTAGATTTTATGATTTACCTAGATCTAGGTACATATCCAATATTGATACCTTCTTATCATATAGAACCAAAAAAACTGAAATAGCTCAAGGTTCAGTTGGATGACCTATTGAAAAAGGGTTTCATTCACACTAGTGTTTCACCTTGGGAAGCCCCTATGCTCTTTTCTAATAAATTATATGGTCCACTTCAGTTATGTGTGAAATATCAAAAGTTGAACTAGGTTATGGTAAAGAAAAAATATCCTTTTCCTCGTGTGGGTGATTTGTTTGATCAGTTAAATGGTGAAAAGTTATTATCAAAGGTTGATCTTCAGTAAAGTTATCATTAGCTCAGAGTTCATGAGTCTGATACATCAAAAATAGATTTTTGGAGTAGGTATGGCCATTAGGAATATATTATGATTCCTTTTAGTCTGACTAATGATCTTAAAGTTTTTATGGATTTGATGAATCGAATATTCTATCAATATCTCAACACTTTTCTGGTAGTGTTCATGGATGATAGTTTGATTTATTCGAAATATGAATGTGATTACGAGCACCATCTAAGTTTGGTTCTGGAAATTCTAAGAAATAATAATTTGTATGGAAGTATTTTGAAGTGTAGTTTTTTTATTCAAAAAGTGAAGTTCTTAGGGAACAATATTTCTGAACACTGATTATTAGTTGATCCAGAGAAGGTGAAGGTTATTTTTTCATGGAAGTAACCACAGAATGACTTTGAGATATGAATATTTCATGATCTTGTTGGATACTACCGATAGTTTGTTAAGGATTTCTCTGAGATGGAATCACCTTTAACTACACTTACTAGGAAAGAGGTGAAATTAACATGGGATGCAAAGTTTCAGTCCTCTTTTGATGAATTGAAATGAATTCTGACATCGACTCCTATTCTAATATTACCTGATACTAGTAATGGATACATGGTTCTTTTTTATGCTTCAGGTGCTGGTTTGGGAAGTGTTCTTATATAGGATAACCATGAGTTAGCTTACAGATCTCGTCTGCTTTGACCACATGAAATAATTACCCCACTCATGAATTAGATCTCTCTGTAGTCATGCATTCCCTTAAATGTTTGCATCACTATCTTTTGGGGGAAAGGTCCATGGTCTTCTCTAATCATAAAATTCTGAGCTATATCTTTTCTCAAAAGGAATTTAATCTTAGATAGAGACAATGGGTACAATACCTCCATATTTTTTACTTCAATATCACCTACATATTGGGAAAGGGAAATGTCATTGCAGACGCTCTTAGAAGGAAAGTATCATTATAGGCTATTCTAGAATCACTAGAGGAGTGAAACCTTATGGGGTTTTTCTCTCAGTTGAACTTGGATGCTCAAAATAATGCTTCAGGCATGGTTCTGACCAGTGTTTAGTTATCATCATCTCTTATGGAGTCTATTTTTTTGTGTTAGTGGCATGATGATGAGTTTCAGAAGACTCGATAAAGCCTTTATGTTGGGGAGACTATTTCGGGTTGTTCTCTTTTTACAGATGGTATGATCCACTTTGGGAGTTAGTTTATAATCCAGAAATATATAATAATTTTAGTCTTGTTTTATTATTATATCTCTTCGTGGGTTGTTCATATAGGCACTATGAAGATGTGTTATGACATGAGGTAGTAATTCAGGTGGTCGGGTATGAAGTGTGACATCGCTGAGTTTTCTTTCTCACTATTACACCAACCAACGAATAAAGGTAGAGCACTTCAAACCTTCTAGTTTACTTCAGCCTCTTCCAGTGAAAATTTGGAAATGGTTCTAGGTATACATGGATTTTTTTTTGGATTACCACGTACTCCCTAAGGTTGGAATGCTATTTGGATGGTTTTCGATCGATTGACGAAGTCTACTCATTTCATTTCAATCAAAGACATCACTAAAGTTGATGATTTGGGTAAGTTTTATATGCAAGATGTTATCAAGTTATATGGGAGTCCTTATTCTATTATTTTAGATAGTGATCCTAGGTTTACCTTGAGGTTCTGGAGGATTCTCTAAGAGAAAATGGGAACTTAAGTCAAGTTCATCACAACATACCATCCACATATAGACGGTCAGACAAAGAGTGTGATTCAAATCCTAGAGGACATGCTCTATGTCTGTGTCTCGAATTTCATAGGATCATGGGATATCCATTTGGGAATGGTTGAGTTTTTTTTATAACAATAGTTATTATTCATCAATTATAATGGCTCCCTTTGAGGCATTGTATAGTCCCCTGTGTAGATCACCTCTTTATTGGATTGAGGTAGGCGGGGTGTCTTTAGTTGGACCATGTTTGGTTCAGGAGATGTCTATGAATTTCCAGGATGTACATCAACATCTTATAACATCCCATATTTGACATAAATTTTATTCTAATTGGTGGCGTTTACCTTTGGATATTTCCATAGGTGACTGGTTTTTCTTGAAATTTTCTCCTCATTTGTATCACTGTCGACTTAGAAAGCAGGGAAAGTTGGCTCTGAGATATGTTGGATCATTTTAGGTCACTGAAAGGCTCATGAAAGTTTCTTATCAGTTAGCATTGCTGATTTAGTTGGCAGGAATTCATGATGTTTTCCATATGTCTCATCTCAAGAAATACCATCCTAATCCCACTCACGTTCTGATTTAGAAAGAAAATGAGTTAGAGACAGATGTTTCTATTTTAAAGAAACTAGTTGAGATCATTAACAATCAAATGAAAGTATTTCATGGGAAGTTGATTCCATTGGTTAGAGTTCAATGGAAATAAGGATCATATTCTCATGAGACTTGGGAATGTGAGTCGTTGATGATGGATTAGTGGCCTCATCTCTTTCCAGGGGTTACATCTTACACATGACTTTTTGATGATGGAAAGTCGTTATAGTGGGGAGTTTGTAACATCTAATTACCATTTTATTAGGTATTTCATTAACCTCGTCATGGTTTTCCCTCCATTGTTATTGGGAGGATACCTATAATGGTGAAGTCATAGATTTTTTGGACTTTCAACATTAACCAGATGTTTTTACAGGATGTAGAAGGATTTCATGCCATGTAACTGTTGTTGGGTATAGGCCATGAAAGGGTATTCACACTATGAAATTGTGCATTTCATGAAGATTATTTTCACATCATGAATTATTAAAATAATTTATTTTTAATCTGAGGTGATGGATCTTTCATCATACTTGTATATTGTGTATTTCACAGTGTGTAACTATATTACACATCGTGAAATGGCCTGCATACAATTTTTAAAATAGAATTGTAGCTATTTTAGTTTGGTAATTTCTCTTTCTCTTCATTGCAATCAACCCAAGGCTATTTCCAGGAATTTTTTAGAGACTCTGGGCCTTCTATATTAATTCAATTGGCACTCAATATCTGTTGTGATTATGGGGCGTCTCTCCGGATGAGTAACCTTTTTTCTTATTTATTTTTATTGATCATGGTGTCACCCTTAGGTTGTGTTATCATAATCATTAATCTATGTTTTTTTCCTATTGTTTTCTTCTAATATCCGTTGTATGATCTCATTCCGAAGATTGTTTTTTATTCTTCATGGTGCGATAGGTTTTCATTCTTATCATATGTGGTTTCCTCTTCTCCACCAACCCTTTTCTTTTCCAATTAAATAAATCCTAAGGTATATTTATTGGGTTCTAGGGTCCCTGATGGTGTTGTTGGGTTTTGTTTTTGGTGGATCCCTTTGTGGGCATGTGCGGCCCAATCTTCGAGGTAGGTGGTTTTGTCTCTATCCTATGATAATTAGCCTCATTTATCTTACTTTATAAATTGATTTATCAAATTGGAATGAATTTTTGTGTATGTTGGAAAAGGTTTTTTTGATGATAAATTTTTTTCCGCTGGTTTTTGATAAATGAAAAGGAAATGGGTACTTTTGAAACATTTAAATTGATTCGTGAAAATGAGCACATGGGTTACCTTGGGTACTTAGGTGGAAGATTTAGCTTGCGGCCATCATCCATGTTTTGTGACTATCAGGAGGTTTGATCATGGGGTATTCTTCTGTTTTCTAGGATTTTTATTCTAGGTGATGGAAATTGACATTGTCGAGGGGTTTACTCATGGGGTATTTATTTACTTCCTAGGCTTGTGTTTGAGGAACTGGATTTTACACTTGATTTATTTTGGTATGAGTAGTCTATTATTCTGACCTATAGTGATCCTTGGTACCGATGCTTGTGCTGCTATTTCTGTTTTGTAATGCTTGCATTTCTGAGTTAGCCTTGATATGCATGTTATACCAGCTTTTGTTAAGAACTATGAAAAAGGGTAATGTTTACCATGATTTCCATAAAACCTATTTACTTCTTATCATTCCATGTTTTATTTAAAATAATAATACAACAATTATTATATAGATACTTGACATGGAACACCTGGGTGGGATCCTACTGATCCTATTATCTCACACCTTGGGAACCTCTTCAATGGTGGGTAGACCATTGTATGTATTCTAGTGTAGGTAATGTCAAGGTGCCAAAATGATTATGTGAGTTTTTGTGTCAACTGAGTTGGGTATTTGGTGGTGAGATGGTTGGAGTTCATTCATACTGTCACTTGGAGTAGCTATTGGTTCTAGTCCTTTGCAGTTGAACTTTTCCTTTGGAGTTTTTACTACTTTATAGTTGTTTGTTTCTACTATATTTCTCACTATTATGGAATATATATTCATTATTCTTCCATTTTTTCTTTATTTATTTATATATATATATGTCATGTGGTTGTTCATGTTTGGAAAAATTGTTCCCTCTACTTAGTCGTTCAATGCTCAGGTGGTTGTCGCCAGCCCATGGAGATCGAGAATGACCTTTGGGTATGTGACGGATCGGTTTGGGTTCCGAGTTTGAGGGAAACCTAGGATAGTTCATTAAAACAATAATTACAACACCATCATATCAATAGGAATGTTAATTCATGTAATAAAATCATATATAGTCAAATAAGAATATGAAGACACTCTTAAATGAATCTGAAATATCATAGAATGTTCAAAAATCCTAGTGTATAAATCAAAAACTAGGTTTTAAAGGCATGTTGTACGTTTTTAACCTTATAAAATAGGTACCAGGGTTTCCCCAATCAACACAGCATATATCTCATCACAAGATTCAATTTGATATATGGTAGAGTCCAAACAGCCACTCAGATCAAAAGTTTTGGTTGTTTGAAGTTCAAGTTTGATTTCCAACTTCTCTTAGAACTAAAATATTTTTTATTCTACTAATTATTACCAAAATATTATCTAATTTCATTATATCTCATTCCAAAAGATTCAATGTGACTGGTTGTGAGGTTAAAACAAAAACCCAAATCAAAAGTTGTCTTCATTTGATGTTGAAACCTAATTTTCAACTTATCCATGAATTAATTTTGGTTTTAAATAATTACTGACTAATAATTATAAATAATTAATAATTAATACATTATAATTAAATAAAATTTTAAATAATAAATGATAATTATTACTAATAAATCATAATTAAATATGAAATATTTAATATTTTTTTCATTAATTTTGAGGTGGTTTTTTAAAAAAAATTCACTATTATCCATGGTTTTCCAAAAACACCCCTAAAAATAAATATTAAAAGGTTAAAAAATATGATTTAGTGGTAGTTTTTGAAAAATCATCATGAAATAAGTTTTCATGGAATATTTAGCAGTGGTTTTCAAAACCTCTGCTAAAAAACATCTGTGAAATTTGGTTTTCCTTGTAATGCCACAAAAATAGACAAATAACTGAGATGGTTAAATTTTTTTGGATGATCACAAAAGGGTTCAGGAAAGTGGATTGTTATTCTGTGATAGTTAAAGTGAAATTCACTTTTTTCAAGAATCATTTGTTTCACTCATAGATAAAATACATTGACTTGAGATATCATTTCATTTGGATGATGTTACAGGATTGAGTGATAAAGCTATAGAAGATAGCCAATAGAAAAAATATGACTAAGATGTTCACCAAGGTTTTAGTCTAGGAAAATATTAGTTAATATTATTTTTTAGTGGGACTAGGGTAATCAAAAAGGTAGTGGATACATTTTTATTCTTTTTTGTGGAATTTGAGAAGTTTTCCTTGTTACCTAAGTGTTAGTGTTTTTCATAGTTCCCTTGAAAGTACTATTTAAGTGGTATATTTTTAGGAATGTAGAAGTATAATTTCAAGAACCATTTAGGATGAATGTAAGGAAAAAATATAAAATATATGAGCTGGAATAATTTTTAGACCAGTGGAAATAGACATCCAGTGGAGGCAGACGTTTAGAATTTGTGATCCATAAGATGTGCAGGTGGTTAATTGTCTAAAAGATAATGTGTGGAAGTTACATCATATGTAAGAATCATTAAATAGAACATTGGATTCACTTACATGATATACCAGGTGTTTGAATTCAATTTAGGGGTAGTTATTAGAAATTTGATTTTATTGTAACCAATAATGGCTCACTAAAAATTTTAAGAGGATAGTAGAACCAGTTGGGATCCACTATAATGGTGGGGTGTGAACATTGTGCATGTCTATTAAGATTATTGATTATTGATCTAAAAATTACCTGACCTGTCAATTGAGATTATAATCTTATAACTTCTAATTAATGGAATATAACAATTGTTTCCTTCTATGTATGTAGGAATTATTGTTCGAACTATGTAAATAATTATGTCCTTTACTTACTTTCTTATTTTTCACTTGATTGTTTTTGTATCGTGAATTTTTTTGAATGTATAAGTGTTAGGAGACTTTTTTCAATGGATTAGGTGTTTTGCCTTCCAAGTTTTAGAACATAAAAGTTGAAGGGGTTCTTCTAGTTTAGGTAATCTCTTATCCTTTGTCCCATATATTTAATATTTAATGGTTTAAATTTTGATGATTAGTGGTCATTGAATCCTAACGAATTGTCTATATAAGGATATGTCGATTATTCCATGAAAGAAGAATTTGTAACATGGATGGAAAGATATATAGGATGATAACCTTTAAAATTAAACTACACTAATACATGATATATTTTACATTTATTCGGGGTAGAATTTTAGTTAAACTAAGTGATGTGTAATATCCATTTAAGAATACATGAGGCTTTGTACTGATGAGAATTTCATCCAAGCCACTAATGTAAGGTTTTATACTTTTAAAAATATGAATAATGGAATATCACATGGGGATAAATATTTTTAAATGCTTATAGTGAATTATGGATATAGTGATAATATTGATACAACATAGAGAATGTTCATGCAAAGAGAACTTTAAGAATATTATTAAATAGGGGACAAATGAAGCCCATGAGTCCAAATTTAAATTAATACAGTGATGAAAGAATTAAAAGGTAAATACTTGTAAGAAACATAAAATCTATAAGGGAATATTCAAAATCAAATAGGAGATAATCTCATGAAGTTTTACTATAATGAAAGAGGAAAGTAATAATCTAAAAAGGGGATATAGGATGAGAAGAAAGGGCATTTATGTTTTGGGTTTTGTTTAGTTCTCATATATATTTTTTCTCTTTTTATTTATACCTATAACATCTTTTATAGAGGGTTAAATTCATTTAGTGATTGGTATAAGGGTAAAGAGGATCCTCTTTTAATTATTGATTATACACTTCAATGAATAAAATTAATCTTTTGTTGATTTATTTCTTTATTCAGTGGTGGGGAATTATTTTTAATGTGATTATGTTCATTTTATTACTACTTTTAATTGTTTACTTATTTGGTTGATAATAATAATTCTCCCTCTATTTATTTTTTTACATATTTGATGTAATGGTCAAGATTGAATGGTAAGTATCTAGAGATTATTGATACATATGTGGAATTTAGTGATTCATCTCTAAATTATATGGGATGTAACTTAACCGAATTGGGATTTTCATGAGTAGATTGTGGGTAATTTTTTTTTGAGTTTTCATCTAATATCTTCCCACATATATGAGAAGGAGGTTTGGTTAGTAGAAATTATTGTTTGATTGGGCCTCATATTTTCTATCAACCTAAGATGAAGAAAAAAGTGATTATAGATTATTTAATTTATCAGTTAATAAGAAGAATATTGTACCATTTTTTATATTAGGTTAACATTATAATAGGTAATACAACCCTTAAACTAATCTATTATCATCACTTTGATGAAAATCAACTTATTTAAATTGTTTTGATGTTCTCCAAACCTGAAATTCACCAAGCCCCCATTTTTAATAATTTTGAAAAATGAATTTACACCCCTCCTTAGAGAATACCTTTGGTCCCCACTATGCTATAGTATAATCTTAGGTAATTAACAGATTTTTGCACCACTCTATAATAGGTGAGTCATTAGGCCTTATAAACACAACCCAGATCAATTCTCTCTCACTCAGGGTGGTCTATTAAAATATCCTATCACTTAGGGAAAGGCCTTGTATCAATTCTTTTCATCAAATACAAGATTAAGAAAAAGGCCCATGCACATAGAAATAATCCTGACAACAAAGCCCAGACCTATCCCCTGAACAGTCCTTAAGATTCTATTAACATAATGCTAGATAAAATATCCCATAACATGGATCATCATCATATCACCACTCCCATATAACTATTCCAAATCACTTAAAGCCTAACCTATATCTAAGTAGTATCCCATGAGGACTTTTGAACCCCTTAATCCATAATCCATTCACAACCCAACTTATTGATCACACTTAGTTATACCCATGTACAACATCCCTCTTAGGTGTCACTTGGCTTCTAAATCTATAAGTTACTCACACTGTCATCCCCATGTGCAACAATATCACCAACAGTATCACCGTGAGGAATACTTGTCCCTCAAAAAACTTTCTACATTTTCCAAGCACTATGATTGTAATGGATCTAAGGGGTTTTCACCCATTAAACTACCTATAGGTTTCACTTATTGAATGATACTTTATATAATCCAATCATCCAATATTCCATAATCATACAACATCCCAAAAATATCTCAAAAAACAACCCACCTAAAGACCATGCCAAATCCAGCACCCATTAAGAATACACCAACCATTCTGTACACAGAGACCCCCTATTGAGTAAAAAGGTGAATCCACCCACTATCTCTATTGTGCATGACATTTTACACTTTGGGAAATAAAATTTATTGATTTTTATTTCTTAGGTCTACCGCCCATCTGGAAAAGGCTTCATGTTAGGGGTGAGTTGAATTGACTTTTTAATCACATCTAAAACACCCCCATTCCCCATCTGGGACTCACGACTCACTAGAAGATCACACCCCAGGAAGTAGGGAAGTTATTCCTGGTTATGGATCTAATGGTAGAACCACACCTATCCAGAAAAATCCCCCCATCAACACTATCTAAGATAACTAAATTTTCCCCCTCCCTCTAATACCAGTTGAAAAAAGGGGTTAATCCACCCACCAGTGTTGTTACACATGATATTGTCTACTTTAGAGAGAAACCCACATAGATATATCTTTAATGGGTTTTCCACCCATCTACAAAAGGCCTCGTGTTAGGGGTATGAGTCTAATTGACTTATTAATTTCATCTGAAACACCCCCACACCACATGTGGGATTCATGACTTTCTAGAAGATCACACACCAGGAAGTAGGGCAGTTAATCCCAGTCATGGATCCAAGGGGAGTACTGCACATGGTCACAAAACTCCCTAAGGACCAAGACCTCACAAAAAAAACATCCTCTATCATAATAGATACTTAAAACCTATGATAGTTACATCACCATCACTCAATCCCCAATGATATCTTTTTAGGTTTATGGGACATGTAAGATCCCATATTTTTCTAGGTACGTCCCTCTTTGAGTTTTTCGTTTGAGCCTTGGTGGAAAAGTCTTGTTCAAAGATGGAGATCCTTTGTTGGGGGAAATGAATTAAAGTCTATTTATGTATGTTTCTTTGAATTAATGCAGTCTAGGTATAAATTTTTTAAATGGTTTTATGAGTATTGTCCATGCTTGGAAGTATTTGAAGGTGTTCGGATCCTTATGAGAAGAAAATGGGGCTGAAAGTTGTCTTCCGAAGAGTTTAACACCCTATAAAGGTATTACATGCTATGTAAACTCTGTCAAACAAATTTAATGAAATAAATATAGGGTGTTAATTGGTTACACTTCATGTAATGTTTATACTAATTAAATAATAATCTAAAGTGGTGAGTTTTTTAGTGTATGCCACTAAAAAGAAATACACAACGTAAAACTATATTACAAGCCATGTAATTTCCCAAGAATTTTTTAAAAATAGTGTTGTGTGTTTGATTTTATTTCCAAATCACATTTATATTCCTCCTCTAGGTCCTAGGGTAGTTTCCAGGTGATTTTGGAGTGCCACTCTTGATTCCAGATGTCCTGTTTACGCATCTAATTCCTGGTAAGTGGTTTTACTTCCATTTTCCATTTCTCTTTCATCATTCTCCGATCATTGCATTATAATATCTTGACTGTGTATGTTTTTGGTTTTTATCTTGATTAGTTATGATCTAGTAACCCTCTTGTGGTCATCTTCACGTTCTTTCTTATTGGATAATCCTGTTGGAAGCATTGGGTGATCTTCAATTGCAGGTAGGGGTCTAAACATTAACCATATGGTTTGATATTTGTCATGTATATAAAATATTGAAATTTCGACAACACACATGAACCTAAATTGGTTAAATGATGAATTGAATTATTCCTTGGAGTCCCTTTGGATTCAATTGGTTATTGACCTGGCTTGTGGATACCATTCGGGTGAGTGAACCCTTGATTACAATTTAATTGATGAATGGATTAAAGTGTGTTTAGAATGACATGAGTTTTGGGTAATTTCTTGATATAGTTTCACCTTGTCTTGGCTTTTTTATTAATATAACTTTCATGTTATTATATGTGTCCAATTGATATATGAAATGTGTAATTCAAAGATAAATGATAATTTTCATAATTAACCATTGATAATGTGATATTGTGGTATCCTTGTTGTTATGACATGTGTTGTGATAAATGTTGTATTGATTATATGGGGAATTTGACTAGTTGATAAATGTTGAAATGATTATATAGCGGGATATTCCCAATGAAACATGCGTAAATTATTATATAATTATCTCGGCCTTCATAAATGATGAAATTCTCATATACAAGGATTGGCCATGATAAATGTTGAAATTATTATATACCAAGCTTGGTCCTAATAAATTTTGAAATGATTTCATACTGGTATCAGACCCGATTGATTGCTAAAATGCTTATATAGTGGGTTTTGACCCAAATTTGTGTGATTTATAACTTGGTTATAAGGTTATGTTTTACCATGGTTATATGGTTGAGGTTGGAATGGTTTTGAGACACTCTCAGAGACATTTTGAAATGGTACCGAGGGAGGTTATGTTTTACCATGTTTATATGGTTATGGTTAGCATTGTTATGAGGCATGCTTGAGGATATTCTATAATGGAGCTTAAGTAGGTTGATGTGGTATTGATTTAATTTCTTAATTAATTAATACACTTTTTTATTACATTATTTCATACACTTATTATCAGGATGATTATGTTTAGACAAGTTGGTGTCGACCAAATGAGTTATACTCACACCCTATTCAGGCCTATATTTGGTAACTAAGAACATTACATGGATACTGGATTATATAAGGTAAATGGACCTTGATGTTGAGTGTTTTATTGCCAAATGGGTTAGATATTGGAAACATACCGACATGGGGTTCAGAACCGAGGGATTTTGAGTCTTTTGTTGAGTATTCTAGTTTTTTTTGTATTAATTCTATCAAGACATTTAGTTACATTTCAGCAAGTAATTATAGTATTTCTTTATTATTTATTGGGTTATTAAATTGGATTTTATTATTGTTATTCCACTGTTTTGTGTTGTTTCCATTTTTTTCACACACCATTATTTATTCATTATTGTTATATTTTTATAGTTTTTGTATTTTAACTATGTAACTAGGGGGTATAATCTTCCCACTATACTTATCACAACCCCATTTCTAGTTGGGATCATCTAGTGTATGGGTAGGCACACTTGATTTCTCTTAAACAAACCTTTCTAGACATGTGAGAGAGTGTTGGATCGGGGGAAGTTACAAAGTGGTATCAGAGTCGGTTTATTTTCAATTTATTTACTATTTAGGGAAAGGTATAAATCAGACTAGGATGTGTTTGGACTCGATAATGATCTTGTTCATGGGATTAGCTAACCCATGTATGGGGAAATTTGAGTTCCCATGTGTGGATTGTTGTTTATAATATTTTCTTGAAACAGTTGATGTTATTTAAATGTGAGTGATTCAAATTTTATATGAGATTATTATTTCATGAATTTTATTGTTCATTGAGATTTATACTTGTGTATTGGTATAGCACGGGATGATTATGCATGCATCATGATAGGCATATAGGGATATATATTGACATGAATTATTCATGTTAGGGACATATTTATTACATGTGATATATACTTTCCTATTGAACTGTGATATGATATACCTGTTATATCTAATAAATGAAATAAATAAATAGTTATTTCATGGTAAAACACTTGTAATCTATGTTTAGAGAGATCAGGAGTCAGTGGTTCTTTGTTTTTTTTTCACCTATTGAGGTTGAGCCTATTGTTATATTCAGTTTTATAAGGAGTGTGTTTTTCATTTAGATAAAATGCCTCCTTGTCATCTTTGAGTTGAGCATCAGGAGAGTGGAAATAAATATGCTCCTAACATAGATGAACCAAAGATTCCTGTAGTTATTGAGGATCTGATGGATATTCAGCTTCAAAAAAATCTTCCTAAGGATCATGTCATACATGGAAATAGATAATTTTCACATTTTTCCTTCGATGTCTGAGCTAATGAGAGAGTTTCAGCTACATCATCTGACTACATTCAATAGGGAGGGAGGCCCCCAGGTAGTATAGTTCTAGATCGATTCAGTCCAGATGATCTTTAATCATATTGAGACACCTGAAGATAGGAGGGTGAAGCTTGATGCATATATGCATCATGAAGCAGCCAATAATTAGTGGGACATTCTGGAGTAGGAGGGGAATTAGGATAAGTTATCTTGGAAGGAATTTGAGATAAAGTTCATGAGCCATTTCTACCCTAAGACGTTGAGGGATTAGAAGGCTTCTAATTTCATGATCCTTACGTAGGAGGGAATGTCAATGCTAGACTATGCTGAATGTTTAACCAAAATGCAGTACTTTTCACCATATTTTTAAGATGATGATATTTCTAAGAGGTGATATTTTTAGGATGTTCTTCACTATGATATCAGGTCATGGTTCATCATGTTCCTTCTAAGCAGTTTTCAAGATGTGATGAATCAAGCACTCATCACAGAATGGAATCTGAGAGAGGCCTCAAGAAGTGACCATGCTATTTATGAAGGGAAAAATATGAACTATTCTTATATTACAAATAAGAATAATTATGACATTTTTCACTGAGGCATAAATATTCTGATAAGTTAGGGTAGTGGGATACACATTAAGATCATGTTTCATTGTAGTGCTATCCGTGTTGCAAGATGGTCTGAAACCAGCCTCATTGTTTGTACCCTACTTTAGAGTGTAATTCTTGTAGAAGATTGGGCCACCTATAGAGGTTTTTTAGGGGAATATAGAAGAAGAATAGTGGAATGGGAATAGGATAGGTACTGAAGTATGGGAAAGACTCAGCTACTCCTCAGCAGACAAGTAGCTAGAGTTCCACAGAATGTTCTGTTCAAGGCAGGGGATGTAGTACTATAGTGTAGGAACAGTAATACTAGGAAAAGGATATATCTCAAGGGAGTCAGGATGGAGTCCATGGTATAGGGGTTGGTCAGCTTCATGTTATGAAGACTACTCAAACTAGTGTGTATTCAATATCATCTACTATCAGAGGTACGATTCTTATATCATCTACCCTTTCTTGTGTTTTATTTGATATAGGGGCATCATGTTTCTTTTTATACACTCCTTTTGTAAATGGTTTGGGCCTGGATGTGGAAAACTGGGATAGTTTTTTCACCATCTACACAGTTTTGGGAGTGATATTAGATAATATCAAATGTTTCTAAGCATGTTCTCTAGAGATTGGTTGTTACTGTTTCTATTGTGAAACGTTCATTCTAGAAATGTCAGGATTCGATATGATTCTTGGTATGTATTGTTTAGTTCTATACTGGACTCATATTTATTGTTACAAGAAGAGATTTACCTTTTTATCTCTAAAAGAAGGTATCTATTCTTACCTGGGTGAGTGGGATCTTCAGGCTGGTCGTGCAGGTCCAATTCAGTGCAGATTGGATTGTATCACAGCTCAAATAGTTGATCTTTCTCTAAATTATGGTGGAATGAAGAAATTTTATTTTAATTTGGTGGTATACTATTATAAATATGTCTTTCTTATTTATTACTATGATTTACTGCCTAATCGAGTGACTGAGTTTACAATTGAGTTGGTGCTGGGAGAATAGCAGGTTTTTATCCCACCTTATAGAATGTCACCAGTAGAGATTCTAGAGTTGAAAGTCTAGTTATAAGATATAGAAACTAAAGGTTTTGTATGGACTAGTCCATTTCCTTGGAGTTCTATAGTTCTCTTCAACAAAAAGGGTGATGGGAATTTTCTCTTGTGTGTATATTATCAAATATTGAGCTAGATGACGATTAAGAACCGATATCCTCTTCCACACATCAATGATATTTTCATTCAGCTGAGAGGTGATAAGATCTCCTCCATGTTCAATTTGAGATCAGGGTACCATCATTTGGGGTGAGACCATTGGAAATACCTCGTACTGCTTTTAGGAGTAGGTATGGCTTGTATAAGTTTGTTGTGATGCCATTTAGTTTAACTAATGCACCGACAGTATTCATGGTATTGATGAATCAGATATTTCATCCTTTTCTGAACCAGTTTGTGGTGGTTTTTATTCACAATATCTTAGTGAAATCCCATTAAATATATGATCATTCCAAACATCTTGACATCAACTTGGGTACATTGAGAGAGCATTGGCTTTACTACAAGCTAACTAAACATAGTTTCTAGATTGATAAAGTAAACTTCTTGGGCCATTTCATCTTAGAGGAAAGTGTGTTAGTGGACCCATAGATGGTTTTAGCTGTAGTATCTTGGGATATTCATAATAATTACTTTGAAATTTGGATATTTATGGGTTTATTAGGTTATTATCAATGCTTTATTCAGTACGTTTCCCATTTGGAAGCACTGATATCAGGGATAACCAAGAAAGTGTTGAAGTTTGTTTGGTAAGAATCTTGTAAAATAACTTTTCAATATATAAAAGGTAGAGATAATTCACCACTTATACTCATTGTACCTATTCTATGTAAAGAATACACCATGTACTATGATGCATTCATAGTTGAATCAGAGTTGTTTTGATGTAGGAGGATTTAGTGGATGATTATGGATCCATATAGTTGAGACCGCATGAAATTAATTATCCTACCCATGATTTGGAGTTAGAATCAGTGGTACATGACTTGATATGCTAGATCCATTATCTCATCGGTGATATTTTGGTGGTATATATGGACCACAAGATCCTCATTTACATCTTTTCTTAGCGTGACTTGAGCCTTCGGTAGAATAGGTGGGTCGAGTATCTGTAGTCTTTCAACTTCAAGTTGTCTTATACAAAGGTAAAGGGAAATGTCATTTATAATGAATTGAGTTGAAATATGTAGGTATAGGTAGTATGGGAGTCTTAAAATGAGTGGTGGGTGATATCCCTTTTTGAAAACATGCATCTAGATGTTTAGGAGTCTCAGGGATGAGTAGCTCTAACTTCAAACTCTGTTATGCCCGTGCTTTTGGAATTAATCAATAATTAGCAGTTATCTTGTTTGGAGGGATTAGTTTTGAGTGAAAACTTAAATGGTGGAGAGATACCATTGGGATGGTCTCTTTGTAGGGGAAATTCTCTTCTTTTCTATGGTTGTGTATAGGTTCCTACGGGCTTTTGTGAGGAGATAGTGAAAGAGTTTCATGCTTCTAAATGGGTGGTATATTCTAGATTGACAATGGTGTATCATCATCTTCATAGACAGTACTAGTGGTAAAGAATGAAGAAGGTGGTAGGTGGCTTTGTGGAAATATGTTTCACTTGTTAGTAGGTGAAATTCGAGTATTATAGGTCATATGGGATTTTATAGAATTTTCCAATTCCTGTGTGGAATGGGATGATGTCACTATATATTTTGTGATAGGATTAACCAGGAAAACCATAAGAATGATGTTGTATGGGTAATTTTGGATCAATTGATGAAGGTATCCCACTTTTTTTCTATTAAGGTCACCTTCATAGTTTATGATCTGGGAAATATTTATTTCTGTAAGGTAGTTTAGTTTCACAGTGTTCCAAGGAGTGTCATTTCAAATAGAGATCCTCATTTCACATCACGTTTTTGGAAGGTTCTTTAGAAGGATCTGGGATCATAGGTTCTTTTGAGTATATCCTATAATCCTCATACTAAGAATCAATATGAGAGGTCTATTCAAGTTTTGGGGGATATGTTACAAGCCTATGTTTTGGATTTTGGTGGTTTGTGGGAGTAGAATATAGCACTCATGGATTTTTTATATAATAACAGCTTCCAGGAATCAATCTAGATGGAACATGTAGAGGCTTTATAAGGCAGGTCATGTCATTAAAATATTTTTTATATGGTGGTAGGTGAGGTATCACTTGTTTGTCCTAGTCTCATATAGGATATTTCTAAGTAGTTTCAGTTGATCAGGAATCAATTAGTTACCATGCAGAGCAGACAAAAAACATATGCTGACCATTTGAGATGACCTTTGGAGTTTGAGCTTGTTCATCATGTTTTCCTTTAGGTTTCATCTAGGTTTGGGAAATGTTTTATCAGGAAATAAGGAAAGATAGTGCCTAGGTTTGTTGGGTTATTTGAGAGAGTGGATAGGGTCAGTCTAGTGGTGTACTAATTAGCCCTTTCACAACACTATAGTGCCATGCACAACATATTTCACATGTCACAGCTTCAAAGATATTTTTCATACACTTCTCATGTGATAGACATAGAAAATTCCAATCTTAGTTTTGATGCTTTATTTGAGGAGAATATAATATGGATTGTTAACTATATTGAAAAGTATCTCTAGGGTAGGGAGATTCCTTTGGTTCGAGTGTAGTGACAGTATGGATGAGTTTAGGAAGAGACCTAGGAGAGTTAGTATGATATGTGATCATAGTGTCAAAACTTGTTCACCAAGACCCCATAGTGATGCTTGGATTATCTCAGGGATGCATTTTTATATGGTTGGGAGGTTACAAGATCCTGTATTTTTTTAGGTACATCCCTCTTTGAGTTTTTCATTTGATCCATACCGGTTGAGTCCTGTTCAGAGACAGAGAGACTTTGTTAGGGAAAATGACTTAAATTTTGGGGGTGTATGTTTGTTTTAATTAATGGATTTTGATTATAAATGTGTTAAATGGGTTTACGTGGGGTTTACATGATTTCTAGGATTTGGAGGTGTTCAGATACTTATACAAGGAAAAAGGGTGGTAAAATTTGTTTGTGGGAGAATTAAATATTATGTGAAGGAATTACGTGATGAGTAAACTCTGTCAGACAAATGTTATGAAACAAATACAGGGTGTGAACTAGTTGAAAATCATGTGAGAAAGACATGTTGTTTGATGTTTGGACTAATTAAATAATAATCTAAGGTGATGGGTTTTTCGTTATATCCCTCTAAAAATAAATACATGACGTGAAACTATATTACATGCTATGTGATTTCTTGAGAAGGTTTATAAAATAATTCCATGTGGTTTATTTTATTTCCAACATGCATGTAGCTTCCTCCTCTTGACCCTAGGTTAGTTTTTAGGTGATTTTGGAGCACTTATCTATATTATAGATGTATATTTTACAAATTTTATCGCTATTAAGTTGTTTTTCTTTCATTTTCCTCTTCTCATATATCATTCTCCAATCATTGTGGTGTAATATCTTGACTGTGTGCGTTTTTGGTTTTGATCTTGATCAGTTTTGATCTAGGAACCTTCTTCTGATCATATGCACCTTCGTTCTTATTGGTGAATCCTTTTGGAAGCATTGGTTGATCATTAGTTAAAGGTAGGGGTTCTAAACCTTATCCCTATGGTTTGATATTTTTGAAGTATGTGAAAAATTAAAATTGTGCCAACACATGTGTGCCTCAATTGATTAAATGATAAATTGGATTATTCCTTAGATTCTCCTTGGATTTAATTGGTTGTTAACCTAATTTGTGGCTATCATTTGGGTGATTGAACCCCTGATTATAAATGAATTGATTAATTCCTTAAAATGTGTTTAGCATGACATGGATTTTGGGTGATTTCTGGATATAGTTTCACCTTGGATTGGATTATTTATTAAGATAACTATCATGTTATTAGCTCTGACCAATTGATATATGAAATGTGTAATTGAATGATAAATGGTATTTTCATAATTAACCATAGATAATGTGATATTGTGACATCCTTATTATTATAAAATGTGTTGTGGTAATGTTGTAATGCTTATATGGGGTGTTTTCTCAGTTGATAAATGTTGAAATTCTTATATATAGGGATATACCTAGTGAAACATGCTGAAATTATTATATACCGGGCTCGACCCTGATAAATTATGAAATTATCATATACCAAACTTCTCCCTGATAAATGTTGAAATTATTATATATCAAGCTTGGACCTGATAAATGCTGAAATTATTATATATCGAGCTCATCCCTGATTGATTGCTAAAATTATTGTATAGAGGGTTTTGACCCATATTTTTGTGATTTATACCATGGTTATAAGGTTATGTTTTACCATGGTTGTATGGTTTAGGTTGGCATGGTTATGAGACATGCTCAAAGGAATTACAAAATCATTCTGAGGTAAGTTAAGTTTTACCATGTTAATATTGTTACGATTATCATGGTTGTGAGACTTGATCAGTGATATTTTAGCATGGATCCGAAGAAGGACGATGTGCTATTAATTTAATTTCTTAATTCATTAATACACTTGTGAATTTAATTATTTCATAAACTTATTATCATATTGGTTATGTTTATACATGGTGGTGTCGACCTACTAAGTTATACTCACACCTTATGTAAAGACCTAAAATTTTTGTATAATTTTTTTTAAAATTATATGGAATTATTACGAGTCTTGAAAAATTGAAGACACGTGATCCCAAGGCCCGAAGAGCCCGAAATGGAATTTTGAACTTTTTTTAAGGTATATTTAGTAAATGTGCGAGCTCCGATTTCTATCTTTTGAACCAGTTCTCAGATTAAAAATCTGAGGGCACTGTTGAATTCACAATGTCGGGATTCACTTTGGTGAAGCTTAACTTCGACCGGCAAGGGTCGGACGAAAAAGTTAATTTTTGGACTTTACAAAAAAATAATAAAATAACTCCATGAGTTATTTTATTTTCTTTCAATAATTGAGGGATGGTGGAAGGACTGTAGTGTAACGTCAGGCTTGAATGGGATTCATTTAATGAAACGGACTTTGGTTGTGTAACCACGATGCTCGTTGGTTTTGATGAAACATTCAATGTGGTTCATTAATGAACCACATTAATGAAACGCAACAATGGAGGATCCTTTCCCCTTATTTAAACAAATAATTGTCATGGGTTTTGGATACCCATGAAAGGAACCTCTAACGAAACAATGGCGACATCTTCCTTCAACAAATAATGGAGATTTGATGATGCCCTTAAGGTTTCAAACCGGACATCGACGGGCGACGATGAACTCCAACGCACACCTTCAAACAACAGATTATCATCCTTTATCTTCAGCGAATCCAATGTATTCGAGGTAGGGGGGTTAAATTATTTATGTGTTTAAATGATTTTTCTCTCTCCTTTCTTGATTAATACGAAGAACGCAGATCAAAAAACTAATGGTTTGATCCACAACTAATTCATTCTTGTAGGAGGTTGTTGTGGGAATTCATTTTGGGGTTTATTTAAATCTTATGATGACTACTATTTCTCCCACAAGTTATACCACTAATGTAGAGGGTACATGCCAATCTGAACATGGCTTGGACCCTCTGAAAAACTTATTATTGATGAATTATTCATGGTTGAATGATCAACTTGTCGACAATGTGGAACTGAGGCCCAAACAGTGAAGGTGTCGTCCAAGGAGGCTCGTAGGTGTAGACGGAAAGAGAATCAGACCACCAGAGCTTCACTGGTGGCCCGTGGAAGCTTCGCTGGTGTGGCACCACTGGAACGGCAGCGCCGGCGACCAGCAGACATGAGAAGGTGGTGGTTCCCTTAGGCGCCGCAGTGGATAGGGGAGGTCGGCCGACGCCAGCCACATTGGAGGCAGGCGGCATGCCGCAAAGGAGATGTCATGGCTTCGTTCACGGCAGACATGGACCCAGACCAAGGGTCCTGACCTAGACCGGTTCATAGGACTGGTCAGCTGAAGGGGCGGCGCCAGTCTCACACCACCGGTTGAAGACTGGACATACTTTGTCTGTTTAGTGGGTAGTTGGGTCTACGCCCAGCTAGCGGGTTGCGCCCAGCCGGTCTGGGTCGGGCCCAGCCAGTTCGGGCCGGGTCAGTTCAGACCCAGGTCAACCCAGACTGGGTCGAGTCAAACCAGAATGGGTCGGGATGGCCCAGACCAGCTCGGTCCGGGTCGCACTGACCAGGTTGGACTGGACGCGGACCCATTTTGACCCAATTTCGCTTAAAGAGTCATATATTCTAAATCAGATATTTATTTGACAAACCGTATACATCGTTGGAACCCTTAGGATGATATGATCCTTTTGAGATAATCCACTTGGGTTTTGAAGAAATTTGGAGTATGAACGGGTTGGATCGGACTTGAATCCAACCAGGCCCTCGGTACTAAAATGCCTATAAATTACAGAACGGGCATCTGATTGACGCATTGTCTATTGCGCTGTAACCCTTAAGGCATGGCAGATCTTCATGTTACTTTGTCATGGGACTTCATGGTGGTTGAATTTCGACTAATGGCTTGAGGAGAGAATCCTTCTGGAATCAAGTGTGCTAAGTTCGGGAATCCAGTGGCTGGTTGTGACGTGATGAAGCACCTAGCGATCTTCTATGGGTCAACAGTTAGTGATTCTCTGTGGGTCAGCACTTAGCAATCCTCTGTGGGTCAGCAGTTAGTGACCCTTTGTGGTTCAGTACCTAGATACCCTCTATGGGTCAGCACGTAGCGATCCTCTGTGGGTCAACACTTAGCAATCCTTTGTGGGTCAACAACTAGCGATCCTTTGTGGGTCAGCACCTAGCAATCCTCTATGGTTCATCACCTAGAAACCTTGTGCAGTCTAGCAACAAAAGTATCTCAAAAGAATAAGATGATCTAGATTTATGACTAATCATCTTTATTCATGTTCTTTAAGTTATATACCTAGTTTGAGCTGAGTCCTTTACTTGTGCTTTGTGATAGAGATCATGCTTTTTGGTTTTTCCTTTGTGTAATTATGGGAGACCATTGAGAGTCTCGGGGTCCCTACTGCGTATTGTTATACTAACCCTTTCACGGGCTTCACCTACACTTTGTTATGTCTTGTGAATATGAAGGAAAACTTTGACTAAAGATAGGAATCTAGGACCAGATGGTGCATAGTGGTGAGCGATTGACGTAGAGATCCGCAGTGACAAGCAGTACCTACCCTTCAGGTAGGATCCTTGGTGGATGACCTCAAGAGCTGTTTTTTCTTTTTGTTGTACTTTCTTTCCAGTTGAGCTTGTATACTATCCAATTTAATTTCATTACTTACTTTTACCTTCAGTAGTTATACTATGTGGTTTTCTTTCATTGTATACCTAGTCTGTGTGTATACAGGTTTTGAGGCAATGTCTTTCCATTTTAAGGATAAGCCTTTCCGGTGCTAGTCGGAAACCACTAGCCTGTCGAAGATGGGCTTGGGGTAGTCATGGAACAAGAACTGGGGGATGGGTCGTGACACCTTATTCAAGTCATCATTTGGTACCCAAGAAGATTACATTGATTAAGGATTGGAAAAGGGAAAGGGACCTTTTCTTTGAGCTTTTTCTTTTTGGATGGACTGGAGATTGGAGATGGACCGACATGGGGTTTGGGACTGGGAAATTTTGAGTATTTTTTGAGTATGCTAGTATTTTATTTTGTATTAATTCTAACATGACATTTAGTTTCATTCCATCATGTCATTACATTATTCATTTATTATTTATTGTGTTATTCATTTGGTTTTTATTTTTTGTATTATGTTGTTTTGTGTTGTTTCCATTTTTTATGAACTCTAATATTTATTCATTATTATTATCTATTTATTTTCTTTGTGTTTTAACTCTATAACTGGGGTTTATAGTCTCCCCGCTATACTTATCACATCCACACTACTATTCAGCAGCCTCTGGCATATGGGGAGGTGATCTTGAGGTCTCATAACCAACCCTTTCGGGCCACGTGAGAGAGTTTTAGATTGGGGGACGTTACACAACACACCTAACCCACTTCACATGAAAACCCTGAATATTTTCACTTACCAGATCCCATAATAAAGTCCCCTATCATAAAAATGAACATAATCCCTTTCTCACGACCTCTACCAAGTCTATTAATCACTAAATATGTGATTCCCAACCACTATGGTGTCTTTTTTACCCAAATGAATGCTACACCTCTTATCAATAAATTAATCAAGACACTCTAAAAACCCCAATCCATACACGACATGGGGTACCATTTTGGGATATACTCAGCATTTATATGGGATAAATTAGTTTTGGTAACTTTTAAACCTTTTATAACTTGTATCCCTTCGCCTGTAAGTCCTATTAGGATCTTTATTCTCTTATTCTCTTTTCTTTATCACATGAATGTATATGAAAGTGTTAAATGATATCACATGATGTTTTTTTAAGGTTCAATACTCAATAAGAGTAGTTATTCCTTTCCATGTATAGTGATGACCAGTAGATGAATTCTCAACTATAATGAATTACCAAGTTATAGTGGTGTGGCTAGAAAACAATCATTATCTAGTGTGGGTCCTTACACTTTAGGATAGGGAATGGAAATAATACTATTCCCTAGACTGGTGATGACCTGGTCCAAATTTTATCTCCTCACTAATTCATTATACTACCTCTAAATATAGTATTCATATTCTTTGTTAATTTAATTTGTAACACCAATGAATTATTCCATTATATGAGACTTCTATTGAATGTCATAGTGCTTATTTTTTTCTTACACTAGTTCTTCACTTGTTAGTTTCTTATAATCAAAAAATAAAATCATATTCTTATTCATAGAAGAAAAATTAAATCAAAATAATCTTATTCTTATCCCTATGTAATTAGATATTTGCAGTAAACTCTTCTTCTCTTCTTCTCTCTTTCTTCTTCAGTGCAAAGCTAGCTACATCGGAACTTCTTATTTTATTTTCTAGAATCACAAAATTCCTTTGTGATTATTGAAATATTAAAAGATCATATTAGAATCATCACATTTACTTCTCTTATTATTCTCTATTTATTTTAACAAGCATTATGAAATATTGTTTAGTATCATCTTCCCGGTCAATCAAGTTCTTTAGTTGGTTGTTATTACTTCTTATAATTCAATCTTGACCTCACTTGATTAACATGAAATCACTATTTCATGTGATTTTCACTTCATGAAATCATTTCATATAACTCTCATGAAAACCCTAGAACACAACAAGTATTCTTATTATTATTTTATTTGAATTTTATAAATTCCACCTATATTATGGTTATCTCCACAAGTTCTTATTCATGTACATATGCATGTACGCATGCACTATCTTTTCCCCACTTCTTTCACTTCCCTTCATACAAACCAGCATTTGTTATTGATATATATTTCACAATTTATCCGCACACAATGTATGTTAAAGATTATCCTTGTGTAGAATAGTATGATTCACAAGAAACAATGTGAATTTATACGGTCTTTTGGTATCTTTAAAGAGTTCTCACAAACCTGAAGGGCTTCACAGAATTAGTTCTTTGTAAGGATCTTCAAGTGTGATAACACAAGTTAAAGGTCGGTGGATCCCTTATCCTTCATTTAAGAGTATCGAGGGAGTTATTATTCTTCACTTAAAGTTTTATACATGGAATAGTATCTTCAAAAAACATAGTGGGTGTAAGAACTCACATTGTTTCATAGTTCTTATTCTTTACACAACTTAGTAGGAGTATAATACTCAGTCACTAGTTCATGGTATCATTCCATCATGTAAACCCATTAATAATGTGTTTGAAAAAAAATTACATGGATCTTATTCTCTAAAAAATATTGTACATGGTTCATCCTTTCACTATAGATGAGTGAAAAACTCCCCTACTTTATGCAATTAAGAGGCTCACAAAAATCTTCTTCCTCTTCATATAAAAGAATGCGAAGAGTTTTCTATTTATTAGAAAACATAAGATGTCATATATATCTCGAGAGACAAAAAATTACCTCAACTTAGAGGATTAATATTTATATACCTCAACCACCACCTCTCTTCACCAACTTAGAAGCCTAATATTTATGTCGTGTCACTGTCAATATTCAAATCCCTGAAGATGCCAAAATTTGTAAATACTTCCATGTGGATTCCCTTATTATGTGATGATGATATTCATGGTGTTATTTCTTATTCAAGTTCACATAGGAACTCATTACGTTGCATGTGATGATATAATGTGCTTCATTTTTTGTAAGCTTGAATTAATTCACGTATAATTGATGTGCAACATGACTTGTATAGCTTCATTTTTAATTGGATGAAACATGTTCTTAAAATTCCTATTTTTATGAAAATCATATCATGAATGCATGAAGTTTTATTCCTTTATAGTATCTAAATCTAAAATATTCTAGATTATATTGATAATGGAAGTTATGAAATCTAGAATCTCTAGTGTATAGATATCATCCAACAAAGGCCAAGGTTGAATACAGTGGTGCATATCTATCGGATAGCCCATATATCTTTGATCAGATGGTGTACATTACGTCTATGTATTTTAAATATAGAGGAACATTAACCCTATTTATGTCCCACATCAGATACATCTTTGGATATGTTATGATTAATAAATCAATCCATTCCATCAGTACTTCAAGCCATGATACCAGGGTCGGCACTCAGAACACCTTTCACCTCACGCCCACACGGGTCGCACCATACTATTGTGTGGTCCATGAGTTATAATATATAAGTATACTAGTATCTAGGTATATTTAAAATTACTTCCTCGTGTACTTAGTTCATATAGTTGGATTCAATATATAACTATACTATATATATTACTACTATATATATGTATAGTTAGTGATCAGACTTCTACTGACCTATGTCGAAGCAGGTAGAGCCAACCAAGTGTCTTGTAGGAACCTGAGTCAACTGGTATTTATGTATTTATCTTTTATTATTATTCTTTATATCTACACATTGTTGTTTTTATATACACGGGCTAGATTAAATCTAGACATTATTGGTGGTGGCCTACTGAGATTTTATCTCACACCCTATTTGGCCTAGCTTTGGTACCCTCATAGTTTAATTATATGAGGGTATGGATAATGGAAAGTGCCCTGCCATAGATGATTAATTAATTTACTTATATTATGAAACATGGGAGAAGAGGACCGAGCATATACTTGAGATACTAGTGGAGCATTATTTTTTCCTTTTTGTATTTTTTTATAGCATGATGTATATGCATGTCCTGTGTTTCCTTTTTTGTATATCAATATGCCATGACATAATCATGCATATGAATCAGCCTTTTGGATTTTTTTATTATAATAGTTTCTTGGTTATTTATTCTTCCATAGTTTTTTATTATATATATTTGTATTATGCTTCCACTATGGTGGGTTACTGGTCTAGTTGTCATAGAATCTATTTATAAATGTTTCTATTGTATTCTTTTTATTTATTATATCCATTGTTCCACTCTAATACGAGGGTATAGTCTCCCCACTATACCACCCTTACACCCTCACTTCTAGTTGAAATTCTCTGGTATAAGGGTAGGCGTGTTTGAGGCCATGTGACCCACCGTCTCGGGATACGAGTTAAGGGGATCCCAATTTGGCATGTTACAAAGTAGTATCATAGTGTTCTTTCACTTTATATTACTGTTTGGGTATTATACATGATACTAGGAGATTAAATAATTTGATAATAATTCTATTCCTATGAGTAGCTAACCCATGTATAGGGGAAATATAAATTACCTAGGAAGGGTTATTGTTGTTATTTATTTTGTCTTCTAAAGTTGATACAACATCACCATTGTGTGAAACACATGTGTTATGATTTTATTATTATTGGTGTTATTGTAATGGGATTTATTTTACTTGTCCTAATTTAATGATGGAGTGACATCTCATGCATCATTATAGGCACAACAAGACTAATATGTCATGCATTTTTTCATGCCATGTTTAATTTTATCATGTAATTTTTTTTCACATATAGTTAGTGATGGATTACTATATATGGAAATGTGTTGATTTTTATTGAAGGATTGAGAAAACATAATTGAAAATTAAAGTTTTTTCATTAACCTAACATTTTTTCCTAAATAGGTTAAATAAGACACCATGATCAGTCAATTATGGAATGATGAGCCATGGACCATTGGTCGCATGGACTGGAAGGTGTTATGGTTAGAATTAAGTTGACACCCTATTCCAATTTATAAGGTGTATTGGACCTTATAAATTATAAATGTTAATCCATATAATTCAACTATTTAAAGAGATTTAAATACATACATGAGCACAAATTTAAAATTAATATGACTTTTAGAATGAAATGTTCATCTTATATGTGTGATATGAGACCTTGACCCTAACCCGACATTAGTAGTGGGTAGTTGGGAGTCTCTTACATTTGTATGACCTATTATGTTATCTCCTCACCACCTAGACCTAGATTTTGGAGTAGGAGGAGTGGTTTTATTTGTTCATAGTAAGGTTGTGTACCTATCATATTTATCTATCTGGGATCTCTTGAGTGTTAAACTTTTTTTTGAGGTGTTCATTTAACATTGTAGAATCATTCCACCATAGAAACCTTGAGTCGCATGCCCTGAATCCAGTAATGACCATGCACCAGAGGTGGAGGAACCTGATATTCCAGTGATTCTTCCTATAGTTCCAACTATTTCACCACCTATAGTTCCTGATATGGGCATTGATTCCTAGTTTCGAGAAGGTTTTTTCCTATAATGAAATCTATGAAAGGTGTTGCTCAACCTACCTAGACAATGGATGAGTTGACTTGGGAGTTTCAGTAGAAACATCCTCCCAACTTTTGGGGGGATGGTGGACCACATACTGTTGAGTCATGGTTGGAGTCCATGATATATATCTTTGAGAATCTTGATATTCCTCCAAAGTGGAGGGTCAAACTTGTTGTCTATATATTATGTGATTCTTCCAAGTAATGTTGGTATGTTATTACCCAAGAAAACCAACATTATGATAAGATTTTGGAATACTTCCATATGATATTTTATGAATATTTATTTCCATAGACTATGAGGGATAACTGGAATATAGAATTTATGAACCTGAAGAAGGAATTCGTGTTTGTCATAGAGTATTCTTCTCACTTCATAGAGCTGCAGTAGTTCATACCGACTCTATCCAGTGATGATCTTATGACTGCCAGGAGATTTGAGGATGGGATGGTATATGTCATATGATCATAGGTCAATGTTTTCAGGCTGACTACTATTTTTGAGATATTCAATTGGGCCCTCATTACAGATAGGAATTTGAGGGAAGCTGATGGAGAGAACTAGGGAGGTTCATCACCTACATCTATCAGTGTTTCTTTTAGTAGGTGAAAGCATCACATTGAAGTTTCTTTTAGGGGTAACAATAGTCAGGAATCTTGGACTAACAACTTTCTTATCTATCACTAGTGAAATAATCTAGGACATATTATACCCCAGTGTTTACAATATCTAGTGGAATGTAGAGTTTGCGGGAGGGTGGTACATATCCAACACTTCTGTGGGGATTTTCCATTAGTTCCTAATGAGTGGGGATCTACACCTACCCCAAATTCTAGAGAGGGGACTAAAGTATCACTTTAGGTAGGAATATTGAATACCACCAGCCATTTAGGTCGAGGTGGTAGTCAAGGTGGAAGTAATCAGACTCAATATTCTCAACGCTAGTAAAACGGACCTGCTCAGGGAAGTTAAGCTTTAACTCAGGGCTGCATTATAGGCTAGTTATATGCAGTGAAGCCTATGATGGTAGAGAAAAGCATCATAACTTCTATAGTTATTGATAATATTCTAGTAACCTCTACTTTAGTGTTTAGTTTTTTGACATAGGCACATCACATTCCTTTGTATTTGAGATGATCATGGAGATTCATTCCCTCAAGATCAAACACTTATATGGTGTGATGATGCTCGATGCCCTGTTGGGTATCTGAGTAGAGAGTGTACGTTGTTGTAAGGATTTTACCCTTGAGATATGTGGGTATATCTTTGTATAGAATCTCTTCATCCTTGACATGATAGGGTTTGGTGTAATCATTATGATTGACTGGTTAGTTTCCTATTGATCTTATATCAACTGTTATCACTGGAGGGTTATGTTTACATCACTAGAGGGCGGTAGGTATGTTTATAATGGAAAATCATATTTTCTTTTGACTCAAGAGAGACCTAATTAATAGAGGCTAGATAGAGTAACACCTCATATTTTCATTCTTTTCTTGGTTGATCAGGGATTACGACCCATTGTTTTCCCTCCTATAGTGGATCACTTCAGGGACGTCTTCCCTGATTAATTTTCTAGGCTACCTCTAGTGTGATAGGTATAATTTACCATTGATCTGGTGCTAGTATATGTAATGATGACCATTATTCCTTATAATATGGCACTTATGGAGATTCTAAGGCTCAAGATATAATTATTGGATCTGGAGGTGAAAGTATTTATATTCCCCAGCACTTCACCTTAGGGTTTACTAGTACTTTTTTCTAATAATTATGGTGGTACCCTTAGGATTTTCATATATTATAGATGATTGAACTAGCTTATGGTCAAGAACCGGTATCCACTAACTCAAATAGATAACCTCTTTGATTAGCTCTAAGAAGTGTGAGTGTTTTCAAAGATTAATTTTAGGTTAGCCTATCATCGGGTTCATATTAGGCCATCAGACATACGTCACATAACTTTCAAGAGTAGGTATGGTCTTTATGAGTATTTTTTCATGTTTTTCGGTCTCACGAATGTACCTTCTATCTTTATGAATCTAATGAATTGGGTTTTCCACGCGTATTTATATTCATTTGTGGTACTATTTATGGATGATATTGTATTCTCATTCTCAACATGACCATTCCAACTATCTTGAGATCATGTTAAATACACTGATAGAGAACCATCTTTGTGATAAGCTTAGTAAATTCCACTTTTTGATCAAAATAGTCCACTTCATGGGTTATATCATCTTGGAATCAGGGGTTTTAGTAGACCCATATAATGTGAGGGTAGGGGTTTTATAGAATAATCCTAGGAATATCTTTGATATCCATAGCTTCTTGGGGCCAGCTAGGTATTACAGACACTTTATCTAAGACTTCTCACACCTTTTATCACTACTTACAGGGTTGAAAAAGGGTGTGAAATTCATATGTTCAGAAGCTTGTAAAGTTTCCTTTCATGATTTAAAGGTAATATTGGCTTTAGAGTTGATCTTGATTCTTTTGGAGCTAGGTAGAAGTTTTACTATTTACTATGATGCATCAAGTATTGGGCTGGGAGCTATTCTAATGAAAGACGATCGATTCGTTGCATACGGGTCTCATCTGTTAAGGCCTCGTAAGTATAATTACCCAACACATAGCCTCAAGCTATCTATTTTTGTTCATTATTTACACTATTGGAGACATCATTTACTTGGAGATAATTTTTCGGTATTCATTGATCACAAGATCCTCAAGTACATCTTTACAAAGTGTGATCTTAATCTCAGGAAGTGCAGATTAGTTAAGTAGTTGCAGTCCTTTGATTTTGAGATTGCCTATATACCTATAAAAGTAAATTTTATATCTGATGTTTTGATCCAGAAGAATCAGACACAGGTGATTCAGGAGGCTAGTGGTGAGTAATAGCTCATGGATTTGTTTTGAGAGATACACATTGAGGTTTCATATGATCATGGGAAGACTGTCCTTTTAGCTTTAGCATTGACATATTCCCTTACAAAGCGGGTGATAATGATGAAACTTTCAGATCATGAGGGCTTATTCCTAAGGGAAAGTATCTTGGATGATGATTCATATTTTATTTGGACGGTGGATGAGGATAAGACCATATGCTTTCATGGGTGTGTTTGGGTCTCAGCATACATTAGAGAAGAGATGATGTGGGAATTTTATGCCTCATTTTGTTTAGTAGATCTCAGTTACACCATGATTTATTGATACTTATGTCACTGGAATTGGTGGCCTAATATAAAACAATATATTTTCAACTTCATCACTTATTGTTCCAAATGTAAGTAGGTGAAGGTAAAACATCATCAATAGTAAGGAATTTTACAGTCATTTTTCATTCCCGAGTGAGAATGGGATGATGTTTCTATATATTTTATGATGGGTTTTTTTCGATAACCTCATGGAAATGATACAATTTGGGTAGTTTTTGATCATTTGATGAAGGTTCCACACTTCTTACCTATACAAAAGACCTTCTTGGTAGACAATCCAAAGAGGCTATATGTCAGGGAGTTCATACATCTTTATGGAGATCTAAAATCTATCATATCTGATATGGACACTCATTTCACGTCTCATTTTTGGAAGGGGATACCGAATGACTTGGGTACATAGGTACTTCTAAGCATGTAATATCACCCTTAGAAGGATGGATAGACAGATCATACGATTCATGTTTTAAAGGACATGATTTATGCATATGTCTTTGAATTTGGGGGTTCTTGGGAGAAACGCATACCCCTTGTTGATTTCACTTATAATAACATATTTTAAGATACCATCAAGATGGATCCTTATGAAGCCTTATATGGTAGAAATTTCTATTCAACTCTATGCTACCTAGAGGAAGGGGATGTAGCTTTTCTTGGACTGTGTCTCATTCAGGAGACTTCAGAGCAGGTCTAATAGATCAGAAATTTCATGTTGATAGATCGTTTCTAAACAGAATTCATATTCTAATAGATTTCAAATATTTATAGAGTTTGATATTAGATATCATGTTTTCTTATGAGTCCCACCCAGGTTGGACCATCAACGTATTTGGAGGTTAGGTAAGCTTTCACCTCAATTTATTGGACCCCTTGAGCTAGTGAAATGAATTGGACTGGTGTCTTACTAGATAAAAGTTCTTAAAAGATGCCATTTTATTTATGATTTATTTCATGTATCTCATCTTCACTGATGTTATCTATACCTATTACATGAATTCAATCATGATGATGTTGAGTTAGAGGTGGATGATTCCTCTAAGGATTATCTAGTGTGTATTGTTGATTGAAGCATCAAGACACTCCGAGGTAGGTCAGTCACTTTAGTACTGGTGTTATGGTATCATGGTCGAGTAAAGAATGAGACCTGGGAGTAGGAAGCAGATATATGAGCCCAGTGGACAAACTTTTCTCGGAAGATACCACTTTACCCTTAGAAGCAAAACTTGGGGATGAGTTGCTTTTAGGAGGGGAGATTATAATGAATAGACTTTTCTTAAAAGTACAGATAATTTTTTCAATTTAAATTATTTAATATGGACCTTATAATGTTACCTAATGGATCCATGGAGGTCACAAGGGTGTTCGAGACTTATTCAGATCTTAGAGCCCTAGAAATTGGAGGAACGGATTGGGTCGCACAATTAGAAGAAAATGTGCAGCCTAGCATGCATGGTTAATCATGCAGGGAATTTCAAAAGGGATTAGGGATCCTCAGGGTTTGTATAAAACCGTGAGAGACCATGAACATTCCCATGTAGTTTGTGGAGGGGTTTTGGATAGTGAACATCCACGGATTTTACGTGGTTATCCAAACCATGTACTTAGCCCATGTGAGGTCCCTCCATAGATAGTAGGTGGCACAAAATGGGCGCACTATTTTTCCAGTTGTGCGGCCAAATTCTGTGACCATTTATATTTTGGTGAAATTAAAATTCTACCCTTAATGAATTAAAATTTCTCACCCCTTCTTCCTCCTCATTTTCCAGTAGATGATCCCTCCTTCTCCTGTGATTTCTCCCGAGTCATAACCTAGGATTGTTGATAACTGTTTGATCCAAACTCCAAATCAAGTGTTGTTGGAAGTGTTGGATTCCTCTTTATAATAACCCACATCCTCTTACTTCTTATCTCAGTTTCTTTTCATATCTATTGCACTATTTTGGTGTGATCTCATTCACCTTATTTTTAGGGATTTATATCATTATTTGTTTTCATTTCGATCTATTATGAATCTGTTGCATATATTGGAGGAGGATTCATCTACATCCCTAAGGTAGGTGGTCTGGTTGTTTTTCCTTAAAGTCAGTATTTTTTTATATCTCTTCCATTGTTCCGCATGCTGGCAATTGTTGTGCATTGTCTTAAATTTTTATTTTCATTTCTAAATTGATATACGCATGTGTTTTATACTCATGTAACCCTTTATAAGTGATTAGATTTTGTTGACCTCATTTTTTTTACCCATTTGGGTGTGCTAAACTAATTTTCCACTATTATAAAATTGTCTAAATGGACCAAACACCTTCTAATCATTCATATTAGGATGTAAATGTAATTTCCCTTCATGTATAATTTTCCATTTTATTAAAGTACCTTATAAGTTCTTGTTTTTACTTGATTTTAAATTTTATTTCTTAATTAAATGAAGTGGAATGTTTAAAATAAATGGAATGGGTGAAAAGGCCACGAAAAATAATGCCTTATTATTATTATGGATTATATGAATTGTAACACCCTTATATGTATATATATTGGGATTGATGATTATAATGTGAAAGAGATAAACGCTTCTATTATTACTATTATTGTGATTGTTTCATTGATATTGGTTGTGGAATAATAGATAAGATACTTGTTGAGCATGATGTTTCACTCTCCCTTACATCAAGTGTTGAGCATGATTTCTCTCAGTGTTATACTATTATCTAGACGATGGGAATGATGTTTCCACATTCCCTTGCTTCATGTGTTGGGAATGAAATCTCACCCCACCTCTCTTAAGTGATGAGCATGACATCTCACATTAATTGTGAGATTTAGGGCATGTACACTTACTTTAGCCTATAGATCATTAGACTGGTCATGGATGCTTGAGTTATGCCCCCAGTCCAGCCAGCACCTAGTATCCAGGTATATGCCTACTTAGGTACTCAATTACTTAGTGAATATAAGTGGATATAGTATATAACTATAATATATATATTAATACTATATATATGTATGGTTACTGATCAGACTTCTACCAACCAATGTCGAAGTAGGTAGAGCCATCCAGGTGTATAATAGGAACCTGAGTTGGATGGTATTTATTTATTTCTCATTACTTGTTATTCTTTATATATTCACATTGGTGTTGCTATGTACATAGGTTTTACTACTTCTATACATCGTTGGTAGTTTCCTACTGGGATTTTATCTCACACCCTACACGGGCCACCTTTGGTACCCGAGTAGATTACTTGTGTATGGGTATGGATAAGGGAAAGTATTATGCCATAGATTCTAGATTCATTTTATAGCATCCCGCCATTTTATAACAAAAACATTCATTACATTACACAAATCTGAGGATCGTTGAGGTTTAGTGTCTTGGAAACAAGGATCATAATACATAAAAAAAACATAAAACATTCTTCTTAAACACTTGCAAGGCGTCTCCTTAAGTTCATCCTATGTTCATTATGCATCTCATAACCTGGGGACATACATCAAAAGAAAGGGTGAGCAGAAGGCCCAGTAAGGGAAATAAGAGGAACATTTTACATGTAAACTTGAGATACTTCAATAAGGACATGAAAAGAACATTAAGGCATAAGAAAGGAATCATGAGGCATTTCATAATAAAAATAACATTTTTCATAACTTGAAGATGTGGCTACATCATTTAACATATACAATCATGAACATATCACCAAGGTCCATCCCCAAGGTGTCATTTGAAAATTACCAAGGTTATTCACCAAGGTATCGTGAAAATTGTAATCTCTAGTGGTTACATCATTACCCAATGCATTGGAGCGCTATCAGGGCGCACCCTTAAATTTGTCTTTATTTTCATGTGAGCCACATATATCATCATCAAACATTTCATAAATAACCCATATAGCATAAAATAAATGGGTTTCATTTCATAATCGTAACGTTTTAAAAACTGCTTTAAAGACATGATCTTTACGTTACTTTAAACCCACGGAAAGGGAAAGCGGGTATCATGTATGTAAATCCCAGAATTTAAAATAGAAAATTTTTATATATATGTGAATACCCTTGTAGAAATAAGAGCTTTGAGTACTCACTTTATAACATAAAATAATTTTTGAGAAAAGAGGGAGGCATTTTGAGGGGAAAATTCTGCAGCATAACGGCTAAGTTTCGGGGTTTTAAAAAAACATTGAAATGAGAGGGGACATGGGTCACCCTCTCATAAATGATCCATAAAACAGTAGGTTGAATGAATAAGAAGGACATATGTACATGGTAATGAAACTTTAGGGACATACCATTTGAAATGAAAAACATGGAAGGAAAAAAAAATTAGATTTCTCTTATGAAAATTCGGCAGCCTTACGGCGTCACTTAACTTCAAAAGAAAATGATTTGACAAGATCAAATAGGGTCCCTCATCATATGATAATAAGAGATCAGTATGATAGATATAGATAATTCCCCAACATAACAAAAAGGAACTTAAAATAATTGACGTGAAAGTAGAACTTCAAAACGAGAAGGGTGAAGAACCACTTAAAAATTCGGCAGCCTAACGGCGCCACTTAAAACATCAAAATACTGAATTGAAGAGATCAAATGGGGTCTCTCATCATATGAACATAAGAGTCCAGTATGATATGTATAGAGATCATACCCCAATATAACAAAAAGGAACTTGAAATAATTGACATGAAAGTAGAACTTCAAAATGAGAAGGGTGAAGAACCACTTAAAAATTTGGCAGCCTAACGGCGCCACTTAAAACATCAAAATACTGAATTGAAGAGATCAAATGGGGTCTCTCATCATATGAACATAAGAGTCCAGTATGATAAATATAGAGATCATACCCCAACATAATAAAAATGAACTTGAAAGACTTGACATGAAAGTAGAACTTTGAAAAAGAGAGAGGTGAATGAATCCCTTGAAAATTCGGCAGCCTAACGGCGCCACTTAAACATTCTTAAAACGAAATGATGAGAGTAAGAGGGGGTATTTCATCATATGAACATAAAAAGGGCAGTAAGAGGAGTATAAAAGAACATCCTCCAAAATAAGAACATGGAGCATAAAAGGAATGACATAAAAGAGATCACTTGAAAAGAAAGAGAGGGGTCGGATCCCTTACCTTAAAACGTGACTCTTGAAACTCAAAGGATTGGACCTTGAGGGCTTGGGGGCACCTTGGGAGGACTCCTTGGAAGGTAAGAAGACCAGAACTTCGTTGGGAGAGAGTTGGGAGTGAAAACCAAGGGAGGAAATGGTGGGTATATATAGGGAAAGTGAGGGGACAAAGCATTAATGGCCAAAGGACACCTCACATGTGCTTTTCTCAAACCCATGGGCTCTCCCTTGGAATTTATCATGGAGTTAGGCCACATGGGGCCCCCAAAACAATAATTCATCACCCTTGGCCGGACAACCCTCAAAAGATCTCATGACATCATCATGACATCATTATGATGTCATTAAACATACCGAAACCCTAAAACGGTATTTTTACTATTCACTGAAAATTCAACTTTCTCAGAATAATCCCAAAATTTCACCTTAACCAAATATCAATGCTCTGATTTCAAAAATGAAATCCATTTTATAAAAATATTTTTCTAAATATTTTTAATTTAATTTTTAAATAAAAACACTATTCATCGAAAATTCATTTTTTTCCAGAAAAATCCCCAAAAATTACCTTAACATAATATCGATGCTCTGAGTTCAAAAATAAAGTCATTTTTATAAAAATAATTTTCTAATTATTTTTAATTAAATTTTTAATTAAAAAACACTATTCACCCGAAAAAACAAATACTTGAATAATAATTAATGAAACTGTTATTTAACTATTTTATTGAATCACATTACTTAATCAAGGTGCCTAGATTATTTTAAAACTTTCTTTAAGTGAGATTACTAATCCATTTGGTCATATTACTAATCCTAATCATAAAATCACTATTCATAATTTACTATTCATCAAAAATCAAGTTGATCTTATTAGACTCTAAATTTCGTACTGAACATAATTATAGAAGACCTTTTTTTGAAAATCATCACACATTTTTAATTATTTATGGTTTACACAACAATTTTTAAAATATCCTTTTTCTAAAATTCATCAAAAATATGCATACAATATTTATCCGATCATTTGAAAATTCATAAACATCATCATAAGAAGAAATCCAAATTTTTATTTAAAAAAAAAGATTACACAAGGCAATTACGGTCTCGTTACATAACCCCTTATAATACCAGCATAGGACCTAAGAGTAAGGTGTGCTAGGGTGATAGAATTTTGGGGCGGCTCAGTCAACATTGCTCGAGTAGTAATTTCTATCAGTTTGAACTTCTCGCGAAGGCGATTCCGTTCTAGCTTCACATGATGAAGTTCGGCTTGGATTTGGTCCAGAGCAAAGCCCAATGGTGCTACCTCCTTCCCAATCTCTGTTAGATGAGCTTCGATCGGCCCAAGGCTACTAGGTGTGGCCATCAAATCTTCTTTCTATAATAATTAACCAAGATTACTTAAATTTAGAGACAATAATCAAAACATTTTGTTCACGGTGGTCATATTGACCGATGGTCATATAACACTCAAAAACCAATGGTCTCATTTTATTTATAATCATGTTTATCAAATAAAACATTTATTTTGAGTATAAAAAAAATAACACATGAAATTAGGAAACAAGATTTATTCAAAATTTCGGGTCGTTACAATCTTCCCCCCTTAGGAAATTGCGTCCTCGCAATTTTTTTTTAAATTGGGTTTTGAAATTTCATTGAAAGTCCCACATCGGAAAAAGAGTCAGTAACACCATTACTTTAAAAGAATGAAAAGGAAGTACAAAGGCCACCCGAGTTAACCCACACTCGGGTTCCATGTAGGAAAACATGGACATGGAGGAAAAAACAAAGGGTCAGTTCTGAGAGAGAGTGATAGAGAACGTGATTAGGAGAAAGTTAACCATGAGAAAATCCCAAACTTATGATGTGTGTAAACGGTCTTTGATTACCTAGTAGGAAACGTAAACCAACAACATTTTTGTTTTACGTTTCTTTTCATAATTTTGAGGATTTCATTTACTACATAGAACAAAAACATAAGAAAATATACCTACCTTCAAGTAGAGTTTCATCCTTTAACAAGTCCCTACCAACGCTAATCTTTTCGCCAAATGATGAGAATTCAAAAACACTTGGTCTCATAAAAGCACAAGAATCATCTTCTATAGAATCACATAATCTACAAAAGATTAACTATCTATTTCTTCTATCTTTAAACATTATCCCAAAAACAGAAAGGTTAAGGTAAAACAACTCTTCAAAAAGAAAGAATCCCATAGGAATAGAACCTAATTTTAAATCTTCAAAGTTCCATGGTACTACCCAACGTTCATCATAGACCACTCCATAAATAACGGTCCTTAAAATTCCTCAAAATAAACCAAACTAAGATTGAAACCCAAATACAAGAAGGATTTGATAACATAGTCTTCCAAAACAACTTCATTGTTCATCTCCAGACAACATCAACCACTCCTAACATCTTATAACAAAAGTAGCTAACCTAAACATATTTTACCCAAGATAGGTTAATCATTCCCAAAAGTAACCTAAATTACTATAAGTCCACCTTAAATTCATCAATTCTTCAAAATATAAGTCAACCTTACTCCTCAATGAAAATACTATAGTAATCTATTTACCTCGATCATATAGGGTCCCCAAAATAGTGAACGCCTTCCAAAATAATAATCATCTTTTAATCCCCTAATCATCTCTGACATATTAATACGGAAATTGTCGCATTTCCTATCACATTGGTTGTTGGGACACGTTATTCCATTTCCCACCATTAACTAAGAAGATAAAGTATAATTAGAGGCTTAAATACTTAACCAATAATCATGAAAAGGAACTTAAAGCATATAAGGATAACTTGTAGAAGAAAAGTATACCCTAACTTGTGATCCCCTAGGTTCCCATCTAGGTTATCCATGATCATATATTCTTATGTGAATCTTTATTTTATTTTATCTTTGTTCCTTTAATAATGGTTCATACCAAGCTTATGAATTTACCAAAGCATATCCCCCGGGAGTGTCGTAACCAAGAGTGCAGCAAGGCCCGTTGTCGTGTACCAGTTCCCGTTCGAGTCTAGCTCAAAGCGGTGTTTTCGGGTTTTACCCCTATGTACATCTGTGCCAGAGCCACCTCTACCTGCTCGTATCCAGACAGGGATGTATTTGCTTGGCAATCCCTTACTCAATACTCACCAAAATACCAGGAAGATTTCCTATATTAAACTTTTCTATAGGGTTCCTCCTAGAGTTTTCATATCCTAATTTCCACAAATAACTAAACCATCCTTTGATACCAACTATAGCATCCCGCCATTTTATAACAAAAACATTCATTACATTACACAAATCTGAGGATCGTTGAGGTTTAGTGTCTTGGAAACAAGGATCATAATACATAAAAAAAACATAAAACATTCTTCTTAAACACTTGCAAGGCGTCTCCTTAAGTTCATCCTATGTTCATTATGCATCTCATAACCTGGGGACATACATCAAAAGAAAGGGTGAGCAGAAGGCCCAGTAAGGGAAATAAGAGGAACATTTTACATGTGAACTTGAGATACTTCAATAAGGACATGAAAAGAACATTAAGGCATAAGAAAGGAATCATGAGGCATTTCATAATAAAAATAACATTTTTCATAACTTGAAGATGTGGCTACATCATTTAACATAGACAATCATGAACATATCACCAAGGTCCATCCCCAAGGTGTCATTTGAAAATTACCAAGGTTATTCACCAAGGTATCGTGAAAATTGTAATCTCTAGTGGTTACATCATTACCCAATGCATTGGAGCGCTATCAGGGCGCACCCTTAAATTTGTCTTTATTTTCATGTGAGCCACATATATCATCATCAAACATTTCATAAATAACCCATATAGCATAAAATAAATGGGTTTCATTTCATAATCGTAACGTTTTAAAAACTGCTTTAAAGACATGATCTTTACGTTACTTTAAACCCACGGAAAGGGAAAGCGGGTATCATGTATGTAAATCCCAGAATTTAAAATAGAAAATTTTTATATATATTTGAATACCCTTGTAGAAATAAGAGCTTTGAGTACTCACTTTATAACATAAAATAATTTTTGAGAAAAGAGGGAGGCATTTTGAGGGGAAAATTCTGCAGCATAACGGCTAAGTTTCGGGGTTTTAAAAAAACATTGAAATGAGAGGGGACATGGGTCACCCTCTCATAAATGATCCATAAAACAGTAGGTTGAATGAATAAGAAGGACATATGGACATGGTAATGAAACTTTAGGGACATACCATTTGAAATGAAAAACATGGAAGGAAAAAAAAAATTAGATTTCTCTTATGAAAATTCGGCAGCCTTACGGCGTCACTTAACTTCAAAAGAAAATGATTTGACAAGATCAAATAGGGTCCCTCATCATATGATCATAAGAGATCAGTATTATAGATATAGATAATTCCCCAACATAACAAAAAGGAACTTAAAAGAATTGACATGAAAGTAGAACTTCAAAACGAGAAGGGCGAAGAACCACTTAAAAATTCGGCAGCCTAACGGCGCCACTTAAAACATCAAAATACTGAATTGAAGAGATCAAATGGGGTCTCTCATCATATGAACATAAGAGTACAGTATGATATGTATAGAGATCATACCCCAATATAACAAAAAGGAACTTGAAATAATTGACATGAAAGTAGAACTTCAAAATGAGAAGGGTGAAGAACCACTTAAAAATTTGGCAGCCTAACGGCGCCACTTAAAACATCAAAATACTGAATTGAAGAGATCAAATGGGGTCTCTAATCATATGAACATAAGAGTCCAGTATGATAAATATAGAGATCATACCCCAACATAATAAAAATGAACTTGAAAGACTTGACATGAAAGTAGAACTTTGAAAAAGAGAGAGGTGAATGAATCCCTTGAAAATTCGGCAGCCTAACGGCGCCACTTAAACATTCTTAAAACGAAATGATGAGAGTAAGAGGGGGTATTTCATCATATGAACATAAAAAGGGCAGTAAGAGGAGTATAAAAGAACATCCTCCAAAATAAGAACATGGAGCATAAAAGGAATGACATAAAAGAGATCACTTGAAAAGAAAGAGAGGGGTCGGATCCCTTACCTTAAAACGTGACTCTTGAAACTCAAAGGATTGGACCTTGAGGGCTTGGGGGCACCTTGGGAGGACTCCTTGGAAGGTAAGAAGACCAGAACTTCGTTGGGAGAGAGTTGGGAGTGAAAACCAAGGGAGGAAATGGTGGGTATATATAGGGAAAGTGAGGGGACAAAGCATTAATGGCCAAAGGACACCTCACATGTGCTTTTCTCAAACCCATGGGCTCTCCCTTGGCATTTATCATGGAGTTAGGCCACATGGGGCCCCCAAAACAATAATTCATCACCCTTGGCCGGACAACCCTCAAAAGATCTCATGACATCATCATGACATCATTATGATGTCATTAAACATACCGAAACCCTAAAACGGTATTTTTACTATTCACTGAAAATTCAACTTTCTCAGAATAATCCCAAAATTTCACCTTAACCAAATATCAATGCTCTGATTTCAAAAATGAAATCCATTTTATAAAAATATTTTTCTAAATATTTTTAATTTAATTTTTAAATAAAAACACTATTCATCGAAAATTCATTTTTTTCCAGAAAAATCCCCAAAAATTACCTTAACATAATATCGATGCTCTGAGTTCAAAAATAAAGTCATTTTTATAAAAATAATTTTCTAATTATTTTTAATTAAATTTTTAATTAAAAAACACTATTCACCCGAAAAAACAAATACTTGAATAATAATTAATGAAACCGTTATTTAACTATTTTATTGAATCACATTACTTAATCAAGGTGCCTAGATTATTTTAAAACTTTCTTTAAGTGAGATTACTAATCCATTTGGTCATATTACTAATCCTAATCATAAAATCACTATTCATAATTTACTATTCATCAAAAATCAAGTTGATCTTATTAGACTCTAAATTTCGTACTGAACATAATTATAGAAGACCTTTTTTTGAAAATCATCACACATTTTTAATTATTTAAGGTTTACACAACAATTTTTAAAATATCCTTTTTCTAAAATTCATCAAAAATATGCATACAATATTTATCCGATCATTTGAAAATTCATAAACATCATCATAAGAAGAAATCCAAATTTTTATTTAAAAAAAAGATTACACAAGGCAATTACGGTCTCGTTACATAACCCCTTATAATACCAGCATAGGACCTAAGAGTAAGGTGTGCTAGGGTGATAGAATTTTGGGGCGGCTCAGTCAACATTGCTCGAGTAGTAATTTCTATCAGTTTGAACTTCTCGCGAAGGCGATTCCGTTCTAGCTTCACATGATGAAGTTCGGCTTGGATTTGGTCCAGAGCAAAGCCCAATGGTGCTACCTCCTTCCCAATCTCTGTTAGATGAGCTTCGATCGGCCCAAGGCTACTAGGTGTGGCCATCAAATCTTCTTTCTATAATAATTAACCAAGATTACTTAAATTTAGAGACAATAATCAAAACATTTTGTTCACGGTGGTCATATTGACCGATGGTCATATAACACTCAAAAACCAATGGTCTCATTTTATTTATAATCATGTTTATCAAATAAAACATTTATTTTGAGTATAAAAAAAATAACACATGAAATTAGGAAACAAGATTTATTCAAAATTTCGGGTCGTTACACATTTACTTATATTTTGAAGCATGGGATCTGAGGACTGATCATATACTTGATATGCTAGTGGAGTAGTCTTTTCCCCTTTTTGTATTTTTTGTAGCATATTATATATGTTTTTTCTCTGTCTCCTTTTTTTATATCATCGTTCCAAGAAATCATCATGTATATGACTCTGCCTTTTTTCTTTTGTTATTGTTACATTTTCTTGGCTATTTATGCTTCCACGGTTGTTTATTATATCTATTTGTATTATGATTCAACAGTGGCGGGTTATTGGTCTAGTTTTTATAGTTTCTATTTATATATTTTTTCTATATATTCTTTTTATTTATTATATCTATTATGCCACTCTTACATGAGGGTATAGTCTCCCCATTGTTCCAACCTTACACCCTCACTACTAGTCAGCGGCCTCTAGCATATGGGGAGACATACTTGAGGATATGTGACCCACAAGCTTGGTACATGGGTTAAGTGAATCCTGGGTCTAGATGTTACATTGAAAAATAATGTAGTGAAATTTATTTATTAAATAAATTGTCATATTCAAGTATCGGTAAATTTTGATGATGGAAGGTGGACCGAGATTAATGATATAATTGAAAATAATATACATGATATTTATTTATATTATTAAAGTTTTTTTCATGCTATGTGAATAATATTATTATTATTTTTATTATTGGACATGGGGAAATCTAAGAATATTAAAGTTGTTAAGGTACTTGTGTGTGATTTTTTAACCTTAAACTTTTCATAATAAATATATAATTATAACACTTTCTGTATTTACTATCATGTTCATAATGGATATATAGAAACTCTCTCAATACCTAGAGAGAGATATCAAGATATAGAACATAATATCTCTTCCTACTCTCTCAATAAAATGATAGAACATCAAGAGTTCTTCCTATTCAAGAATAATTCTACTGCATCAACCATGAACAACGCAAGAAATCAGGATATGCCATGATGGAACCCAGAGATTCTACAGTGACATTTAGAGATTTTAGTGTATGTGTAGATCCCTGTTAGAGGAATTCTACACTTGGTTCCTACAGTGAAATGGTAGTTCGGTGAGATCTAATCAACATAATCATCAATGAATATAGAATTACAAGTTTTCGTAATTTTATATCTACTCATAAATTAATTATAAATTATATGTGAAGATCCTTCTCTTTTGATTCTAATGATTTATTTAGTCAATTAATCTGCGGTTTCCATTCGGAATGATGTTTTTTTCATGTGTGATAATAATTATTCATAAATTAAGAATAAAATTCAAGTTGTTCATGTCATATAAGGTTCTTATGTTTCACCCAAAACCTTCAAGTGGTATCAAAGTGGTAACATGTCTAATTTATAATTATTTATTACTCTCCAATGGCCCGAAGGCCTTCATTTTTTTATTGATTTTTGATAATACACCTTTCAAGGGGTGAGGGGGAACCCTTAAAAGGCCCGTAGGAATAAGTATTACATGGCCTGTAGGCCTTAGAGGAATTCATTTCCCATAGGCTTCAAACATTACATGCAACCCAGACTCACTACTTGAAACTTCTCCTCCCCAGTATCTTCATTGTGAAATCATCTCTCCACCTTTACATGGCTGCTCGGCTAGGCTTTCCCATGCATTCACATGCTTGTCCCGATGGCAGGTGCCATACCCTCTCATTCTTGCCATCCGTTTAGCTTATGCTATGGTGAAAGCTCATTGCTCATCCTCCTTCTGAAGCTTGTTCCTTGTAGGTTGTCTGGTTTGCATCTGCACTTAAGGTGGCCCGAAGGCCTTACTGACCCGAAGGCCTGGGTGGCCTGAAGGCCTTAAAGGACCTGGGGACCAAATCGGTGGCCCGAAGGCCCAAACAGGGGAATATTCTTGGCTGTTATAGTGCCAAACAGTTCCTGCTACAGTGCCTGCTACAGTACTGCTATAGTTCCCGTAAATTAGCCTCAGCTTGGATTTGGTCACAGGTCTCTTGGATGCTCTTATATGGATTTTTTTTAATATCTAATATTGTTGTATCTTACCTCATTAATTCTCACTAATATAACTAGTAAATGGTTAAGATTAAAAAATGAATAAACATCCAAAGAATATCATTTGAAGTTGTCAAAGGTTACACCTGAATAAAATCAAAGTACACAATGTGTACTCCCTAATTACATGTTATGAACTAGTTTTTTTACATATGTATCTCATGATAAAGTTGGATATATCCAAGGTAATAAAACCTAAGATCTGACAAAATTATATCAATGTGTAGATCCAGAAAGACTAGCACATGGATTTAAGAACTACACACCATGTAACCATTGTAGATGACATGTAGTCTCTATTTTTCTCAAGGTTGAGAACACAAGGTGTCTCAACGTGCAGTGTATCAGATACACAACATATGGAATAACATTTCATGAAAACTCTAAGGTAACATGACATGTATGTTGGAAGATTTTCATGTACCTTGAACTCATCCACAATAGAGAACATGCCCAACCCCAAGGCATGTGTAGGAGATACGGGCAGAAGATATTACACACCGTCTAAAAAAGTACATGTCATATAATTTTCTTCCAATAGTGTTCTCAATTTTTCACTAATAGAATAATTAAATATATAATTAAACATATTCATATATGTTTTTTTTGTCATTCATTTGATAGTATGCGCCATAGATTAGGATTTATAATTATATATTAAATTAATTTTTTTGTTAGTTTTTTTTATAAATAAATTCAGTTTCCTCCAAGAACACTTGTCCACATCATTAATTTTAAATGAAATTAATTTTGTTTAAAATTATAGATGATGGTGAGTTAAGAATTATTGGATAAAATTAAGATAAATAGAATTAATTAGATTAATTCATGGAACATTATCTTAGTTAATGGAAAAATTGAAGTAATTGATAACTAAGATTACAAATGTTTTCTTGTTTCATGATGTGTGGATGGTCGTGAGATTATACTAGCCCATTTATATGATTGGTTTATTTAAAATTATTATTATTAAATTAGAATTTATAGCTTTTGTGTCATCCCCACCAAATTATTATGTAAGGGAATAAGTGCCTGCTATTTCTTTTATGTAAACCCATTTATAAAATCTATTGGATCCCTCCACCTTTATTTGAGTAAAAGATTATGTAAGGATGGAACTCCAAGGCAAAATGAGGTAGTCCAAGTCCTGAATTCAAGGCAAAACCAATCAAGGCGATAAATAGGATCTAAGGTGGAATTTTAAAACATGAACCAAGATAAGGTTCAAGATGTTTTTTCCCTATGGTATAATGTTAGTTTATCATCCGCTAGATAAAATAACCATTATATAATCTCTTAATCATTCCACTTTTTTTTGATAGTTTCATGGTTAATAATTTATGTTTTTGGATGTTTTTCAATAACCAAATAAATGAATTAATAATCAAGAAAGATGAAATAAAATAAAACCATATTATGCACAAATTTTATTATACATGGTTAATCACTTAAGTAAAGTTCACTTAATATTAATAAGTAATGTATAAGATGAAATGGTATTTTATGCATAAGAATGAAAATCCCTAAAACTAAAATATTAAGTCAGTATAGCCTTCCACTACTTAAGTAATAAATTACCTCATATATCAAATTTCTTGACCAACCCAAGTTGGGGTGATTTCAATTATCGTGGAAATTTTAGCTTGATTTTTTGGGTTTCCTTAACATAGATCACATCAAGGGTTGAATTCCCAAGTAGATCTTAGTGTGGATGAGAGGCAAGGTTTTAGGAAATATTTAACCAAGATTTAAATAATGGTGAATCTACTCAGTGGAACAAGGAACTGTGAGTTAATGTAATTTTCAATTTATGCCTGCCTAAAACCCTTCAAATAACTTGTCAGACCCAATTCTGGTTTATGAGAAGGGGTTATAGATCATTTCCACTAGAATATATAAGAAACAAGATATTCTGATACTAATGGTGAGAGATATTAAGTTTTGAAAAAATAGTGTAATATTAATGGAATTTAATTAAATTTAAAATTACTAAACTGTTTTTGTAACAAAGAAAGTACTAATTATCTGCTCTTAATTTATAGATTTAGAAAATAAAATGACTTTCACAATATCACTATAATCCATACGAGATAAGGATAACCTTATTACTGGTGATAATTTCAAAGAATTATATAGGTTATTATAAGTTATACTACACCATGAATGGAAATTATACATGCTGGAAACCCCACTTCCTAAGTCACTTTCCAAAGAGTCTAGTGGGGAAGAGGTATCTCTCTATTTGAGGCATGTGTATGATGCAATGTATGTCAAATGTTTCATGATATCCTCCATGTAAAATGATATTCTAAAGAAATAAAAGGATTTGGATGTGTATAGTATCATTTCTCACCTTCATGATCTCTATTAAGATAAGGTGGGATTAGAGAGATATGAGATCTCCAATTCACTATTCATGTGAAAGTCTAGAGATTCAACACCAGCTGGGACATATATTGTCAAGATGATTGGCTACATTAATCTACATTTAGGGGTTTAAGATCCATTATGATCTATACACAGATCTTATTTTTTTATTACTGCCTAAAAACTTCTCCATTTTTATTTTGAATTTTAATATGGGAAATAGTAAGAAGACACTATAGGAAATTCTTATTCTTATTCAACAAGTTGATAAAGAAATGGGGCATGAAAAAACCATGTTCCTTATGGTAAATAAGAAGAGAAATAATAAGTAAAAGGGTCAAAATACTCATTCCAAGTCTAAATCTCCATGGATTTATCCTTCAAAGAAGAATAAGACCTAGAGGCAAGTAAAGGAAAAAGATGTGGTATGTTTTGAAAGTGGAAAGTAGATCCACTATAAGAGGAATTTAACTCATAAAAGAATAAAGGGTAATCTTAAAGTGCATTAATTATCAATTTTAATCATTTAACATCTAAAATTTGGGTATTAGATACTTCATGTGGTTCTCACATTAGTATCTAAATATAGGAACCAAGTAGATTTTGGAAGGTTGTAAGAAGAAATGTGGGTCTATAGGCTACTAATAGAGTGAAGATGGATAATCTAGTCATTAGAGACTACCATTTCACATTTCCAATAGGATTGATTTTGGTTTTAAATAATTTTAATTATGTTTATAGTGTAACCAATAACATTATTTTAATTTTATGCTTAGATAAGGATGGATTTATTTTTATATTTAGAAATAATAGTTGATACTTTTATAAATATGTCACATGTTATGGTATGGAATATTTGAATAATGGTGTTAATGTATTAAATTATGAAAACCAAATATTGGAAATCAATAAAAAAAATAGACAAGTGTGACTCATATAACACCCAGTTTTGGTATCACCGTCCAAGTCATATAAATGAAAATAATTTGAAAAATATCTATTAAGATGGTTATTTAGACTCTTTTGAGTTTAATCCACTTGAAATATTTCATGCCTATTTATAAGAAAATATTACCAAATCACCATTAACTAGTCAAGGTGGAAATGCCACAGAGCCTCTATAATTGGTACACACTAATGTGTGTGGACCTTTTAAAGTAGAATCTAGTGGTGGATTCTTTTACTTTATTACTTTATTACTTTTATCTATGACTTAATTAGGTATAGTTATATCTACTTAATGAGGTACAATTATGAATCTTTTAATAAGTTCAAGTATTTCAATAATGTAGTTGAAAATCATCTTGGTAAGAATATAATGAAACTTCGATCGAATCAAACTGGTGAATATCTTAACCAATAATTCATCGATTTTTTACAAGAGTATGGGATTTTATCTCAACTTACTCCACTTTATACACTGTAGTGGAATGGTGTTAGTGAAATTAGGAACAACACCTTGTTGGGGATGGTAAGGTCAATGATGATCCATGTAATCCTTCCATTATCCTTTTGAGGATATATATTATATATGGAATCATAATTAATAAATTTAATACTAACCAAAGTGTAAAATAGTATTCCCTTTAAGTTATAGAGTGTAAAGAAACCAATTTTGTCATATATTAGTGCATGGGGTTGTGAGATTTTTGTTAAGGTGTACTCAATAAACAAACTAGCACTCTGAGGCTTAAAGTGTATCTTTATATGGTATACCAAGTAAATAAGGGGATAATGTATATGCAAACCTTCAAACAAGAAAGTAATTATCATAAGATAGGTATTATTTCTTGAGAGGGAGCACATCCTCAAGGAGGGTTAAAGGAGAAATATTGACTTCAATAAATTTTATTCTCAAGATACACAAGAGTTGGTATAAGAATAGATTCCATAGTTCCTAATGGAATATTTCATTCATAAAATACAAGTACTGTGTAGAAGTGATAGAGAGGTAATATAACCAAATAAATATGGTTTTATAGTAACTGATAACGGTGACTCATTATTAGTTAACAATAATAATTCTCTATCTTATAAGGAGATAATAGAAATATCAGAAGCTAAAAGATGAAAATAATCCATGAATTCAGAGATAGATTCCATGCATCAAAACCAATTTTGGGTTATAATCAATTTGGAATATAATTTAAGGTGAATTTGGTATAAATGGGTATTCAAGAGAAAAATAGATGTGGAAGGTAAACTAAATACCAATTAAGCACCAATAGTGTCCAAAGGGTTTAAACAACATAAATTCATTGAATATGAAAAAAAACTTTACTCTAGTTTCTTTATTTAAATCCATCATAATTTTTCTTTTCATATCAGCTTACCATGACTGTTTTATTTTTTAAATTTATGTCAAAATCACATATATTAATGGGAACCTTCAAGAGGATGTATATATGATACAACCAGAATATTTTATCACTTTAGGTAATTCCAAAAGGATATAAAAGTTATATAAATCCATTTATGGATTAAATAAATCATCTAGGTCATAGAAAATTCAATTTAATAAATCCATTAAAGAATTTTGTTTCATTAAAAATTAATGTGATCCATGTGTTTATAAGAGGTTTAGTGGAAGTATGATTTTTTCATAGTAGTATATGTTGATGATATATTGATAATTAGAAACAATATACCATCCTTACAAGTGGTTAAGGCATGGTTGAGAAAGTGTTTCTCTATGAAGGACTTGGGTGAAGTGTCCTACATTCTAGGGATCAATATCATGCATGATAGATCCAAGAGGCTACTCGGACTAAGTAAAAGTATATACATTGACAAATACTAAAAAGGTTTAGTATGTAATAATCTAAGAGGGGATTGGTTCTAGTGTCACATGGTATATATATTTCCAAATAAAATGTATCCTTATACACAAGAGTAAATAGAGATAATGAGTAATATCTCATACACTTATATGATAGGGTCTACCATATATGCCATGTTATTTAGGAGTCTATATGTTTCCTATGATTTGAGCATGGTAGAAAAATATCAAGAAGATCCAGATGAATAGCATAGGACTGCTATTCAGGTTATCCTTAATTCTCTAAGGAAAAATAAGGATATTTTCCAAGTGTATGGAGAAGATGAAGAGTTATTCATCAGGGTTTATATAGATGACATATTTCAGAAATATTAGAATGATATAAATTCACAGTATGGATATGTATTTTGTCTGAATAGAGGATATGTAATCTATAAGAGTTCAAAGAATCCATTTATCACTGATTCTATAATGGATTATGAGTATATTGTGGATTCCAATGCAGCAAATTGAATATTTTAGATTAAAAATTTGTCCAATATCTTGATGTGGTACCTAGACACAAATATCCTATCATAGTTTACTAAGATAACACTACAGTGATGGATCTCTATAAAAATTTGAGGTCACACAAAAGGAAAAAACACATACTTCAAAAGGTTCATCTAATAAATGATTTTTTTCAATGAGGTGAATTTTTTATTAGTAGACTATCCATAGAGGAAAACATGGTATACCCCTTGATGAATTCTTTATCTCAACAGAGGCATGAGTATTATATGAGAGCTAGTAGACTGAAAAATGTTGTCGTTTGTCTCTAGTGTAAGTAGGAATATTTTTTATTTGGTTCCCTAGAACTTACTTTTTGAGTAATTGATTAAATATTTTCTTTAATAATGAATTTTAATTATCAAGTCATTATTGTTACTGAAAGGTTATGGAGGTTCCCTATTATAATGAGATATTGATGGTGCCATGACAATATTCTTGAATATAGTTTTATGGATTAATGATATTTGTTTTATGAGACATAGAAAATATATTATATCATGGGAAGGAGGCTCATAATATATTGATACACCTTATCATGGTGTTCACCCTTGGTAATATCCAAGATAGAAGGTTGTGAGAACAGACCCATTAATAGGAAATAAACATTTCCATGTGTCATCAGATGTTCGTATATGCAAATGAATGTATTGATCCATGGAGTTTAAGATTATCATCAATGGATATCATGACTCATGCACTTTGATGTGTTGATGAAAACTGTGATGACATATGTTCACGATGTGGTATGATACATTGGGTGCATCATGAGTGATATTTCATTAATAGATAATATGATAAAGGATTTATCCATTATGACCATTTATGTAAGTTGATATCCCAAACCCTTTTATGGGAATAATACCTACATAAATTCATGGTGATAGTGTTTGGTGTGAAAGTTCATCTCTATAAAGTCAAAGAAAGAGACATCAGGCATATAGGTTGATGACACCGACATGCAACCTGCTTGATTTGATATATCATGATAAAGTGATTATATTACATAGTAAAAATTTGTAGGAGTTTGGATATCATTGAGACATTAACTTATTTCTTTATGGGTGCCTTAGTGTATTTATAGACACTAACCTTTGACTTCAAATGGTTATGCCTAATATCACTGAAATATAGGCCAAGATGTTCACACACTAAGTGTATCTATAATATCAGTTAAATTCAAGTAATTAATTCAATGGTTGAAGATAAATAATATTTATTTAGGTTTGGTTGATCTACATAATTTAATCAGAATATATTCAAAATAATAAGTGAGTTAAATAATAATAATAAATATTTGTTTTCAAGGTTTGGTGAATATAATATTTCTTATATTAGATTTATCAATGACTCATTCAGTGATAGTTATTTATTAAATAAATATTAATTATTCAAGGATCATTAAATGTCAAAACGTTAAGGAGTATTGAGCTTAATAGTCTAATTGGAAATGATATAAATGATATATATTTATATTCCTAAAGTTTCATGAATTCCAAGAAACTAATAATATTATTATTATTATTGTACATGGATTCAACTAAGAATATTAAAGTTGATAAGGGGATTGTGTGAGATTTTCCAACACTAAAACTTTCATAATAAATATATAATTACAACACCTTCCACAATTACTCTTGATGTGAAATATTAATAGAGTGAGACTCTCTCAAAACCTAGAGAAAGATCTAGAGATCTAGAATGTGATCTCTATTATTATTCTCGCAAGACTATGAGATAACATTAAGAGTTATTCCTCCTCAGGAAGAATTCTTCTATGATCAAACATGAATAATGTAAGTGATCATGATCTTCTCTGCTAACACCCAGTAATTCTATAGCAATGTCCAAAGATTTTGGTGCATGTATGGATTTACACTAGTGGGATTCTACACTTGTTTCCTACAATGAAAAAATTGTTTGATTAGATCTAATAAACTAAATCATCAATGAAGATAGAATTACAAGTTGAGTAAATTTTATATCTTCTCATAAATTAATTATAAAGTACATGTGAAGATCCTCCTCTTCTAGTTCTGGTGGTTTATTTAGTCAATTAATCTATGGGTTTCATTGGGCATGACATTTTTTCATTTTTGGTAATGATTATTTATAAATTAAGACTAAAAGATGAGTTTTACATACCATCCAAGGCACTTCCACTATTCCTGGAACCTTCAAAAATAAATTTTAAATCACCAAGAAACCAAGGAACTCTTTAATAAAATGGAATGAGATAAAAACTCCTACCTAAAGTTCTGTAACCATGTTTCCTTTGACAAAACCCACTTGAATGGGTCACAAGAAAAGGCTTAAATCCTCTATATATTAAAATCTAAAATTTAGAACAACCCTAAACATAGAAATTGGCTAACATTCCCACTAGAGTTAGTAAATATGGGAGAAGTAAGAGGAATCAAAAATATAAGGAATGATAATCTCTTAACTTTCAATATAGGTGATGATCCACCAAGAAATCACCCTTGAACCACCATGGAAGGGCTTGAAGGAGGAGTAATAGGGCTTTAAATTCTCTTAGGTTAAGACCTTTTAATGGGGTAATGAAATGGGAGAGCCCCAAATTAAAAAACCATTAAAAGACCAAAATTCTCAAAATAGAGTAGGTCACATGGTTTACTTTCATGGTTTGACAAACCATGCGGTAATCATGTGATCCCCAGTAACTTGAGGTCTGTTTTATTTTTAGTTGTTGGGCCTTGTATTATTTTTTCCTTGTTACATTGGCACTTATATTGTATGCCTTTGGATGTTTATTAGATGTATGTATGCATGTTTTATTTTCAGTTAGATGTGTTATCTTACATGGTTTTGGATATATTTTTATTGGTTGGTAAGTTATATCTAATGTAGGTCAGATAGGATAAGGCCTCCCATATATGTTCTATTCCTTCTTGGTGCTAGTCACTAGCCCATGGACTATTGGAGATGGAATTTGGGTGGCACACCCTCCTCACCATCGGCCAAGGTGGAGACCTAATGGGCCAGGTCCTTTCACTGTTGTAGTCTCTAGAGTTACTAATTAAAATGATTTAAAATTATCAATACATGACAATAAAAATTAACCTATTATGTGTAAAAAAAATATTTTTTATAAATAAATTTTCCAAAACATACACTAGTAATATAACAAAAATTTAACAATTACAAATGATGCATCATTACCACATTCTTAGGTTTATTATTTTTATATTAAATATTATAAATTCCCATATGTGTACTCATTAATAATTTGGTTATGTTATCATTTATTTTAATTCAATTGGATAGTTTCATTACTCAAATATTAAATATTTTAATTGAATGTGATAAAATTTTGAAGATTCAGGTATGCATCATATGAATATGGTACACAAAATCATCAAAATTCTCAAATGAGACAGTCATTATTGACCTACTCCTTACTGATGAAAATGTATGTTTCGTTTGATAACCAATATTTAAACATTATTAAAATACTATTACTCAAAATATATTGGTAATTATTAACTTTTCTATGCTACTACGTATTGTCACTATCTAATCATTTAAATGAGATAATGTGTACTATTACTATTTACTATAACAAATAACTTTTATTAACTTTTCATTTTGCACTTAGAGATTAAAATTTTGGCATAATTTCCTCTATGAAAACTTTAGATACTATCTCAAAACCCATTTTTTTGTTTCCATTTTTTCCCATTACCTCAATACTGTATATAAAAATATAATGGAATTTATTTAAAATTTTCTAAGTCTATTCATAAATTATCAAGTGATAATTATTTAGAATTTTTTAAATTTTAACTACTATCTAATTTCCTTACACTAATACTTATGAGAAACAAACATTAAAGATATAATTATAGGAAAATAACTAATATCAAAGTGAAAATAACTTCTTCGTGAAGGTGTATGATATATAATATTGAACTTTCATATCACTAAAAATAATGAAAAACATTTAGTAAGATAAAAAAAGTACAAAATACTATTTAATTAGATCACTCATATCATACCTTGTTATTCACAATTTCCACTAATGTATTTTTTTCCATAGTAATTATGAAAAACCATGCTTTTATATCAAAAAAATGTAACTATAAAGTACATCCATGGTTTTGTGAACCATGGATGGACTGGTCATCAAAATAACTCTATAATCATGGTTTTCATAGAATCATAACTATAGTGGAATATAATTTTGGTTAATAAAACCATAAATATAATCTATGGGTTCCATGTGGATCCACTAGTATTTCCAAGTGGATACTATATTGACACAGTCACATGATTTTGGCAATAGGTTGACAAAAAAATCACAACGGGATCTAAACCTTATATCACCCTTCTTCAAATATGGAGACTTTACCGCTCCATTAACACCTCATTTATAAACATAATCCACATAAATATAAAATTTTATTATCTAAAAAGAACAATATACAAAATAATTTGGGGTTTACTCTGATCTTTTAATTCCTTTATCACTCCCTTCTAGTGGTAAATAATTTTCCCACGGTGGTGTAAGAACCCCTATATCAATGCTTTAACAAAACCATACCTGTAGAATACTCTATTGTTATGGTTTTATTAAAACTATAATAATTTATTTTATTTTCATGGTTTAGAAAAATGTGACAATAGTTTCATGGGTGTAGGGTGAAATTATAGAAATGTGCACCATTTTGGATTTCAATTTATTCCATTTGATGACATCAAAAAATATATGGTTCTTGAAGAATACCTCACAGGTATATGAAACCTTCATTTCATGCATATATTTTGTGGTATTTTGATACATTGATCTCTATAATTTAATTAATATTATTTCAAATTTTTAATTGTTTAATTGGTTTTATAATTTATGGAAGGATGTAATAAATATTTGGAAAACTAAAAAAAATAGATGAATAAATCAGGCTGAAAATACTTCACATCGCGCCACTTAATTGCATGGAACGACACTAGAATAATGAAGTTGTATTGAATTGGAAAAGAACCATAAAATTTGGTAATAGTGATATTCATGATGTATAAGGATTTAAATTAATTAATGGACTTGGTCAGAGATACGTCAGAATTCCTGTCGCCCCTACATGTTGTGAAAGATAGTTTCACGCCCTGTACAAGTCCATAAAAAAGAAAGTCACATCATAAACTTCATTTACATCATAATTTTTTCGGGATAGGAAATGTTTAAATAGAATATCCATGTTAATTAACACTCTGAAATCTATTTACATCATGATTTCATTGAGTGAATGGAATTAGATAAACATAATTTCACTTTTCATGACCTAAAATCCATTCAGGATGTAAACCTCCTGTCAATAGAGAATTTAATATGCTAGTTATGAGGATTTTTAATGGATGCCTATATATTTTGAATTCCTACTTATACAAGAGAGAGGAGATACGAGATACATGATGAAAGAATTCCAAATACAAGAGTACAAAATATAGGGACTTTCTTCCACTACCATTTACCACCGCCTGGTTACCATGTCTTCTTTCCTCCTTATGATTAGCATGAGGGGGTAGTTCCACAGGTTCAGGAAATGTGATTATAGGAGGAGTGCTTTATAGGTATTATTTTATTTTTCAATTCATGTTTGGGTTGATGTATTCTTGTTTTCAATTCTAAATATCTTTATTTTAGAACTGCACTATGTCGCATATTGAGAAGTGTTATTTTATGCATAAGCTAATTGCCCTAGTTTGTGTATTAAAATTATGAAATCTAACAAGGTTATGTTTAAATAGAGTTATATTTCACCTAATACTATAATCTAACTAAGTATTTTATCATACTAATGGTGTGATTATTGGATTAGAAAATGGTACCTGGACCAAGGATCCCCAAGACCTAATTCTAACAAAAAATATGGATTAACACATAATTAATTGAATCCCAAGCACACTAATCTAAAAATAACTAAACCCGACATGCTTCTCACTTAATTTCAAAACCAAAACAATTTTAGCCCTCTATTTTCATTTTAATTCCTCAAAAATTTTAATCCATTTCTTCTTATTCTCTATAGATTTACCTCAAATTACACACTACTATGTTTTAAAATTAGTTAGTACTAGTCGAGTTTATAAATTTTTACTATGACATCCTCGAGATAAATAACAATGATTTAGGGTGATTTCAGTATATTTCCATCAAATTTACACAACATTTACAAGTCTAATTTTTATATATTATCATCTATATAATTTTATTCCTACTTACATTAAAATTTTATCTCTTTTTATCAAATTAATCTATTTTTTTACTAATACATACTAATAACACTCTTGGTAGATTTTTTCAAAAAATAATATAACATTTTTATAACTATACATAACAATTCACAAGATTACATGTAAAAACATAATTTAATTACTCTATTTACAAATATATTTCAATAACAGTAGTAATTTTATTGATATTCTTTCTAAATTTGACTAATTTGAATTTTATATTAGATTTAATTGGACAATTTCATCACCATAAATCAATGCAACCATGGGGGAAACATAACAAGAGGATGCATATTATTATGAGGGGTGGGAGCTAGCTTAAAAAAAATATTTACAAGATTTTTTTCTATCATATACTATAATTTAATACATTATATTTTTTAATTAACTTTTATGGAAGAGTAAATATTAGATATAAATTATGGTATGAGTTTACAGAACAATTGATTACACTTCTTATAGATGAAACATAGTAGTAAGCATTTTACTCATGAAACTTTTCCATGCAAAGTGTCTCACTATTATGTTATTTCCAAAAATAATTACTTGAATCTATTATATTATTATATAAAATGTATAACTTATTTTATTTCTATATTAAATTTGAATCAAATACAGTTATTTTTTTTATAAGGTTGAATACCAAAAATCTATTGTTGAATCATGATATTCATATAGTGAATTACTTCTAATTATAGTGTTGTATCTTCATATTTATCACAAATTTTTTCCTTTCAATTTTATATTGTCTTTCATGCCTTATCTTTTTTCATGATGGTATATTTCTTTTAAGTTGACGTTGGCTTCCATTTTTACAACATCGAACATCAGCATAAATTTTTAATGCATTATTGATACTAATGAAAATGTTATTTTTTAATTAATGTTTCTTTTATTATTGTAACTCATTATATAAGGTTATAATATAATAAGAAAAATGATAATTTTTGTTGTCTATCAAGTAAAAAAATTCACACTTTTTCTCAAATATTTATTTTCTAGCTACTATTTGTTTTTAAAAATATTTTATTTAATTTTTTACATTAAATTTATTATTAAATTTATAAAATAACTCATTCACATTCATTAATTATTATTATGATGAAAAACCCTGAAAATTCATGTGGAAACATGAGTACATTGTCTTCGGAAACATAAAGTTCATTTAGAATACTATTTCATTCTTTAGATAAAAATAAAACTTTATTTGAAATTAGATCATGTATAGAGGTAAGTCACAAATATAATATGTGGACTTAAAATATTCATTACTATATTAAATGATATCATAATGTCAATTCTAACATACCATAAATGTAAAGACCTGTGTTTTTTCAGACTACGAAATTGAGTGGAAATTTGAATTTTTTCTTTAGGATGCTCGTGAGGGGTAAAATGGTATTTTTCTACTAGAATATGATATCAGATAATTTTTTTTACACTCATTTAGTCTTGGAATAGGGTTTTTTCCATGGCATTGGAGTTTAGTGGAATTTTGAGCTGTTCAAATTTTCATGAAATAATTAATATTTAATATTTAATTAATTAAATATTAATTTTTCTGTGTGTGATCATTCAGTGAGATATTTTTACCAAATCATCATATTGAGATTATTTCTCCATGGTTGATTCTAAAATAGGGGTTTTTCTTAGTTGAGTCATAATCTCATGTTGGGTGTTAAGGTCAGGTCTTAGGCCCATTTTATTTTTCTTTTCTTTTTCTTCCTTTTCAATTTCCCCTTTTCTTTCTTATCATTCCATGGCTTCTCACATATACCTCATGTGGGCCCACACTTATCCACAACTAAGAGATAAATGGGAGACTGATATATATTGGGAGAGGTAAGAAGTTATGTGCCTTTGTGGAGCTTGGGAGGAGTCAGATCGTTGTTTGGTGGGTGCAAATCATGGAAACGAGTGAAGATTCATCGGATTCTACCCAAAGGTAGGATATTTTTCAGTTTTTGGAATAAATCCTAGTAAACTTAACATTTTCTAATTCTAAGTCCCTATTATGATGTCTAATGACCAACACAGGGTTGATCTATGCTTAAATGGGGAAAATGGGAGTTTCAGACTGATTTTAGGGGTTCCCATTTGGGAAATCCTAATCACACAACATGTGAATATATTAACACACATCTTGTTTGAGGAAGATTAATTTTTGGAAGTACACACTTTATAACTAGAATACACATTATGTACTGGTACTTGCCCATGTATCCAAGTACATGGGCAGATGGAATTTTCAAAACAATACATTGTGTACCCTGGGTACAAGTCATTTAGTCGTAATTGACTATGTAGCCAAGTACATGTCTCAAAATACTATATAGAGGCACTTGATTATATAGGGTACATGTTCATACCCCGTGTAGCTTACATGCCATGTAGAAGTACACAACTAGGCTAAGACACAAGGACAGACCATGTGAGGTACACGAGCAGGTACCCCATGTAGGGTACATGCCATGTAAATGTTTTACATGCCATGTACTTGGGTTTTACATGCCACGACTACCTGAAGGAAATTACCAGGTAGTTATTTGATATTACACACTGTGTACTCGGGTATACACACCGTGTACTTCTCCCTTTCCACCCTTTTGATGGTTTTTCATGCTTTTACACCCCATAGTCATAATTGGACATAAGAGGAATCCATTTTTTGTGTTTTTTTCATATAGATCATAATTTTTGAACCCTTGGGGTAATTTGAGGACTCTTAATAGGTGTTTTTAGCAATAAATTCATAATTGAGAGGTTTTCCTCGAGTAAATAGTTTATGTTATCTCGAGAGAGTGAGACCTAAGATAAGGCCCGCATTAGGGTCGTATGAAATGGTTAGTGGACTTGGAATAGGTTCACCAAGGTCCATGTTTGGTGTATCATGGGATATTTCATGGTTACCTAGACTAAGACGATACTTGTTGTGATATATTGGTTGGGTTTTCAGACCAACTTAAAGTGAGACCTTTATCTGAGATTGGATATGATTCATCTCCCTAGACTTATGTTTCAAGAGTTTTCCTTGAGAACATAACACTTTGGAGGAGTTCCTCTTTAGTCTTGTGAGGTCATGGATTGTTAGAAACTAGTGTGTGACTTAGGATACCCTATAGGATACCTTTTATTATGTTCTAAACTAGAGTATTCCCAGTGGAATACCTCTACTTTCTTACTATTTATGAGGATCCCAAGAGGTATGTCTTTGCTTATGTGTTGACTTAGAGGGTCCCAAGTGGGATACCTATGCCTATGTATTAACCTTGAGGATCCCAGGTGGGATTCCTCTCCTATTATTGATCTAAGAGACCCCAATAGGTGCCTTGATAGCCAAGAAACCCAAACCTAGTGTGTTGTGGGTTTGGGTAGAGATGGTAGTGGGTGTCACCTTAGAACTTTTACCAAACTTTTAATCTCAATGGGTTGTGACATTGGTGATGGGTTTAGTTGTTTTGTTAACCTAACTTTTCACTTATACTTTTACATTGTTAATTTTGATGTAGATATGATTTCTATAGGTGCTTCCTGGTACTTGTAAAATGATCCTTATACAATGTGATGTTATGGGTATTCATAGAGGTACTTCCTTAGATCCATCTTTTGAGACTTCATGTTTGGTTGTTACCATTTAGTAAGTACCACTTTTCACTGAGATTCCTCCCTATTGAGGGATTATAAAAGAGGTTGTTGAGGATTTTTTGAAACCCATTTTTAAGATATTATTAAGGATTGATGGTGATATCCCTGAGAAATTCTTGAGATACTCCTCAAGGTCATGGTGGATTCATAGTTACTGTACTCAATATATTTTTTGGGGTTGGGTTGTTGATATATTTATTTGAATAGTTCATGATTTATTACCTCATATTAGAATATTATTCCTTATAGATATCACCTAAGGTTCATCCCCCTTAGGGATTATCTAAGTTTCAATGTCATTATTGCCTATAAATAGGGAACTGGGACTCGGATAGTGAACTAGATTTATATAGCATGAGTGTTATGACATCCAGCTTAGTGAAATATTTATAGGATACCCAGATATTACCTGGAATCCTTCATTATAGTTATTAGAGGTTAGTAAGGGTGATCCTAGGGTTTAGAAATGTATCCCCCTATGGTGATGTAGCTTGATCAGAGACATTTTTGGTGTTAGAAGTATCATGAACTTTCAATTTGGATAGAAGACCTAAGGATTGACTTGATTATACATGGATTGAGTGGTACATCATCTAGATCAAGGCCTTATTCATAAGATGTACGAACGATCAGGATCACTGACCCAAGGATTGGATATTGTTTTATTTTATTTATCTTATATGTTGTCTTTATTCATTGCAATTGTGTATCGACTAGGCTAATTATATTTCATGAGAATGCACATATGGCAGAAGGTTATAAGTACACCATTGAGGGTAGCCTAATGAGATTATTTATCATCCCTTAAATATAAACCTCAGTGTGAATGCTGACCTTATGTATACTTTCAAGTTTATCATAGATACATGATGGATAGGGTTGAGGCCTAGGGTTGCATGATCAAGTGGAGCCTCTCATGTAGATATCTTCAAATCAATATTGAGTATCTCAGAATTGTTTTGGATACTAGGTATATGGTTGTCTCATAGATAGTATTAGAACCATGTAATTTTATTTATGTTCTTTTTAATTACTTCTATATATGAGGTCAGCCCAATGGTAAATCAATGTTGTATGTGTGACATGGTTGTTCGGGCTTTACTGCATTTCATTTATTATTATATCCTTTTTTATATTTATCGATTATGCACTCGGATTATTTAATATTATGGATTGTGTTTGGTTATTTTTTTATATTATTACTATAATATAAGGGAATAGCCTCCCCATAGACACACCCTAGGCCCTCCCTGTAGTCATTAGCCACTAGCGTATGGGGAGGCATGCTTGAGGCCTAGTATCCAATTAGTCTAATTACTATTTATAGAGTGAATTGGTTTGGGACATGACAAAGCAGTATTATAGAATTTATTTTCCTTTTGTATTACTATTTGGGGTATAGTAGATAGTAGTAATATGAATGTGTAGAAGCTTGTAATGGATATCAAATGGGTGTGTCGAGAACACATGTTCTACTAAGAATTCTTGGTTTCTAGGGATATGGGATTACTGATCTTGATATGTGATGTTACAATTTTATATGATTTTCTCTTTGAGAACTGTTCATATGATGTGGAGTTATGATTTATTATGGATATATGGATCTTGGTCATTTGAAAGAGTTTAGTGATTATTTTTTACTCTTGGTCGGAAAAGGAAAGAGGTGTCACGTGTATCATATTTAGTACATAGGGTCCACGTGTTATAGGCCTAATAGTGTGTAATTTACAACTAATTACTGAGTTCAACTATTTAAAGTGTTAGTGACAACCTAAATAGTGTTTTATCATATATTTTCATGGTGGTATTCTACTCAGTTAGACTTACACACACAGACACACACATACACACACACATATATATATATTCTTCTAATAGAAGATTATATAGATCTATGGTGAGACATTTACAATGAGTATGATGACTCATTTCTCATGCACAGGAGGTGAAATGAACCTAGTAGGTTGATAGGGCACATGGTTCCCAAATATGGAACCCTTTTGGGGTGTTTTTTATTAGGTTTGGTTATTTAAAGTGTCAGTAACAACCTATATGGTTTTTACCGCATAGATTGGAATGGAATTATACCTAACTAAACCATGTGTGTTTCATATCACATAGATCCTTAAGATGATGTTGTGTGATATTTTTGAACCTCATAGGTTGGTATTAGAAGTTGATACCTTTTCAGTAGACCCTTATGGGTGTATCCTTTTCGGGTGCATTTAACTAAAGATGAATAAAAACCTATATGAAGTTTTCCTATCTAGATTTATATGATATTTTACTTAACAAAACTTCATTTATTGTTATCTATTCAGATCCTCTAGTACAATAGTGATAGGTACCTAAACATTTATAGAAAATAGGAACCTTGAGGGGGTATTCCCATATAAAGATGCCCAGTGAGGGTTAGTTTTCATCCTTTTCCTTGATATCACGACCCTCTAAGGAGCATTACCATATGAGGATTCTTGGATAAGACATGGTCCTGGTAGTCTAATGCATGGTAGGTGATTCCATTATAATTCTTCCTTAAGTAAATAGTTATCAGTGGGTTATAATTAAATGGGTCACTAATTAAAACTTAAAGGTTTTTTCCTCTATAACTTGGAATTTAAAACCTGTATAATTGAACCCATGTTGTTATTTTTTTACCCTCATAGGTTGATGTTATACTTACCTCCCTTAAAGAGGGTTGACAGGCATGTTAGATGCCTTATGTTGAGAAGAGTGTGTGGGTGACACCCTGTGAGATATGACCTTGGTGATAGACTTGATCGATAGAGCTAGGTGGGAGACCTATAGGCCCTTAGTTTTGACACAGAACTTGTGAGTTAGTGTTTGGTTTGTTTGAGAGTAACCTATAATAGGGTTTGTTCTAGGTTTATGAATGAATTTTGATGCAGTGAGATTAGTAGTACACTCATTTTTGAAGGACCCCAGAACACCCTAAGAGGGTAGGGGTGAACCAGGGTGTCAATTTTTTATTCTTAAAGTTTTGGATCTTGTTCCCATGTTGGTAGGAACCCGTTAAATATTTTAATAAAATGAAAGTAAGTAGATGACACAACACTTTTACTTGGTTCACCACAAAGGGCTACGTCTAAAGAGCATACACCGATAGTGTGTCAGTCGTACCTAAATCCATTAATCTTTACCAGTTGTAGAGTACAAGAGTTTGATCACAGTCACTCTATGCCAGATACAACACCCTTATAAAAGTTTAGGGATGGCTCTCTGCTTCCCTAGAAACACTTCTGTAAACTCCCCCTAGCTCACTTCTGTGAGAGAATTATGACTCAGTTTATCTACTTGAAGGTTTCTTTAATAGATTGGAATTGAAGTATTTCTCTTTGTCTAGTATGAGACACTGCTTCCATAAAATACCTAAGTAGATTATCACTTAAATACCTAACCACTCAACACTTATACTCAAAACAGACCTTCACAAATCCCCTTCGCAAAGCTCAACCCTTCACGGAGCACACCACCTCACAGAGCACAACCCTTCACAGATCTCACTGCCTTGCAGATCACAACCCTTTGCGAAGCTCACTGCCTCACAGAGCAACCTTCTTCGAGAATCTCACTGAGCCAATGTAGAACTCCCCATATTCACAAATCTCATATGACTTATAAGCATTTGCATCATTCAAGACTTTAAAAGTCACTTTACGAAGCTCGAGCTCACTTAGAACAACCTGATTCATAGAGCACCCCTTGCTTCGTGAAGTCACAATGATCATAGATTTTCTCTCTCAAAATCATGTAAAAATGAAGAGGGGTGGCCTCTTATTTATAGGCACATTCAAACGTGGAGCTCCACTTCTTCAGGAATGAAATTCATATCAGCCAAAAATGTCTTCACAGTGCTCCCTCCATCTTGCAAAGCTCTTCTGAAATTTCCAATTTGCAGAGCTCATTGTAACCACAAAGAAACACCATCTCAAATTTAAAAGCTTCATTTCTTCAAAATCCTCATGCTAGTCTTCACGAAAACCATTCATTTTTCATAAAATTAAATGTGGATTCTATAATAATACCTTTTGCAAAGCTCAAAGATAAAACTCTTGTAATTACAGAGCACACTGTCTTAGTTCTTTAAATATTTTCAAAACACAAATCAAGAAGCCCGTCTCTACGAAACTCTTGCCTTTTCCATATATTTATAAGGCCTCCAAGAAGAACCAATTTTTATAATGCTTTCCATTCTCCAAATTTTGGACCCAAAAATTTTGCAAACACTAAGAAATGATGTCACATTCAAAACTACTTTTTGGCTTGAATTATATGACCCCTTATCATGAAATATTCCTGATCATCCATTAGAGGATTGACAAAAAACACAAACCATGATCCATTTTTAGAAAATAACAGCCTTTGTTCCAACAATTTTGAGACTAATGAATTGTAGTTGATCAAGTTTTATGTTATTATAATGATTATGCCTTTAGTTTTTGATAAAGAACTAAGGGTGATTAGATATCGAGACTAGATTATATGGGTAGGACTATTCAGTTTACTGACCATATTGACCAATAGTTGTGTGGAAGATGCTTAAATATCAGGAAACAAAAGTCATCAGATATGAGGTCATGGAATAAATCATGGAACAATAGAGGTTCTTGATTTTAAATAGGAATTCAAAGTGAGCTTTTGGATTAATGAGAATGATGGGTTCTATAGCATAGTCATCTTAGTCTTATGATGGACGAATCATGGGAGTGTGAGTCAGTTGATAATAGTACATGTTTGTTATGTATGGTACCATTTAAATTGTAAATTGGTGAGAAATAAAGTGTGAGATAAGGACTGATGGTTTTGAAGAAATGTTTCTGGCGTGGTTTCTTGATATTTGTGATAAAATTGGGATTGTCCCTTTGTGGTATATAATACATTGAGAAAAAGTTGGGTTTTATGAGGTGGTTTAGCCATGGTTGGACCTGGACAAACATTGTCAGAATACATGGTGCTAGGGGTTGGTTAAAGGCAAGTATATCCTGGTTTAATGTGAGTTTCACTCGAGGAGAGTGATACACACCTATTGATGGAATATTATTGTAATCATATTCTAGATACAACATGCCAAATATCTTGAGATCTTCCTTATTGCAATGAGAGAGCATCAATTATGAACTAAGATTTTAAATATATTTTCTAGTTTGATTAATAAACTCCTTGGGAGTTTCATTTGAGGAGTGTTATAAGGTAATCCATATGGTGGAGATTTCATCATTGGCCATTTCAGGGTGGTGACCCTAATTATGAGTTTAAATTCGATGTTTCCCATGGGAATTATTCTCAAAAAGAGGAAACGGGTGACGTTTTGATTTTTTGTGTTAATTCTTAGGATGAGTTTTTTTTTCATGCCATCCATTTTATTCAATGATGGATGGAGTGTGGTTCATAGAGCTTAGACCTTAGTTTTGATGTGATGATAAGGATACTCCTATAGTGGGGAGTACCAGATTGTTCATGGTTAAAAATATTCTTTGTCGTAAAGTTATTGGCATTGTGGGACCAGTCGTTCAAAGGTAAAGATATCATAGTGGTGGAGACACTCATTATGGGAGTATGGTTACTATTTGATGACCAAAGCTTCTTAGGGATGATAAGATTTGTGGTGGGGAGGTTGTAAGGACCTGTGTTTTTTGGAATATTAAATTGATCAAAAAATTAATATTTTATTTTGGATGCTTGTAAAGGGTAAAATGGTTTTTTCCTTAGAAAATTATCTCATATAATTTTTTTGACCACTCTGTTGGTCATAGAATAGAGTTCTTACCTTAGGATAAAAGTTTGGTATAATTTCAAGTTCTTTGAATTTTCACTGAATAATTAAATATTAATTTATTCATGTGCATTAGTTTGGAAATATATTTTGAATAGAGCATTGGATTGAGATTCTATCCCTATATTTGAGTCTGTAATGGGGGTTTTTTCCTATTCCATACATAAACTCGTGTCAGGCGTTGGGGTTGGCCTAGACCCTATTTTCTTTTTCATTTCTTTTTCTTCCTTTTCATTTACCATTTTCTTTATTCTCTTCCCCTAGATTCTCACATACAAAACCTATGGGGCTCTCCTTTGTTGTGAATGATAGATAAAATGGAGTGGAAGATGGATTTTTTTTAATATGCATTTTTTTAAAAAATCTGAAAAATGGTATAGGTTAAAAAAATTAAAATTACGCTACAAAGGCAGAATCTCCGATGCCGCCTTTGCGCAGAAACACAAAGGCGGCATCGGTGATGCCGCCTTTTCCCTAAAACAATATTTTTTATTTATATTTTTTATATATTTAAATTTTTAATGTTTTATTATTATGTTCGTATGGTTATATAAATATATATAAATAAAACTTAATGTTTCAACATAATTTATCTTTTATTCAAGTACGTGACTTTGATGGACTATATAATATAAAATATAAGACCGGTATGAATGAAATTTTAAATATTTCTTAAACATATAACTATTAGTCAAAAATAAAAATAATTTATTAGAAAATCTTTGTGAAAATTTATTTATAACCTTTCAAATCCACCTACTTGAAACTTAGAAATGTTTTAAGTACGTGACTTTGTTAGCCTATATAATATAAATTATAAGTCTGATATGAATGAAATTTTAAACATTGCATAAAAATATAACTAGTAGTCCAAAATAAAAAAAAAATCTTAAAAAATCTTGGTGAAAATTTATTTATAACCTATCACATCTACCTACTTGAAACTTAGAAATGTTTCGAATATGTGATTTTTTGTCCTATATAATATAAACTATATGACCGATATGAATGAAATTTTAAACATTGCTTAAACATATAACTAGTAGTCCAAAATAAAAATAATTTCTTTAAAATCTTGGTGAAAATTTATTTATAACCTATCATATCCACCTACTTGAAACTTAAAAATGTTTCAATTACGTGACTTTGTTGGCCTATATAATATAAACTATAAGACCAATATGAATGAAATTTTAAACATTTCTTAAACATATAACTAGTAGTCCAAAATAAAAATAATTTCTTCAAAAATATTGGTGAAAATTTATTTATAAACTATCATATCCACCTACTTGAAACTTAAAAATATTTCAAGTACGCGACTTTGTTGGCCTATATAATATAAACTATAAGACCGATATGAATGAAATTTTAAACATTGCTTAAAAATATAACTATTAGTCCAAAATTAAAATAATTTCATAAAAAATCTTAGTGAAAATTTATTTATAACCTTTCTAATCTACCTACTAAAAACATAAAAATGTTTCAAGTATGTGACTTCACTAGCCTATATAATATAAACTATAAGACCGATATGAATGAAATTTTAAACATTGCTTAAACATATAACTAGTAGTCCAAAATATAAATAATTTCTTAAAAATTGTGGTGAAAATTTATTTATAACCTATCATATCCACCTACTTGAAACATAAAAATGTTTCATGTACGTGACTTTCCTGGCCTATATAATAGAAACTATAAGACATATATGAATGAAATTTTAAATATTACTTAAACATATAACTAGTAGTCCAAAATAGAAATAATTTAATAAAAAATATTGGTGAAAATTTATTTATAACCTTTCAAATCCACCTACTTAAAACTTAAAAATGTTTCAAGTACATGACTTCACTGGCCTATATAATTTAAACTATAAGACCGATATGAATGAAATTTTAAACATTTCTTAAATAGGAACTCAATTCACCCCCCCCATTAATATTTTACTCATACCAACAAGTAATAATAGTATTTTTATTTCAGTAGACATAAAACATGTAAAAAATAATGTACAATCAATGCCTATGTCTGTGGCGAGGAGATGTTGTCCCACATGGGGGTCTGCGAATAGGACGTCCGTGTTGAGTGTGCAGTGGAGTCTAATGACCTGAAGAAGGTTGATCTTCGGGCACTAGAATTTCCACTAGCGCATCCTCCATCTGTGTGTTAGTGGGAGGAGATTTCAACTGCATCTCGTACTGCCTATCGGATCCTTCTCCCACTAGGGTTGTAGAAGGAACTGCCTCCATCACAGTGGGGAATCAAACCTATGATGGATATATCCCCCAAGATGGTGATGGCTCTAGAATCCAAGTCAATGAAGGATCTAGAACCCAAGATGGAGAGAACTACGGATATCCTGTCAGGAAAGACAGATACCATGCCACCTGAGGCACATCTAGAATCGGCTGATCCAGGACTACTAGAGGGTTGACCTATTCCTATGGAATAGGTGAGGCCTCACGTGCAGCATGACGTTGTCTATGTCGTCGTGGTCATGGCTCTTCAGCACCAGTAGTAGCTGCAGGATGTGCCTCTAGGGCAGGAACCTCCTCTCTCCAAGCCGGACGTGCGAAGATGCTTCCGGAAAGTGCACGAAAATATGCCATTGCCTCCAGCGTTGTAGCATGGACGGTTGTCCGGCTAAAGACACCCTCCTCCTCTTCATCACTCATGAGAATAAGCTTCTCTGTATGATTTCCTTGTAAATAGATTCAAATGGAATTAGAAAATAATTCAATAAACAAACTAATATAAATTTATTAACTTATCATCCTCTGCATCTCTATTCCGACTTGGGTAAGATACATTATAAACTTCAGTCTATACCATGGCGCATAGTCAACCTACTCTGAAAGAGAGAATCGATTCGTAGGAACACCTTGAATATGAAACTCTACACGTTTGTGCTAGCAGTCGATAAAAATGGCATGTACTTGGGACCAATCAGCATCCTGCATCCTTGTCAGCTTCATCCCATGAAGTCTGTCTGTCTGTCTCGATGGTAATGGAATCGGCTGAGTATGGAAAAAATGGCACATGACTCTTTCAGGCTGCTGCCACTCAATAATATGGAAGTGAATGAGGGGTACTACATCCATAGCATCCCCAAGCCCAATAGAGCAGTATGCTGGAAACTGGTCCATAATACTCCAGTATGGAAGCCATGAAATCTGAAATGACAAGTGATTTTTTCAAAAAAAAACACCAAAGTTGATGCTATTATTAAATATGTTAGACAATGATAGATTGTATATACATACCTGATCAGGTAAGAGATAGTCCAACTGTAGCCGATATACGCACAAATACTGTCTCGGAACCACGTCAAAATTATGTCACTGACACCACCTGTAAAATACATTAATGATAGTGAAAAATAATGAGAAATTATAGTAAATAACTCATAGTAGAATCAGAAACCAATAGAAATAACTTATCATACCAGCATCCACATGGAGCGTCATGCAATACCTCCATCTCGATTGGCGGACCAGCAAGGTCAGGGCGGAATGTTGGGATGTGCTCCCATGACCACATCTGAATAAGGATGACGCATACTCTGAAACCTGTACGGTCCCTATGGGATAGACTGCATAATGATCTGTATGTGTATGCCAAGCAGGCTGATCCCCAGCTGTACGTCCCAGCCCGATCAAAGTCCTCTAGCAGGGGTAGATACATCATATGCATGTGCATCCACGAGTGATCAGTACACATGGTCCCGCCAATGAGTCGTAAGATATATGCACGGGCGTAACGCATGACGATCTTCTCATCATCATCATCCTATAAATGTGGAATCTATGACTCCAACCAAGGCATAGATATGAACGATCCATCTGTAGCCCTACGGTCCAAAAAAATATCAATGCCTAACAAGTGTTGAGAAATTTCTGGCCAAGATGCACGAGTGAGTCCAATAACGGGTCTCCCCTGGATAGGTAGACCGAGAAGCACTGCGACATCCTCAAGGGTGATTTTCATGTCTCCCTCAAGTAGGTGGAATGTGTGTGTCTCTAGTCTCCATCTCTCAACGAGGGAAGCAAGTAGGTGATGGTCTATAAATGTAACATCTAATACGGCAAGGCCATAGAATCCAGCACGATGCAAGTAAAGCCTAATGGCATGTGTAGGCTCCATGTGATGAAAATGGTGCGCTCGACGCACCTTCACCAATCGATATGGATGACCCTCTTACATGGCCTGCAAAATATGGGTATGCTTATGAGTGAGTAGTATGGTATCATCCATCTGCATATAAACAAATGAAATGAGTCATAAGTGTAAAATGTAAATATAATGTTATGGATTGGATTAAGATGAACCATGTAAATTAGTAATGATGTTTTTGGAAATTATCTAACTTTATATATTCAATAACTTGTGCTAATCATTATGATACTATAATTTCATTATAGAATAGTTTACTAAAATATCCTACATGTTTAGGTTGGGGTTTAGGATTGAGGGTTTAGGGTTAAAAAATTTAATATTAATGTTTAGGAAACATGTTTCTGGGTTAATAACTTTTACTTTACAATGTGGGTTAAGTGTTCTGCTTTCGGATTTATGAAATAAATTATATTATCTCAGATTTAAAGATTTTTTTTGAAAGAAAGAATATTATCATGAAATAAGTTCTATTATCTAAAATATTGAGTCTTGGATTTGGTTACACATATTTTGGTAGAGATTTATAATTAAATAATTGTGGATTGTATTAAGATGAACCATGTCAATTAGTAATGATGTTTTTGGAATTTATCTAACTGTATGTATTCAATAACTTGTGCTAATAATTATGATACTATAATTTAGTTATAGAATAGTTTACTAAAATATCCTACATGTTTAGGTTGGGGTTTAGGTTTGAGGGTTTAGGGTTAAAATTTTTAATATTAACGTTTAGGAAACATGTTTCTAGGTTAATAACTTTTACTTTACAATGTGGGTTAAGTGTTCTGCTTTTGGATTTATGAATTAAATTCTATTATCTCAGATTTAAAGTTATTTCTTGAAAGAAAGAATATTATTATGAAATGTTATCTCAGATGTTTGGGGTTTATAAAACCAAGGAAAAAAATAGATAACAACATTTAATTTATAGTATGAGAATGTCACAATGAAGACAATACATCATTATGGATGAGACTGTGAACTCGACCCAACAATGTTAGGGAATTATTTCTGGTTATGAACTTCTTTATGACATATCGTGCATCACAAACTCTGTCCTTGTTCTTGAGTCCAGTCCATCTCATTACGCATTCTACTCGAATTTGGTCTCCCATGAGGACGTAATTGATTCATGTCAGGTATCACTATCAGCTGGCCTTCGATCATTGGGAAATAACGATACTCCCCAATAGGTGTCTATGGTGCAGCATAACAGTTAGCAATGGTATCTATCTGGTACACTGGATCAACATATGCTTCCCATGAGATGTTCATAGAGGCACATGTTGCGATAGCGTGTGTACATGGAAACCGTAAGGCCTGAAAGTTTCCACATTGACATTGCCTTGTTTCCAGTAATACCACCATTTTTTCACAGACATGATTTGTGATGGGGTCTGAACACTCTTGAACTTAAAATTGGGAGTCTTCTCTTCAAAAGAGACAGACGTGATAACCAGAAGCTTCTTAAATACTCTTTTGAATCTCTTGTTGAAAGTGTCTTCCGTATCTTAGCCCCTGTTGTATTCTGTCTGATGCTAGTTTTTTTCTATCCACAAAGTACTTCACGCATCGATATAATTTCTCCTGAACTAAGGCGGTTATAGGTAGCTTATGAAGCCCTTTGAAGATACCATTGATGCACTCCACAATATTTCTCATCATGTGTACATACCTCTTCCCCCCATCGTATGCCAATGTCCATTTCTATTTTGGAATCCGCATCATATAATCATAAACTTCTTGATTAGCCTAACGAATTTATTTAAAACGTTCTTCAAACTGCAATTGGTCTAACTCATATGATACAAAGCATAGATGATATTTCGCATAGATTGATTTTATCTTTATATTGAAATTGTAAAACAAAACGAATAGAATGCGTACCAAGCCTCATGATTGCCTTCTTCATCAATTCATTGTGGAATGTTTTATGCACATTGCTAGAAATGTGTCTAATTCAGAACCAATTATGAGCATTTGGGTATCTCCATGTATTAGGATCTATATTGATTGCCTCATTAATTTCTCGATGGAGATCAGATATCAAACAAACACCCCGAATGTTGGTGAAATGGATGCTAATACATGCCAGAAACCAACTCCATGATTCATAGTTTTCTTTCTCTACAATGGAAATGGAAAGCGGAAGAGGTGAACAGTTTCTATATTGGGTTTCCACAATCAACAATACACCCTTGTATTTTCCATACAGAAATGTTCCATCAATCTGAATAAACTGTTTGCAGAAACGAAATTCGGAGATATAGGGAAGGAATGCCCAGAACAACCGATTAAATTGAACACGAGATGGATCAAGTCGGTTATCATGAGACACATGTTTGTTTGTATCCAGATGGAATAAAACTTGGTTATGATGCCTCAGTATAGCTAGAAATTGTGGAAACACCCGATATGAGTCATCCCAATCACCATAGACCTTCATAATTGCCTTCTGTTTCGCCATCCATGCCTTATTATAGGAAATCTTATAACTGAATGTCTGTTGAATCCTCTCTTGCACAAGGGCTATTGGAACATATTTACATGTTCGAATCATCTCAAAAACAATAGATAACACAAATTCTGCATCCAATGAGGTATGATCTTGTGTGAGGCTTGGCTGAACACAAGTATGAGCCACCTCAATCCTCGAGATTCTCCAACCTCCAAATGTAATGTCCGGAATCGCCCTCAAGTAAAATCTACAATCATCCCCATACTTCTCAAACTGTATAACATATTTACTATGACATGATTCATGAACTACATAGTTGAAGTGTCTCTCAATATGAAATCTATTTAGCATTCTTTTTAAGGAATCTTTACTTGGAAAATTCCTTCCAATATATAAGGTTTTTTCCACATCACTAAACCTATCAGGTACAACTACAGGGAACTCAGTTGCCGGTGTGAGAATAGTATTATCGAATGCAGGCACGTGTGTCATTGCTTCTGACCAAGATGAAAAGAGTGGTGGATGATTTATTGTAGGTCGAGGTTGATGTACAACTAATGCATTTCTCAAAACCTCCTCTCTATCTTCTGTTGGTCCCTCCTCATAAGAATTGTTGTCACCATCTAATCCATCATTATGAAACTCCTCATCGGAAGTCGGATTGACATGTATATCCGAGAGATCATCTAGGTTGTCCTCTTCTGCTGCATCATTTGGAATAGGCACAATTTTATGGGGTGGACTGTCTTCAACCACTCTTTTAATTCTACGTCTTCGTACAATTGGACATTGTTGTTGTCCAGTAGCAACATCAATGTATAACTCTATCATGGTACCATCTGACCATTGAGAAAATAAATTAATTGCTTGGACCCATTGCGTATCTGCAACCAATGGACAAGCCAGATGCCACAGTGTTGTCAGAAATTGAAAATGTCTATATCTCATAGACATGATCTCTTGATCGGGTCCCAAATTTAAGTAACCATGAATTCTCTCTTGAAGTTCACTTATGGTTATACAATCGTCTGTACTAACCACCGTAATTGGTTGAGTACTGTAAGAAGCTCCTTGCTCAGTTTGAATAATCTCCCCATAACAGTACACACAGGAAAACATGACTCTCTACGTCAAAATTGTTTCTTTCATCAAAATTATGATAGTGTAACAAATATTAACAATGATGTTTGACCATATGATGTTTATTATAATGTAATTTTAGGTTGCCTTTCTATACCCTAAAATAAGCTACTGATGTTTGACTATATGATATTTCTTAGAATGTAATTTTAGGGAACCTTTTTTTAATGTGTTTGTTCTTATTCATTTCACTTTATATTTTCATCGGTATTATTAGCTAATAATTATATGGATCCATGTTTTAATCCTATGTTATTTATTAATTATTATATAATTAATTATGTCTAATAGAACATATTATTTATAAACTATATAATCTTTATATTTTAAAACATTTTCTCCTCCATTTCATTTTAAATAATTATAATTGTCATTTTAAACTGATTTTCTTAATACAGTTTTTAACTAATCAATCATTCTTTAAACACTATTTAATCATTATTAAGTTATTATTTAATTATTTATTCTTTAATCTTTAATCATGTTATATTCATTAGTTAATTTTAATTAACTAACTTTAATTCGTTAATGCTTATGTCCTTATTTGATTCTATAACATTATATTTATCATTTTATCATTAATAAACATACTGATTTGATTTTTCTTTTCTTAGAAATTTTAGTAGTTTATAAAGAAAATATGAATCATCTTAAGCATATTCCCCAAGAGTGTCAAACCAGGATGCAGTAAGGCCCATTATTGTTCACCAGTTCCCATTCAAGTCAAGCTCAAAGTGGTGTTTTCGGGTTTTACCCCTATGTACATCTGTGCCAGAGCCACATCCACTTGTTTGTATCCAGACAGGAAATTAATTTCTTAGATAACCACATAATCTTTAAGCTACCAAAATTTCAAAATACTTATTACTAATTTAATATATACTTAATCTATACTACCTAACAATAATTATTTCAAAATATATATAGCTAATTATAGAAACTAAATAACCAAATATTAAGAACTACCTAAACTACTTAAAAAAATGAAATATTTAAAACTAAAAATAATTAAATTAATTAAATAAAAACATTAAATTAAATAAAGAAACATACCTATAAATGAATCTTTGTAAAAACTCACATAGCAAATGATTATTTTAGAGAAATATAGAGAGAATTTTGGAGAGAAGAAGGTAAGAATCAAGTGAGGAGAGGGGGGTGGCCGCCCTTTTATATGGAGTTCAGACAAAGGAAGCATTGCAGACGCCACCTTTGGCCTCTGCATAGGGCCAAAGGTGGCATCGTAGAAGCCGCCTTTCGCCTTACCCAGATGTCAAAGGCGGCCTCCCCCTGGCCTCCTTTTCAATGTCATCGATCCAGGCCAAAGGCGGCGTGGGGGAGCAAAGGGAGCATCTACGATGCCCCCTTTGTAGATTGTTTTTAAAAAAAATTAACCTATGCGGTATTTCAAAAAAAAATTAAAATGCATTTTTAAAAAATCCAATGGAAGATAGATAGGTGGGGGAATAATGGAGGTGTCATTGCAGAGCTCAGGAGGAGCCGAATAATCATGCAGTAGCTGTAGATCATGGAAATTAGTTAAAATTTGGAGAATTCCACTCAAAGGTAGGTTGTTTTTAATTTTTTACCATAAATAACAATATATTTAATTCTTTATAGTTTTAATACCTTGTTATGATTTCTAAGGACCCCCATGGGGTCTCTCTATGCATAAATAGGGAAAAAAGAGTTTCAAACCAATTACAGGGGTTCATGTTTAGGAAATCATGATCACATAACATGTTGTTCTGTGAACACACACCATTAACACTTCCTGATTAGTGAATATATAATTTTTGGAAGTACATTATGTGTACTTATAGTATACATCATGTACCGGTACTTGGCCATGTATCTAAGTACATGGGAAGATGGGATTTTTTGAATTACACATCATGTACCACGGGAACACATCATGTAGTCAAACTCTACCATGTAGCTGAATACATTTCTATACATCCCATGTAGGGGAACTTTTCCATGTGGGGTACAGAGCTAGACCTTGTGTGGGTTACATGTTGTGTAAAAGTACATGGAAAGGCTAATGCACATGGATAAACTATATGAGGTACACAAGCAGGTACCCTATGTAGGGTACACACTATAGAAATGTTTTACATGTTGTGTACTTGGGTTTTACATGCCAATTCTGGCAGAAGCACATGCCTAAGTGGGGCTTTGAGAGTACACACTTTGTACTCAGTTATATATGTCATGTACTTCTCCCTTGCCACCCTTTTGAGTTTTTTTTTATGATTTTACACCCTATGGTCAAAATTGGACATAAGAGGAGTCTATTTTGATCAGTTTTCTATATAGATCATGATAGTGGAACTCTTTGGGTTATTTGATGACTCCTAATAGGTATTTTGGGGTAATATATCCATAAAGGAGAGGATCTTATTCAGTAAATAGTTTATGTTATCTCCAAATACTGACATCTAGGATGAGACCAACCTGAGGGTCATATGAAGTGGTTAGTGGACTTGGAATGGGTTTGCCAAGGTCCTTGTCTAGTGTATTAAGTGATATTTTTTGGTTAGTGGGACTCAGATGAAACTTTATGAGATAGATTTGTTGGGTGTTATAACTAACCTATAGTGAGGTATTGATCTGAGATGGGTTATGAGTCATATCCCTAGATCTATCTTTTGTGGATTTTTCATGAGGACATCCCACTTTGGAGGAGTTCCTCTTTAGGATTGTGAGGCCATGGTGTAAGAACCCGGTTTTTTCTAAGAAAGACTTTGGAATATTCTTAATGATATTCTAGAGCAGAGCCTTCAGACGGCGTGCGATTCTGAGCCCCGAAGTGGCCGGAATTAAATTTTTAGTGCGTTCACACTGGAAACGCAAAATAAATGAGATAACTCCTAAACGGAGTTCCGGATCAGGAATCCGAATGTATAGATGGGTCCGGAATGGGGTGTTTATCCTAGGAACGACATAAAACTTGTCAGCGTGGGGCGTTTGGACCCCTCGCCCGCTCCCGGAACGTTAAACGGATGAATAAATTAATTAATTTATTCGTTTAATGGTGAAACGCTAGTATCTCTTAAACGGTGGCTCTGATTGGAAAACTGAGGGCACCGTTGAGTTTGGAGCTTTCCGTTTACCCTAGGAGGGGTATAAGTTTTGCGGGCGCGGGCCGTCTGTGAAAAATGGCCCCAGGGGCGTTTTCGTAATTTGGCGGCCTCGGGCGCTAAGTTTAATAACTTTTGAACGGGTCTCGGATTAAAATTCCGAGACCTCCGTTGCGCTCGGAGCGTCGTGTTTACCCCAGGGACGCCCTCATTTTTGTCTGCTTCGGGAGCGGAGTCGGGGGCGTGTCGGGGGGTGTTTAAGTGTTTTTATTTAAACACGCACCCACCCCCCCCCCCCTCTTCTTCTTCTTCTTCTTCCTCACAACCCCTCTCCCCTTCCCTCCTCCTTTCTGGAGAGCTCCGGCGAGGCGAGCTCCGGCGAGCCAACTCCGGCGAGGCAACGGCACGGGGCGGATCGCGCGGGAAGCGTCGGGCAAAGCCCCACGAGGTAGGAGTTTTATTTTGTCTCCGTTTTTAAATTCCCGCATTATTTGAGCCCAAATTATACCATCGAATTACCACCCCGATCTTCGAGCGAAGCCCATATATTTTTAGAGATCGATCCGAGCTTTCCGACGCACCTTTCAGATGTGGAATCGGAGCTCCGAGGCGTCCGCAGCGGCCCGGCAAAGTTGGGGGTGGTTTTGCGGTTTCCGGCGGTCGGCAGGGCGGACCGGCGAGAAGGTGTGGCGGAGGGCTTCGGCTCCGGGTGGCAGCGCAGGGCGGCGCGGGGTGAAGGCGGCGGTCGGACGGGGCTTTGAAGGTGGCGGCGGTGCTTCCGGGAGGTGGCGGCGCGCCTCGGCGGCGGCTGTCGGAAGCCGGCCGCAGGCGCCGGTGAGCGGAGGAGAGGGGGGCCGCGAACCGCGCGACCCCCGTGCGTCGACCGCGACCCGCGTTTTGCGGGTCGCTGTGGGGAATCAACCGGCCGCGAGGCGGCCGGTCGGCTGGAGCGAGCCACGACCAGCTGGCCGCGGCGGGGTGAACCGGACCCGCGGCTGAGCTGCGGGCCGGCTGTGCGGACCGGGCCGGCCCAAGAGGCTTTGCCCCTCAGACTTCGGACGCCCGTATTTCGGGCTACGGGTGTCCGTTTTGCGCGCCGTCTGCGGAAGCGCGAGGCATGCGTCAAGACGGAGTTTTTGAGATGGTTTTGGGAATTTTTAATTCCCGAAACGAGGGGCCGCTGAGGCGCGACGCGTCCTGAAGTGGACGAGCGTTTTTCCGGGATTTTTGTTTTGGACGGCACAGACGCGTCTGATGTCTGTTTTGAGCACCGTCAGCGACGTTGGGACCCTGGCATCGAGATGGAGATTTCCAGGGTGGTTTCAGGCGTTGAGGCCAAAGTTGAGGCGTGGGCCCCACGGCCCGTCTTTTGAGCTGCGTGCAACTTCTAGAGACTTTTTTCCTTGGTCATCCGTTCGGGGCGTGCGAGCAGTCGATGTTGGGTGTTTTTTCGAGGGCATCGTGTTGGCCCAGTCTGCCCGCTGTAATTCCGCACGACAGTGCGGGCCCCGCGAGGGCCGGTTCGGGATTTGACGGTGATTTCCAGCTTTATCGCCGGGCGACCGTTTTGGACAAGTGAGTAGTCCATCTTGTGTGATTTTTCGAGAGGATCGCAACGGTGTGATCCGTTCGTTGAGTTTCGGGACCGGGTTGCGGGTCCCACGTGGCACCGCTCGTGTGCGGTACGCCGGAAGGCATCTTTTTCTCCTGGTACCCGTCCCACGCAAGTAAGCAGTCAATTTGACGTGCTTTTCCGAGAGCTTGCGATGGTGCAGTTCGCCCGACCTTTTTCGGGGACGTGGTGTGGGTCCCATCTGACCCGACTATGGTGAATAGTGCCCTTTTCCACCTGTTGACCGTTTCGGGCGAGTGAGTAGTCTAAATCGCGTGTTTTTTCGCAAGGATTACAACGGTGTAATCCGTTTGGCTATACGGAGCCTCTTGTGCGATCTTGAGAAATGTGAAAGCATGAAAGGTGCTCCAGTGGTGGTTCGCCCTACTTTGCTTATAGCGGGCCTTTGGCGAGTGATCGCGTGCACTCCCGTGTGAGTGATGTAAATGCTTTAGGTGACATGGTTGTCCATGCCTGGGCCTTTGAGGTGGAGTTGTTACGTCATGCCTTCGCGCTGACGTTGGGTGTCGTGTGCACGATAGCCTATGGGTTGGAACGAGGTATACTCTGGGAGTATACGGGAGCGCTTGGAGGTACGTGTGGTTTGTACCTGAGATGTTCATGCACTTGGTTGGGGTTGACTTGGGGCCACGTTTCGTGTGGGCCCCATGTGTGTGTCGTGTTCTTCCTTACGTACTTTGACCTCTCGCGACGTAGAGGGTCCCTCTGTGTGTTTGTTTGACCAGTAGGGTGGAGCTCTTCCCCTGGCTCTGTGCTCGTTGGTTTGACCAGCAGGGTTGAGTGGTCTCCCCCTGGTTTCGTCCTCGATGGATTGGCTGGTAGCGGTGCTAGTGACACCCGGTGCTGGGGCAAACGCTGCACCTCTTTTGGGAGAGCTGTTCTAGAGTTGGGTGGTTGCGCGACACCCACTCCGTGTTCGGTCATCCACTGTTGTACCCTCCTATAGAGATGGCAGATTGGTTCTAAGTTTTACCCTCCAGCGGGGCTGGGCAGTGGGTTACTCATCGACTTCCTTGGGCTTACCCTCTAGTAGGGCTGGGCAGTGGGTTGCTCACTGACTTCTAGGGTTTACCCTCCAGCAGAGACTCGGCAGTGGGTCACCTGACGCTATTAGGGTCTACCCTCCAGCAAAGACTGGGCAGTGGGTCACCCGACGACCTCTTAGGGTCTACCCTCCAGCAGGGCTGGGCAGTGGGTCACCCGTCGTCTAGTTCCAGGTCTACCCTCCAGCAAGGCTGGGCAGTGGATCGCCTGTCGACTTATTCCAGGTCTACCCTCTAGCAAGGCTGGGCAGTGGGTCGCCTGTCGACTTATTCCAGGTCTACCCTCCAGCGGGGCTGGGCAGTGGGTCGCCGGATGATGTATTAGGGTTTACCCTCCAGCAGGGCTGGGCAGTGGGTCACCCGATATTTGGTTATGAATTACCCTCCAGCAGGGCTGGGCAGTGGGTCATTTGTTGGCATTCCAGACTCAGTCCTTAGTACTAGGCTATTCTGTGGCTTACCTCCGTGGTTATCGGAGCGGGACCCTTGGTTGTACGGGTCGGTGATGGAACGACTTGACTTTGAGGAGACCTCTCGACTGCAGGGCAGTGACGAGGTGTGGTTTGATGTTCCCCCAGAACTCTCAAGTACGAGGGGCACTTTCCCCACTGAGACGCGTTCTTGTGACGCGATCTAAAACCGTGCGGGAGATTCAGTGCCGCCCAAATCGGATAGTGTCGAGGTGCGGTGATTGAGCCCCTTGGCTTGCAGTTCGGGGTAGACGTGCGGGATATTGGGCATCGATGGGGGATACTTCTGGGACTGTTGGCGACTCTTTTTCTTGGGCTGAGCTATGGGACGGAGATCCCCTTATGAGCTTGTTCGGGCTTCTTGGAAGAGCACATATATGTATATACCTTGTTCCAGTACCCACTTCTTGGGTTTGGTTACTCTCCTTCCAGGAGAGGCGAAGACGCGCGGGGTATGCCACATGCTTTCCGTGTCTAGCTTCTCGTGGTTGGATGAGTCTACTCTCCTGCTATAGGTAGCGAAGACTCGACGAGAAGTTTGTCTTCTCACCGTTTCCATCTCTTTGTTCCTGGACGAGTCTACCTTCCTTTCTCTTGTTGGGTTGAGCTGGACTCTTACTGCACTTTCAGTTGTACTCCTCTCCTTTTCTGTTCTCTCTACCGCTCACCCTTTGGTACCTCTTTTGTTGCTCCCTCGAGCCTTCGGGGTATCCTACTGAGTATTTTTATACTCACCCCTGCTTGGGCTTTTCCCGCACTTGGTGTGCCCTTGCAGACGATGGACAGGTGGAGCGTGACTTCAGTGGAGCGTAGGAGCTTGGGAGCTTGGACCGCGTGTGGTGGTCGTGGTTGGGTTCCAGGTGGGAGACCCGCCAGCTGTTTCTTTTTTGTTTACCTGTTTCCGGGTTGTGGTACCTTTTCTGGTTGGGCGCGTGTTTTTTCCCTTTTTCCCTTTTCAGTTTACTTTCAACTTGTACCTTGTACTGTATAGAGGTCGAAGCACTTTGTGGGTTATATTTAGAGCTGTTGTCCTTTTTACTTTGCTTTTTCTTCCTTTTACCCTGCACTGTTGCATTGATTTTGCTGCGTGTGTGTGTACAGGTACTTAGGCAAAGGCCTCCCTGAGTTATTGTGCCTTCGGCACTGGTCGCCAGCCCCTGGCCTATGGAGGAGGGCTTGGGGTAGTTGCGGCTCGAGCCCGGGTAGGGTCGGGTCGTGACAAAGTGGTATCAGAGGTGGTTCGTTCCTTGGGACGTTGTGCGGACGTCCCTAAAAGTGGAATTGGTTGGGATTTAGGGCAACAATGTCAACGTGTCTCGAGAGCGGCTCTCAGGCCAGGGAGTCCAGTGATGGTGCGGCGGACGACGTATCCATTCACCAGGACCTTGATAACCCGCTTGTCGACTCGGCATGCTGAGACACTTGTTGCAGGGAAAATTTGTTTGTGCATCACATAGGATCGAGTCTTTGACCGTCCTTCTTGAGTCATCTCCCCATTGTTGCTATTGGTATATACATATATGCTCATCTGACCGCGGCACTCCTTGATAATATTCAGGATGTCTCCGCAAGGACAGCCAGCCAGGATACCAGCATTGGGTACGTGACGACGACCCTATGAGCTACGAGACCTCAGTACAGAACCCATCATGCGATCCCCTTTTCTCCGGGTGGGCCGGTAGCAGCAACCTCACCTGTTGAGCAGTAGAAAGTTTCAGCAGAGCAGGCTGAGCTTGAGCGCAGGTTGAGCACACCCCGTGAGTTCCAGCGGCAGGGACCGCTGAGGTTCAGTGGTGAGCCCGACCCTCAGGCAGCAGAGGTTTGGCTCGAGGCAGTGGTTCGCCTTTTCAGGCTTTTGCAGATGCCGACAGATCAGAGAGTGGCTTTGGCAGCCAGCCTTTTCCGTGGATCGGCTTGGCGTTGGTGGAGTCTGGTGACTCAGTTTCTTGATGAGTCGTCGCCTTCATTGGACGACTTCCAGTTGTCATTTCGTGAGGAGTTTTGCCCCTCCTGCTTGCGCTCCTTTCGGATTCAGGAGCTCCTGCAGTTTCAGCAGGGAGGGATGACGGTTGCCGAGTACGCGGATAGTTTTGCAGACCGTGCACGCTTTTACCCGGACTTGGTCCATGACGACAACCTCCGAGTGTGAATGTTTGAGCAGGGTCTCCGCCGAGAGATTTGTGTTGTCATAGTACCCTTGGGCATCTCCACATATGTCGGGGTGCTAGAGAAGGCGTTGGTGACAGATGGATTCCTGTCATGTTTTGCGGTTGGTAGTGGCAGTGGGCGCGATGGAGTCGGGACGTCTGTCATAGCTAGCAGGCGCTGGAGGACCGGACCTTGATGCAGGTGGCCTTCCCACTGCCGGTTTCGGAGATGTGGTCGTATACCACTGTGGTAAAAAGGGCGCAGGGCCTCAGTTTAGGATTCCCTTTCGTGAGTGGATCCCGGGCCGTGGTCATACACTAGTGGCGCCGGAGGGCACCAGGACAGCCAGAGAGTGCCAGAGCTATGCTTGTGACGGGCAAGGTCACTTGGCACGAGACTGCCCAGCCCGAGTTGCTGAGGGCTTCGGGCAGGCAGCAGGCGCACCACCACGGCAGAGGCAGCGCCGTTATCGGAGTAGTACTCATAGAGGTGGTGCTAGAAGAGGAGCGGGAGGAGCTGGTGGTGGGGACAACTTTACGAGATCTCCCCATCACCACTAGGCGGTCCACGTTAGGCTCCGGGAGCTGACGGTTGGGACCACGAGCAACTGCGAGCTTTGGATGTCTACTATCCTGCAGAGTATGAGGTGATAAGAGGTATGCTCTATAACTCTTCTACCTTTTGCAGTAGAATTGTTAGACTCTATGTGTGATCTGCTTTCCTCCCTGCTCCTTGTTTGAGGTGTTACCAGGGTGACGCAGGGCGTCGGGTGTAACCCTGTGGTGGTAAGGAGAAAGGCGTGAGACCTTTTCCTTTAGTTGATGGTGTTGACTCCTTCGCCTTTTGAGCGTGTAAGAGAGCATCGATTGTGGAATCTCGTATGACCAGATATCCTTGGGTGTTTCACCATATGGATATTCTAAAGGAGGGAATCATCGGGCCTTGTTTCAGGTGCGGGCGGTGATTCCAGTCGCGGCGTGTGACGTAGAGGTTTGACAGGGGAGGTGAGCTACCCTCGAGGGCCTTCGGGCCATGTGTGACCGTGCAAAGGGATGGCGGGGTACCCTACCGCCTTGCCCTAACCCCAAAGTCTGGAATGGGTGCACGACGTCAGCAAGGGCCGACCTAGCGTGAACAGATCAATCCTTTGGTCTATGTGCGGTGACGCAGAGCTATGCGTGGGTTCTTTTGGGTACAGGACAGCCAGGTGTGGGCTTAGTACCCTGTGTTGCTCCCTAGTTTTGCTTTTCGGGGACGAAAATCATGAATGAGGGAATGATGTAAGAACCCGGTTTTTTCTGAGAAAGACTTTGGAATATTCTTGATGATATTCTAGAGCAGAGCCTTCAGACGGCGTGCGATTCCGAGCCCCGGAGTGGCCGGAATTAAATTTTCAGTGCGTTCACACTAGAAACGCCAAATAAATGAGATAACTCCTAAATGGAGTTCTGGATCAGGGATCCGAGTGTATGGATGGGTCTGGAATGGGGTGTTTACCCTAGGAACGACATAAAACTTGTCGGCGCGGGACGTTTGGATCCCTCGCCCGCTCCCGGAACGTTAAACGGATGAATAAATTAATTAATTTATTCGTTTAATGGAGAAACGCTAGTATCTCTTAAATGGTGGCTCAGATTGGAAAACTGAGGGCATAGTTGAGTTTGGATCATGCCGTTTACCCTAGGAGGGGTATAAGTTTTGCGGGCGCGGGTCGTCTGTGAAAAATGGCCCCAGGGGCATTTTCATAATTTGGCGGCCTCAGGTGCTAAGTTTAATAACTTTTGAACGGGGTATCGGATTAAAATTTCGAGACCTCCGTTGCGCTCGGAGCATCGTGTTTAACCCAGGGACGCCCTCCTTTTTGTCTGCTTCGGGAGCGGAGTCGGGGGCATGCCGGGCGGGGTGTTTGAGTGTTTTTATTTAAACACGCACCCCCCCACTTCTTCTTCTTCTTCCTCACAACCCCTCTCCCCTTCCCTCCTCCTTTCTGGAGAGCTCCGGAAAGGTGAGCTCCGGCGAGCCAACTCCGGCGAGGCAACAGCGCAGGGCGGATCGCGCGGGAAGCGTCGAGCAAAGCCCCACGAGGTAGGAGTTTTATTTTGTCTCCGTTTTTAAATTTCCACATTCTTTGAGCCCAAATTATACCATCTAATTGCCGCCCGATCTTTGAGCGAAGCCCGTATATTTGTAGAGCTCGATACGAGCTTTCCGACGCACCTTTCGGATGTGGAATCGAAGCTCCGAGGCGTCCGCAGCAGCCCGGCGAAGTTGGGGGTGGTTTTGCGGTTTCCGGCGGTCGGCAGGGCAGACCGGCGAGATGGCGCGGCGGAGGGCTTCGGCTCCGGGTGGCGGCGCAGGGCGGCGCGGGGCGAAGGCGGCGGTTGGCCGGGGCTTCGAAGGCAACGGTGGCGCTTCCGGGAGGCGGCGGCGCGCCTCGGCGGCGGCTGTCAGAAGCCGGCCGCGGGCGCCGGGCGAGTGGAGGAGAGGGGGGCCGCGAACCGCGCGACCCCCGTGTGTCAACCGGGACCCGCGTTTTGCGGGTCGCTGTGGGGAATCAACCGGCCGCGAGGCGGCCGGTCGGCTGGAGCGAGCCACGGCCAGCTGGCCGCGGTGGGGTGAACCGGACCCGCGGCTGAGCCGCGGGCCGGCTGTGCGGACCGGGCCGGCCGGCGCGGGCCGGCCCAAGCAGGGCGGACCGGCCGGTCCGGGCCAGTCCGGCCCAAGGGGCTTTGCCCCTCAGACTTCGGACGCCCGTATTTTGGGCTACGGGCGCCCGTTTTGCGCGTCGTCTGTGGTAGCACGGGGCTTGCGTCAAGACGGAGGTTTTGATATGGTTTTGGGAATTTTTAATTCCCGAAACGAGGGGCCGCTGAGGCGCGACGCGTCCTTAACTGGACGAGCGTTTTTCCGGGATTTTTGTTTTGGACGGCATGGACACGTCCGACGTCCGTTTTGAGCACCGTCAGCGGCATTGGGACCCTGTCATCGAGTTGGAGCTTTCCAGGGTGGTTTCAGGCATTGAGGCCGAAGTTGAGGCGTGGGCCCCACGGTCCGTCTTTTGAGCTGCGTGCAGCTTCTAGCGACTTTTTCCTCGGTCATCCGTTCGGGGCGTGAGAGCAGTCGATGTTGGGTGTTTTTCTGAGGGCATCGTGTTGGCACAGTCTGCCCGCTGTAATTCCGCACGACAGTGCGGGCCCCGTGAGGGCCGGTTCTGGATTTAATGGTGATTTCCAGCTTTATCACCGGGCGACCGTTTTGGACAAGTGAGTAGTCCATCTTGTGTGCTTTTTCGAGAGGATCGCAACGGTGCGATCCGTTCATTGAGTTTCGGGACCGGGTTGCGGGTCCCACGTGGCACTGCTCATGTGCGGTACGCCGAAAGGCATCTTTTTCTCCGGGTACCCGTCCCACGCAAGTAAGCAGTCAATTTGACGTGCTTTTCCGAGAGCTTGCGATGGTGCAGTTTTCCTGACCTTTTTCGGGGACGTGGTGTGGGTCCCACCCGACCCGACTATGGTGAATAGTTCCCTTTTCCACCTTTTGACCTTTTCGGGCGAGTGAGTAGTCTAACTCGCGTTTTTTTCTACAAGGATCACAACGGTGTGATCCGTTTGGCTGTACGGAGCCTCTTGCAAAATCTTGAGAAATTTGGAAGCATGAAAGGTGCTCTAGTGGTGGTTCGCCCTACTTTGCTTGTAGCGGACCTTTGGCGAGTGATCGCGTGCACTCCTGTGTGAGTGATGTAAATGCTTGAGGTGGCGTGGTTGGCCGTGTCTAGGCCTTTGAGGTGGAGTTGTTACGTCACGCCTTCGCGATGACGTTGGGTGCCGTGTGCACGATAGCCTATGGGCTGGAACTAGGTATACTCTGGGAGTATACGGGAGCGCTTGGAGGTATGTGTGGTTTGTACCTGAGATGTTCGTGCGCTTGGTTGGGGCTGACTTGGGGCCACATGTCGTGTGGGCCCCATGTGCGTGTCGTGTTCTGCCTTACGTACTTTGACCTCTCGCGGTGTAGAGGGTCCCTCTGTGTGTTTGTTTGACCAGAAGGGTGGAGCTCTTCCCCTGGCTCTGTGCTCGTTGGTTTGACCAACAGGGTTGAGTGGTTTCCCCCTGGTTTCATCCTCGATGGATTGGCCGGTAGCGGTGCTAGTGACACCCAGTGTTGGGGCAGACGCTACACCTATTTTGGGAGAGCTGTTCTAGAGTTGGGTGGTTGTGTGACACCCACTCCGTGTTTGGTCGGCTAGTGTTGTACCCTCCTGTAGAGATGGCAGAGCGGTTCTGAGTTTTACCCTCCAGCGAGGCTGGGCAGTGGGTTACTCATCGACTTCCTCGGGCTTACCCTCCTGCAGGGCTGGGCAGTGGGTTTCTCACTGACTTCTACGGTTTACCCTCCAGCAGAGACTGGGAAGTTGGTCACCCGACGCTATTAGGGTCTACCCTCCAGTAGAGACTGGGCAGTGGGTCACCCGACGACCTCTTAGGGTCTACCCTCCAGCAGGGATGGGCAGTGGGTCACCCGTCGTCTAGTTCCAGGTCTACCCTCCAGCAAGGCTGGGCAGTGGGTCGCCTGTTGATTTATTCCAGGTCTACCCTCCAGCAAGGCTGGGCAGTGGGTTGCATGTCGACTTATTCCAGGTTTACCCTCCAGCGGGGCTGGGCAGTGGGTCGCCGAATGATGTATTAGGGTTTACCCTCCAGCAGGGCTGGGAAGTGGGTCACCTGATATTTGGTTATGAATTACCCTCCAGCAGGGCTGGGCAGTGGGTCATTTTTTGGCATTCCAAACTCAGTCCTTAGTACTAGGCTAGTCTGTGGCTTACCTCCGTGGTTATCGGAGTGGGACCCTTGGTTGTACGGGTTGGTGATAGAACGACTTGACTTTGAGGAGACCTCTCGACTGCAGGGCAATGACGAGGTGTGGTTTGACGTTCCCCCAGAACTCTCAAGTACGAGGGGCACTTTCCCCACCGAGACGCGTTCTTGTGACGCAATCTAAAACTATGTGGGCGAGTCAGTGCCGCCCAAAGCGGATAGTGTCGAGGTGCGGTGATTGATCCCCTTGGTTTGCAGTTCGGGGTAGACGTGCGGGATGCTGGGCATCGATGGAGGATACTTCTGGGACTGTTGGAGACTCTTTTTCTTAGGCTGAGCTACAGGACGGAGATCCCCTTACGAACTTGTTCGGGCTTCTTGGCAGAGCACATATATGTATATACCTTGTTCCAGTACCCACTTCTTGGGTTTGGTTACTCTCCTTACAGGAGAGGCGAAGACGTGCGGGGTATGCCACGTGCTTTCCGTGTCTATATTCTCATGGTTGGATGAGTCTAATCTCCTACTATAGGTAGTGAAGACTCGACGGGAAGTTCATCTTCTCACCGTTTCCAGCTCCTTGTGCCTGGATGAGTCTACCTTCCTTTCTCTTGTTGGGTTGAGCTGGACTCTTACTGCACTTTCAGTTGTACTCCTCTCCTTTTCTGTTCTCTCTACCGCTCACCCTTCGGTACCTCTTTTGTTGCTCCCTCGAGCCTTCGGGGTATCCTACTGAGTATTTTTATACTCACCCCAGCTTGGGCTATGCCCGCACTTGGTGTGCCCTTGCAGACGACGGACAGGTGGAGCGTGACTTCAGTGGAGCGTAGGAGCTTGGGAGCTTGGACCGCGTGCGGTGGTCGTGGCTGGGTTCCAGGTGGGAGACCCGCCAGCTGTTTCTTTTTTTGTTTACCTGTTGCTGGGTTGTGGCACCTTTTCTGGTTGGGCGCGTGTTTTTTCCCTTTTTCCCTTTTCAGTTTACTTTCAACTTGTACCTTGTACTGTATAGAGGTCGATGCACTTTGTGGGTTATATTTATAGCAGTTGCCCTTTTTACTATGCTTGTTCTTCCTTTTACCATGCACTGTTGCATTGAGTTTGCTGTGTGTGTGTGTACAGGTACTTAGGCAAAGGCCTCCCCGAGTTATTGTGCCTTCGGCGTTGGTCGCCAGCCCCTAGCCTATAGAGGCGGGCTTGGGGTAGTTGCGGCTCGAGCCTGGGTAGGGTCGGGTCGTGACACATGGGTTTTTAGAAACTAGTGTGTGATAGAGGATCTCTAGTAGTATTCCTCTACCTATGTTCTAATCTAGAGGATTCCCAGTGGAAATCCTCTCTTTATTACTATTTTTGAGGATCCTGAGACGTATTCCTTTTCTTACATGCTAACTTATAGGATCTTAAGAGGGATTCCTCTACTTATGTATTGACCTTGAGAATCTTGAGTAGGATGGCTCTCCTGGTATTGATCTAGTGGGATCCAGTGGTTCCTCAGTGTCTAAAAACCCTTGACCAATTTCATTATGGGTTTGGGTAGGGATGGTAGTGGGATTACCTTAGAACCCATAAAAAACTTTTAATCATAACAGGATATTATAGTAGTGATGGGTTTAGGCATTTTTCTAACCTCACTCTTCACCTATTCTTTTGCATGGTTACTTTTGATATGATTACCATAGGTGCTTACTGGTACTTTTAAAATGGTCCTTATATGATGTGATTCTATGGGTATTCCCATATGTGATTCCTAGGATCCATCTATTGAGCCTTATTTATTGACTATTACATGATGGGGATGTCTAGCAGTACTTCCTAGGATTTGGTTTTTGAGCCTTACATTGTTGGTTGTTACCATTTTGGAAGTCCCATTTGTCAATGGGATTCCTCCCTATTGTGGTATTATAGAGGAGGTTGTTGAGGATGCTTTGGAACCCCTATTTTAGATTTTCCTAGGTATTGATGAATATCTCCCTGAGTGATGCCTGAGATACTCCTCAAGGTTGGGGTGGACGCACTATTACTGTACTCACCAAACTTGTCTAGCAGTGTGCTATTTAGCCATTTATTTGAATATATCATGAGATATTACCTCATATCAGGAGATTATTCCTTATAGATATCACCTAAGGTTCATCCCCCTTAGTGATTATCTGAGTCGCAATATCATGATTTCCTATAGACCAGGACCTAGGACTCAGAAATTAGACTAGATTTACATGGCATGAGTAGTATGACATCTAGCTTAGTGACATATTTACAATATGTCCATATATTACCTGGAATCTTTAATTATAGTGATTGGAGGAGAGTATGGTTGATCTCAAGGTTAGGAAATGGATCCCCCTATGGTGGTGTAGCTTTCTCATAGACATTTTTTATGTTTTATGAATTAGGTGCTCTTAATTGGGATTATGGACCCAAGGATCCACTTGATTAAACATCGATTGAGTGGTATGACGTCTAGATCAAGTCCTTATTCATGGTATTTCCAGACAATTGGGATCATGGACCCATGGATCACCTACGGTTTTATTTTATTTATATTATTTATTATATTTATTCATTCTAGTTGTGTATTGACTTGGCTGAGCATATTTCCTGATGGTGCACTTATAGAAGCAGGTTATAGGTTCACCATTGTGGGTGGCCTACAAAGATTATTTATGACCCCTAGTATATAAACCTTGATGTGTTTGTATACCTTATGTATGCTTTTATTTTGAGCATGGGTGGATGATGGATGGGGATGAAGCTCATATTTTCCTGATCGAGCAGAGCCACTCATGTGGATATCTTCTGATTGGGATAGATCATCTTTTTAGAGTTTTGGAGATCAGTTATGTGGTTATCTCAGAGATAGTAATAGATCCATTTACTTTTATTTATTTATATTTTTATTACTCTTTCATATTAAGTCATCCCAGTGGGTGATCATTTTTGTATGTATGACATCGTTTTTTGGGATTTTACTGAATTTTATTTATTATTACATCTTTGTTTATATTTATCGCTTTCGTACTCTGGTTATTTACTACTATGGATGATGTTTGGTTATTTATGTTGTTTACTTTCAATGATATGAGGTCATAATCACCCCACAGGCACACCTTGGGCCCTCAATACTAGTTAGCAGCCTCTAGTGTGTGGGGAGGTGTGATTGAGGCCTAGTCGCCAACCAGTCCGGTTACTATTTATAGAGTGAATTGGTTCAATGCGGGGCAATAAATTTCATTTCATTTATATTAAAATATACAAGGTATAACACCTTGGATTCTATGAAAAAAACTTAAAGAAACTATAATTGGTTTATGAATCACACATTTCTTATAGAAATAAAGTCGACCACTTCATGGAAAACATTTGGTGTTAAAACTATAATATATCCCCACAATTGACTATTCCAAGGTACTAATTCCAAACTAAGATACTTATTATGAAATATTTATAAGATGTAGTGGGAATTAACAGTATTTACTTAAATATGGTGATAACATTTTGGAAGGAACAACATTTTTAGGGCCAAAATTGTTAACTATTATCGACTATTATAATAGTTTATAGTCAATACAGTCAATACAACACTAACATTTTGAAAACATTTAAATTTTATGATATATTATAGTAATAAAATGTTCATCATGCATACTATATTTCAATATAATTAGGTCTTATGGAAATATATAAAATTATAGTCATTAACCATTTTAACCTACTCTCACTATATTATATATATTTTTGGATACTGAGTACAACTGTTAGTCCATGATAATAGTGGATCTATCTTCATAATCCTTTTCAATAAATAGATCATGTGATACATATAAAATATATCTTCATATCCAAAATATATTATCATTTAGTTAAGTCACTAATATTCCTTTATTATTTTTAATATAGTGTAAAATGTATAGCTAAAGTAAATCTCTATATTGAATAAAAATACTGAGTTTGAGTTTCCAACTGAGTTGAATGTCTTAAAATATAAAATGGTTTTTATCAGTGTTTAAAATTTAGAATAAATAATTTGAAACTAACATTGTTCATGTGAGAAAAATACTTTCTAGGTTATCTTCATTATAAACAATGTGTAACAAATCAGAGTTTTCGATAATTCTGTAAATCAAAAAAAAGTTCTTCCTCCATACAAATTTTTAGTATTACATAGAATTGATGCTCAATTTTACATCATTTCAACTGATACAATGTTAAAAAAATATATAATAATTCATTAAAACTCATTAATTTTTACTTTATTTCCTTATAGGTCATTTATTTTGATGTAGGTTCCTGGAAAATTGACTTCAGTAATAGACTATCATCATCTATTTACCCAATAGTGAATATTATTTTATTCCCTATATTATAAAATTATATATTAGAAAAAAAATTAAATAATTTTCCTTTGTTCTTCATTTGTGTTAAAAGAATCATTCCATTGATATTAACACTGTTAGTACTAGTTTTCACTTTTGAAATTATTGAAACTTGTGATATACTTTAAAAATCAAAACCAAACACTAGTAGAAAATAGGTTTTACATGTTGAGATTTTAATGTTGGTTTTTTTTAAAACTGATGATAAAATTTTGAGTTGAATTTTTTTAAATGTGTGTGTTACTGATTTTTAATTTTCCTCACAATTCACTTGTTACTTTTTTCTACCCACTTATGAATATATTTCACTATTGTGATTTTTTTCTTTTCTCCTATAAATACATTAATTTGATCACTATTAATTATTTCTCTTGAATTTTTTATTTCTCTCACTTTTTAATTTCTCTATCATCACATATATCACCTTTCAATTGATTTGAAGTGGTAATTTATCCGTATTTTAGTTTTTTATCAATTTATTTTCATTATATACATTTTTTTGAAAATTTTATTTGTTTTTTATAAATATAATGCTTTCAATATTGATTAATCTTCCATATGAGATCTGTAAGCCAGTGTTTAAAAAATTTCATGAGTTTTTCATCATGATTCAAAATAATATCAATAAAAAATCTCTAAAATCATAGGAAATGAGTGTGAGTATGAAGAAGAAGGAAAAACATTAACTCTTGCTTCACATTTTGTGGCAACAATATTTTGATTATTATCTTATTTTTTGAAGGAAATTATATTATGTGTATTAAATTTTTAGTTTCGAATAATCTGTATAACTTTTCACATTGGTTATATATATATAACTGACATAGAAAATGTTTTTCTAATAAATTTCTATATTGATTTTACATAATTGATGTACAAATTAATTTAAAATTCTAGAAACAATAGTATCGGTTAAAAATATATGTTAAAAAATAATGTTAAAATTCATTTTTTTATTAGTGGCATCAGTTGTCGGCGTGGTATCTATTCACAATAAAACATAAAAATCTAAAATTGATTTCTCCTTATTTTTTTTATACATATATTGTATGCATTACATTGTACTCAATCTTCATATATTTATATTTTTTATCTATATGAATATATTATTCAAAAAAATGGAAATTACACTCACGTTATTAAAGAAAAACATATATGGATATAGTTTACAAACATTAACATTGTTTGAAATTAAAGTTACATACATGAACATTGTTAAAAAACCAATACGCATATAATGTGAATATTGTTGCATCGTATATAGGAAACACCCCTAAAGACCCTTATGTGTAGTGGATTTTACTCTTATGTGTAACCCTTAGCCGTAAAAAATACCCTTGGGGTTGCTTTTACATATAGGGTTGTTTACTTTTACATATTCCCTTTAATGAATATATACTATTATATATATAGGTACCACTCCTAGATTTAACTAAATTTAGGGCACAACATACTCAAACTTACCCTTATGTATTCCATATGGATATTGTTATGTATTATAGGGTAACTTTAGAGTTACCCTTACGTATTGATACTTAGTATTGTTTTCCACTCTATATAATTAACCTTACACATCATATTGTTTACTCATACATACCAAAAAATTACTTTTACACATGAAGAGTTTACTTATATGTATTAAAAAATTACCTTTACATATGGATCCCCCTATATCAATATTTATTCATTTCTCTATCCCCTCATAGGAGGAATCTTATGTTGAAGTTGGTGACCTAGAACCAACTTATTTTTACTTTATGATAAACTTATATTCATGGTTTTTAATATTAATAAATTCATTATCACATCATTATTGTTCTTATGTGTAACATAGCATATAATAATGTCCCAAAAGTAGCTATCACACTAAAAGGTCATAACAGTTCCCCGCTATGTTGAGAACCCAGAAGTGTCATGACACTATTCTTGAATAAATGTTCTATGGCTGGATGATATCATTTGAAGGGATACAAATGATACAGGCTATCAAGGGTGGAGACTCATAGGACTTTGAGGTACCTTCTCATGGAGTACGCCATTGGTAATATCCAATAGGATATTATGAGAACGAGACTCGACAGTAAGAAATCCACATTATAAGTTTCATTGGATGTTCTTATCTACAGACATGTGTAATGGCCCTTAGACTTTAAGATTATTATTAATGGATATTTTGAGTAGTTCACTTTGATGTATTGGAAAAAACCGTGACGACATATGCTCATCGTGAGGTAGGATGCGTTGGGTGTGTCACGAGTAATATTGCATTAATGAATAATGCGAGAAAGGATTTATCCCTTCTGTTTATTAACAAAAGTAAATATCTTAGTCCCTTTGATGGAAATGATATAGACTAAATAAATCCATGGATATGTTGTATGATAGGAAAGTTCTATTTCTAGAAAGTCAAAGAATGAGTTATCGAGCATATAGGTTGATGACACTGGCATGAAACCTGCTCAATTGGAGATATTGTGATAAAGTAATTATATTACACTCTAAGCGTTCATATCAGGTGACATTTCATTGCAACATTAACTTCTTTCTCTATGAGTGCTTTATCATGTTTCTAGATGCTAACCTGGGACTTTAGGCAGGCTCCTCTATTGCCATTGTGAAAGGGGCCTAGAGGGTCACACACTAAGTGTATCTAGAATATCAGTTACATAATTTATTATTTAACAAGTTGAATAAATATTATTCTCGGTTGTGGTTTAATAATTATTCAGGTATTCCTGATTGTGTTTTATTTATTTATCATAGAATAATGTAGTTATATATATTTATTTATTTAATAAACAAATAGTCATTATTCAAGGTCTGATAAATATTTCAGAGGATGGATGGACCGAGTTAAAGGGTACAATGAGAAAGTAATATTAAATATTATTTTATTAAAATAATATTTAATTATAACTTTAAAGTTAATCACATTTCATGGAAATAATGGTATTTCTATTATTATTTGATATGGGGTTTTTACATGGAATAATAAAAATAAATAACGACACTTGTGCTAATTATTTATTATTACCTAGTGAATTAAATTTCTGGTTACATATTATTCTCTTATTAGCCAAGGGGGAAACCCACGAGAAAGATATCCAATTTTGGTTGTGCAAAAAATTTTGTAGAAAAATATCTCAAGCCTCAAGTAATCCTTTTTCTCCAAGAAATCTCTCAAGAATGAGAGAGCCATCCTCAACTGGATCAAATAACGCTTTGGAAGAGGCTCTCAAGGAGATCTAGGGCGGATGACGAAGCGCAAGGACCATCCGTGATAGCACCTGAAGACTCCTTCAGTGATGTTAAGAGATTCACGGAGCACATGTGGATTACTGCTAGAGGAGATCTACTCTTGATCTCTATAAAGAAACTAAAGGCTCACCATAGATCTGTGGTTAGACACATCAATAAAAAATAAAACCTTGGAGGTATTTCTTTAATTAAATTAAATTAATTATAAACAAAATATATTGACCCTCTCTCAAGGTTCTAGGTCTATTTTTTCATTATCTAAATATTTCATTTTATTCTGGGGATACTGGCATTCATCTTCGTATTGATCCCAAAATAATCATTGATCACGGTAAAATTTAAAGCTGGGTGTCGGCTCAACCGTACTTCCACTACACTCAGAACCTAAAAGTGGTATCAGTGGGGTCATATTTTCATTTATAATTATTTAAATAATTCATTTATGATTTACAATTTAATAATTTAGTTTTTCAATTCATGTTTAATCATTATTGTAATCTGAATTTCAAGATCTGTTCTTCCCCTTTCGTTTCTTGCAGATCTAACATAAAAGAATAATTTTTGGATTAAAATTACATCAAGGATATCATCAAGAGGGGCCGATGATTTTTTTCATGTAACACGATAGTACAAGCTGTGTATTCAAAATTACATGTCATGTAATCTACTACACACACTATGTAATCTGGATTACACATCATGTAGTTATGTTCAACACACTAGGAGTAATTTAGAAATTAATCAAATCATGTGAATAAATGACATACTGTGTAGTAAATTCTTACACTGTGTGTTGACCAGGATAGACTGGTGCATGTTCAGCTAGACTATAGGCTTTGTGCCCCACTGGACACAGCATGTAGTCCCTTTGGGTCAGGTTCAAATTGTGTATCCCATACATAGCTTGCTCGACTAGTGACCATGTAACGTGGAGTCCACACGGCGTGTGGCCCACTGGACACACTATGTACTCTAAATATTTCCAAAGTACACCTCACACGCCATTTCCCCAAGAATGTACTTTGGATGGACGGTGAGGAGGGTACATTCCATGTAGTTAGATCTACACATTTTGTACATTTTCCAGATTATGCAGATTTAAAAAATATATATTATATTATGTGCCTCTTGAGACATGTACCTTTGTGTTGGCATAAAGCTGGGATACAACATGTGATAGGTGTTTGATGTGTGTGTGTGTGTGTGTTTTTAATTAAAATATGCATAATGTTCAAAGATTAGCACATCATGTATGAGTTGTATTACAATTATAAATTTTGTGTGCATGCTACATGTCATAAAGAATAAAATGTATACAAGTATAATACATGTTGGGTATTTTTGGATGGGTATTCACCAGGTTTCCTCCAAGGTACATGTTGTTTTCATAGTTAATTTTAAATAAATTTATTAATTTGTTTAAAATTATAATGGATGATAATCTCAAGGAAATTCAGAAAAAAGGATTAAGATAAAAGGATTGATTAATTAAATATAATAATTAATCGATTCGAGCATTATTTATCTTAATAAGAACGATTAAATAATTGAATTTTCATTTTATTAAATTCATAATTCGTTTCATTTTTGTGGATGATTATGAGATACAATAGGCCTTTGTATGTGATTGGTTACCTTTTAATTTATTTGTTAAATTAAAATTGTTGTCTTGTGTGCCTTATCCTCATTAATATATAGGACCTTCATGCCCATGGTTTCTTTTATTTAAACCCCATTTTTACCCCTCACATGTGTGTGAGTTAAAAACATATGTAATGGATAGAGCTACCAAAATAATGGAGATGGTTAAAGTTAGGAGCTGAGGCGAAACCAATCCAAGGAGATACAAAGGTGGACAAGTGGAAATCTATAAACATGAACCATAAAAGGTTCAAGGTGTTTTCCCCTAGGTCAGGGTTAGTTTATCAACCACTAGATAAAATAACCATTAGAAAATCTCAAGATCATACCCTTTATTTTATTTATGTTATTTGCATGGTTATTCATTATGGATGTATTATCACGATCACAAAATTAAATGAATTAACAATCATGCAAGATAGAATAAAAATCTAATGGATTACGTATAAATATTATCAAGACATGGTTAATCACTGAATTATATCCCACTTAATATTAAGAATCATGTGAAAAGATAGTAAGAGGCAATTTATGCATAAAGGATAAAATCCCTCAATAAAATATTAAGTTGGTATATTCTTCCATTACATCAGTTAGAATCGAACCAATAGTTCAAAGTGCTTGACCATCCAAAGTTGGGGTGCTTTCAATTATCGTGGAATTCAAATTTGAGGTTTTGGGTTTAATTTAACTTGGTTTACATCAAGGGTTGATTGCCCAATTAATACTTGGTGTAACTAAGAGGAAAGGGTTAAGGAAATATAAAATAATGATTTCAAGATTAGGGAGTCCACTCAACAGATCAAGGAGCTACGATTTAATGTAGTTTGAATTTGTAATGTCTACCTAAAAACCATTCAAGTTTCTTGACCAGCCAAAGTTGGGGTGATGATAATGGAATATGGATCCATTCCACTAGAATATTCAAGCAACATGATATTATGAATCCAATGGTGAGAGATATTGGGTTTCGATAAAACAGTGGGATACTAATGAATATTTATTTATTTATTTGTCTTAATTTTATCAGATAAAGTACTATCTCTATTCATATTATTTTTAGAAACGGCATTAAAAATGACATCAAACATATCATTGTGATACATACTCAAGAAGGAAAACCTTCTCACCTGAACTAATTTCCAGGAGTGTAAAAGGCATATTCGGGTCATCCTTCTCGATGAAAGAAAACTATATGTGCTATAATAACCTTTACCAGTTGCTCTTGGGAATAAAGCGAGTGATGAGGAGCTCTTTGTATATGAGAAACATATAAATGATGCTACAAATGTTTAGATCCTCATGCTATAATTCATGAACAATGATCTCTTGAAGAAACATGAAGAAATGGATTCTTATAGAATGATGTCTCACCTTAGGGATATCTATCAAGAGAAGTTGAGACAAGAGAGGTATGAGATCTCCAACGCTTTTTTCACTAATAATCTTGAAGAGTCTTCACCAGTTGGACCACATGTAGTCAATATTATTGGCTACATTGAGCATCTAGACATATTAGGGATTAAATTCCCAAATGAGTTACGTGCAGATCTCATACTATCATCACTACCAAAGGCCTTCCCTAGTTTTATTGTGAATTATAATGTAAGTAATAATGAGAAGAGTTTATTGAAACATCTAACCCTGATTCGCCAAGTGGATGACGACATGCGGCATGAAAAACCCATATTCCTTATGGTTAATAGGAAGAGGAAGGACAAGGAAAAGGGGACTAAGATTTATAAACATTTTAAATATCCTGATCACCATCCAACCAAGAAGAATAAGATCCAAAGACCGGGCAAGGAAAAGGATCCAGTATGATTTGCATGTGGAAATTCAGGCCACTTGAAGAGGAACTGCACCCAGAGGCAAAGGGGAGCCAAAGGTGCATTCGTTATCAAGTAAAATCTTTCCATTTATACACATTGGGTATTATATAGATCTTTCGGTTCTCAAATCTGTATTCAAATGTAGGAACCAAGTATATTTTGGAAAATTTCCAGAGGAGAGGTGGATCTGCGAGCTGCCAATGGTTCGAGATTTTCTACTCTTGCCATTGGTGACTACCACCTTTCATTACCGACCAATATGATTTTGGTTTTACGGGACTGTTATTATGTACCACATGTTACCAAGAACATAATTTATGTATCGATTTTAGATACATATGGATTTATTTTCAATTTTTTAAATGAAATTTGTTTCTTTTATAAGGACAACATATGTTATGGAATGGAACATTTAAATAATGGTCTGTATGTATTAAATTATGAAAACCAAGTGTTGGAAATCGATAAAAAATCAAGTTCACATGACTCATATAACATAATAGTTCTGGCATCACCATCTTGGTCATGTAAACGAGAAGCTCCTGACAAAGCTCTATCAATATGGTTATTTAGGATCTTCTGAGATAAAACCAATTGATAGATGTCACTCTTGTTTACAAGGGAAAATGACCAAACCACCATTCTTGGGGCAGTTTAAAAGGGCCACAAAGCTTCTAGGATTAGTACACACTGATTTGTGTGGACCATATCTAGTAGAATTTAGAGGTGGATATTATTACTTCATTACTTTTACTGATGACTTGAGTAGATATGTTTATGTCTACTTAATGAGGTATAAGTCTGAGTCCTTTGAGAAATTCAAGGAGTTCAAGAATTTAGTAGACAGTCATCTTGGTGAGAATATAAAGAATATTTGATCGGATCAAGGCAAAGAATATCTTAACCAAAAGTTCATTGACCTTTTACAGGAGTCTGGGATTATATCTCAACTCTCTCCACCTTATACACCATAGTAGAATGGTGTTAGTGAAAGGAGTAACTGTACCTTATTGGACACAGTAAGGTAGATGATGAGTCATGAAAATATTTGGTTATCCTTTTGAGGATATTCATTACAAACTACGATATACACATTAAACCAAGTACCAACTAAGGTGGAAAATGGAATCCCTTTTGAGTTATGGAGTGGAAAGAAACCTGTTTTGTCGCATACACGTGTATGGGGATGCGAGGCATTTGTTAAGGATTTCTAAGGCAACAAACTAGCACCCTGAGGCATGAGGTGTATCTTTATAGGGTATACCAAGGAAATAAATGGATACTAACTATATAAATACTCAAATAAGAAAGTGACTATCGCCATACAAGATGTCTTTATTGAGAGGAAGCACATCCTCAAAAGTGGGAGCAAGATTGACTTTGATGAAGTTGATTCTAAAGATACATAATATTTGGTATAGGAACAAGTTCCATAGGTCCCCATGGAAGAATTAGTTCCTAAAACACAAGTACTTCATAGGAGTATAAGAGAGATTAAGGAACCGTAGATATATGGTTTTCTTGTCACTGATGATGGTGACTCATTATTTTTGGAAAATGATGAACCACTCTCCTATAATGAGGTAGTAGAGATCTCAGAAGCTACAAGATGGCTAGAAAATATGAATTATGATATGCACTCCATGTATTAGAACCAAGTTTGGGTTCTAGTCGATGTGTCAGTTTATGTAAATCATGTTGGATGTAAATGGGTATTCAAGAGAAAACTAGACATAGAAGGTAAAGTAAGTACCTATAAAGAAAGTATAGTAGCTAAAGGTTTTAAACAGCATCAGGGAATTGTCCATGATAAAAAAAATTGCTAGTTCCCACGTTTAAATCCATTAGAATCATACTTTCCATAGTAGCTTGCCATGACTATGAGATTTGGAAGATGGGTATCAAAACTGTGTTCCTTAACGGGAACCTTATAGAGGATTTCTATATGACACAATTAGAAGGGTTTGTGATAGCAGGTGATTATAAAAGGGTTTTCAAGTTACATAGGTCCATTTATGGATTGAATCAAGCATCTAGTTCATGGAATATTCGATTCGATAAAGCTATAAGGTAATTTGGTTTCATTAAGAACAAATGTGAGCCACATGTTTACAAAATGTTTAATGGGAATGAGGTTTTTATCCAAGTAGTATATGTTGATGACATATTATTTATTGGAAATGACATAACGGTATTATAGTCAGTTAAGGAATAGTTGAACAAGTTCTTATTCATGAAAGACTTAGGATAACCAGCCTACATTTTAGGGATCAAGATCATTCGTGATAGATCTAAGAGGATTCTTGGTCTAAGTCACAGTACATACATTGACCAAATACTAAAGATATTTAGTATGGAACAATCAAATAGGGGATTGGTTCCATTGTCACATGGCATAAATCTTTCTAAGAAAATGTTTCCCCATACACAACAGGAGAAACATGGAATGAGTATGATCCCATATTCTTTGGTGATAGGATCAATCATGTATTTCATGCTATGTACTAGACTTGTTGTTTCTTATGCACTAAACATGGTAATAATATATTAAATAGATCTAGGAGAATAGCATTGGACTGTTGTTAAGGCTATCCTTAAGTATCTGAGAATAACTAAGGATATGTTTTTGGTGTATAGAGGAGATGAGGAGCTTGTCATCAAAGGGTATGATGATTGTGGTTTTTAGATAGACTAAAATGATCTAAAGTCACAATCATGATATTTTTTCCATCTCAATGGAGGATTTGTGAGCTGGAATAGTTAAAATCATGCAGTTGTCGATGATTCTACAGTATATTCTGAATATATTGAGACTTCTGATGAAACCAAGGAAGCCTTCTAGATTCAGAACTTTGTCCAAGAGCTTGATATAGTGCCTAGAAGTAGAGACCCTATCACATTGTATTGGGATAATACTGCAGCGGTGGATCTTATAAAGGAGACAAGGTCACATCAACAGATAAATCACATACTCCGAAAGTATCACCTATTGAGGTATTTTCATCAGAGTGAAGTTTTAGTGAGCAGAGTGCCCATAGAGGAGAACATGGAAGACCCCTTGACTAAAGGCCTATCCTAGAAGAAGCGTGAATATCATGTGAGAGCTAGCGGACTAAAGGTTGTTAAAAGTTGGCTCTAGTGAAAGTGGGATTCTATTAGAGTTGGTGCCCTAGAACCAACTTCTTTTTACTTTATGATAAACTTATATTCATGGTTTTGAATATTAATAAATTCCTTATTACATCATGATTTTTCTTCTGCATAACATAGCATGTGATAATGTCCCAAGATTAGTTTTTTCACTTAATGTTCATAGAAGTTCTCCATTATGATGAGAACCTAGAAGTGCCATGAAACTATTCTTGAATAAGTTTTTTATGGCTAGATGATATCATTTGAAGGGAAAAAATGATACAGGTTATCAAGGGTGGAGACTCATAGGACTTTGAGGCACCTTATCATGGTGTAATCCCCTGGTAATATCCAGTTTGATATTATGATAATGAGACCCGATAGTAGGAAATCCACATTATAAGTGTCATTGGATGTTCCTATCTACGTACGTGTATAATGGTCCTTAGAATTTAAGATTATTATTATTAATGTATATTATGAGTCAGACACTTTGATGTTTTGGTGAAAATCGTGATGATATATGCTCATGGCATGGTAGGATATGTTCAGTGTGTCATGGTTAATATTGCATTAATGAATAATGTGAGAAAGTATTTATCCCTTCTATTAATTGACAAAAGTAAATATCTTAGTCCCTTTGATGTAAATGATATAGCCTAAATAAATCAATGAACATGGTGTATGCTAGTCAAGTTCTATTTTTGGAAAGTCAAAGAACGAGTTATCGAGCATATAAGTTGATGACACTAGAATGAAACATGTTCGATTAAAGATATTGTGATAAAGGTATTATATTACATGGTAAGCATTCTTATGAGGTGACATGTCTATGCAGCATTAACTTCTTTCTCTATGGGTTCATTGGCGTGTTTCTAGATACTAACCTTGGAATTTAGGTAGGCTCACCTAATACCACTGAGAAAGAGGCCTAGAGGGTCACACATTAAGTGTATCCGAAATATCAGATAAATAATTTATTATTTAACAAGTTGAATAAATATTATTTCTGGTTGTGGTTTAATAATTATTCAGGTATTCCTGATTGCATTTTATTTATTTATCAATGAATAATTTAGTTATATTTGTTTATTTATTTATCTAATAAATAGTCATTATTCAAGGTTCGATAAATATTTCAGAGGATGGACAGACCGAGTTAAAGGGTCCAGTGAGAAAATAATATTAAATATTATTTGATTAAAATAGTATTTAATTATAAATTTCAACCTAAGAACATGTTATGGAAATAATGGTATTTCTGTTATTATTTGATATGGGGGTTTCACATGGAATAATAAAAATAAGTAATGGCACTTGTGCTAATTATTTAATATTACCTAGTGAATTAAATTCTTGGTTACATGTTATTATTTTATTATCCAAGGGGGTAACACACAGGGAAGATAGCCAATTTTGGTTGTGCACAACATTTAGTTGAAAATATATCAAGCCTCGAGAGCTCCTTTTCTCCAAGAATGCCCTCAAGAATGAGAACGGGCATCCTCCACTGGATCAGAGAACACTTTCTAAGTGGATCTTAAGGAGATTGAGGGTAGACAATGCAAGTGCAAGGACCTTCCGTACTAGCACCCATCGACTCCTTTAGAAACATTCAAGGATTTTAGGAGCACATTTGGATCACCGCTAGAGGAGATCTACTCTTAATCTCTACAAAGCAACAAAAGGCTCACTATAGATCTATGGTCAGACACATCAATACAAAAACAATACCATGGAGGTATTTCTTTAATTTAATTTAATTAATTATAAATAAATTTATTGATCCTCTCTCAAGGTTTTGGGACTCTTTTTTATTTATATAAATCTTTGATTTTATTATGTGGATACTGGAATTAATCATCGTATTGATCTTAGAATAATCATTGATACAGGAAAATTTAAATTTGGGTGTCGGCTCAACCGTGCTTCTACTGCACCTGAAACCTACAACTTACGTATGGGGCGATCAATTTTTTGGCTAAGTAGGGTACCTTTACACATCAAAATTTTACCCATACGTACAATATTTTTCCAAAATTTCCAGAAAACTACTCCAACTTCAAAATATACCCAAAATTATCCTAAAACATTCCTAGGATACCATTTTAAAAAAAAATCATAAAGACATAAGAAACCATCAAAAAATATTCCAAACACTACTAGTAGTATAATTTCAAAACAACTAAGACCTCAATCCCAGACCAACTCCTAAGACTCGATTCTCGGCCTATTCCAATGCCTCTAACACCTCTACAGGGTCCAAACTCACAAGATTGATCCATGGTCTTACCTGAACCACTATTTCTGAATACCTCGGACATTAAAGTCATTATAAAGGGTGGATAAATTTTATCCACTAGTGGTCATAAATCCTTAGGTGGAGTATTTTACATCCATAAAAATGGATTCAAGAGAAACTGGAAATAAATACTTTAAGATAAATGTATGTGTAACACTTCAAAAAATTTAAAAAATACCAGATTAATTACACTAAGCATAATATTTCAATTAGTGCAATTAAATTCTGCAATTACACCTGTATGAAAACACCTATATGCATATTTTTACACCTATATGCATATTCCTAAATTAGTTTAATTACACTTGGATGCATATTTTTACACTCATGTGCATTTTTTTACACCTATATGCATACACTTTATTTAGTCCAATTACACGTGTATGCATATTTTTATGGTATTCAATTACATTTATATATTTTATGTAAATTACGACATGAATAAAACTTTTGTATGCAACTTATAATTCCTACCATTCCACTTCCATATTAATTAATTACATATAATATGCATATATTATTCATCAATTTCATACATTATGCATACAATTCGCATACATTGTTTGAATTTATATCCATGTATGCATATATTATGCATACATTGTTTGAATTTACATACACCTATACACATTTATGCACATTGTATAAAATAAACCAGCAATATGCATAGAAATGTATGAATACAATATGCATATAATCAAAAAATTTAAAAACATTAATATAATGACACTTGTTTGCATACAATATGCATATATTATGTATACATCGTGCATACATTGTTTGAAATTTCATTCACATTATTTAAAAAACATCTAAAAATATCAATACTGAATAGATTCATCCATAAAATATATATTTTTTAGTTCCTTAAGTTTTGATATACCTATATTTTCCATATCCATAATTTCATTTTTTACACTTTATTCAATCAAACAATATATAATTAACTTAAAAAACCAATCAACTAAAATACATTTAAATGCATGTGTATGAACCCTTTACTGCTTCCTTGCCATGAAAATATTATTCTTTATTGTAGCGAATCTCACACATTGGATACTTAATATGTTCTTTACGGATTGATTTATAGTATTATTTTGATGAATAATGTTTTTTAAAAAGTAATGAAGTCACAAATAATTTAAATCATGGAACTTCAATAACCAAGGACATTCTAGAATAGTTTACTTCATAAAAATGTGTGATGAAAACATAGATCATATAGAATGACTAAATATAATTTGATAGCTTTATGTGCCTCCATGGACTGTAATTTCCCACTTACTAGAAAACCTCATTACATATAACACAAACTCAATGCTCTTTATTACATATTATTTATTTAATATTCATGCCAACATTCATTTATCTTTATATATTGTATCTTCCTATATGTTTTATAAACAAAATTTACTTTTATTTGTTTCATGAGATATTACATCCCAAAAATATGCATAGGGTGGAATACTATTTTATTACTTATAAATTCATTTGGTTTCAATAAAAATATGTGATTATAAATTTCTATTTAAAATTTTCGATTAAATATCCTACCATAAATTTATAGTAAAACTCATACTCCTTAATTATTTGCAATTTTTCAATTTAAACCTCTATAGAAAATTTTTAGAGTAAAGTTTGAGTGTAAATCATCAATTATTGATTTATAAATAAATTTTGTGTTTCTTTATTCCACTACATAAGTCAATAAAAAAAATTTAAACTATTATTTATTTCATAATCCATTGAAATTTTCTACTAAAAACTTCCATTTAAATTTTATAATGGACAATTGAAGAACCTAACAGAGAAAAAAAAGGTGAAACTGTTATTTATTACATAATCCATTGAAAATTTATACTCAAAACTTCCCTTTAAATATTTTAATGTATAGTTGAATTACCTAAGGAATATTTTCATTTTATAGTTCCATTGTATTTTTTACTATATATTTTTTAGTTTCATCACCACCTATAAAATTTATAACTTAAAAATACACTAGGTTTGATGTAAAATTCATGACTAAAAATTTTTATTGATAATATCTACTATAAAATATTGAGACTAAAAATTATTGTACCTTTAGTGCGGCAATAATTACAAGATAAAAATAAAGTGAAAAACTATGAAAATAAAATGAGCACCATCTATAATGTGAAAAAACCTCCAAGATGAAGAGGGTAAAATCACAGAAAAATATAAAGATCTCACTATGATAAAAGTTGGTATACACTCCATTAATATTACAAAGATAATTTTCTCATAATTTATCTCTGTTTAATATGTGGGGAAACAACCTCACAAAATACCACTCAAATTTATTATTAAAATCAATAGTTAATGAATGATTGAAGGTGATGAGAAAACTAGGAGAATCCTTTACCTATTATAGACTGGTATCAGCCATTCCCAACCCCTCTCCCACTACCCTCAATGGTTGGTGGGGTTGGATACCCAAAAAACCTACAACCACCTTCCCATATTTGACAATTAAGTGGTGGTGTAATCTATGGAAAACAACTAATGAAATATCTCCCACTTGGATATGTGATTGAGAACCAATCACATCTCTACACATCCTTTTTATTAAAAAAACATATTTTTCATGTATCTGTGAGGCCACTTGAGGAATTGTACTATATAAACTCATCAGAGTCAATCTCCTTCATCAAGAAATATATTAGATTCTCTTTAGTATAAATTTTCTATATATTCACACTTCTTTCCTCCACCACATCTCGAAGAAAGTGATATTTCACACCAGTGTATTTTTTTCATAGAATGGAAATATGTATTCCTTACAATGTGAAAGGAACTATGACTATCACAAAACAATATAATTTTCTCCTATATGTGCTTGATCTCCTACAATAACATTTCCTTTTAAATTTCTTCTTTGCAAGACTGTGTAGCTTTTATGTACTCTACCTCAGTCATGGATAAAAGCACAACTAATTGTATGTCACACCCCATGTTTTTTTATTAATTTATTTAATATTATTTTATATTATTTTGATTCTTTGGAAGTGTTTAAGAGTTTTTATCAATTTTTTATTTTGGAAGTTTTAAAGGGGTGAACGGTTAGGCCACACAATTTATCAAATCATGTAGAAACCTTTCATATCATGTATGTATTAGACAAAGATATTTCTCAAGTCTATGCATGGATTATAAAAATTTGCAGGAGTAATTTTGAATATTATTTTTGGGTTTCCATTGTGTTTTGCATAGTTAGAACATGATTTATTAAAACATATGGGTAAATCATGCATCGAGCCTGGTTTTAAAAATATTTTTTTTCTTTTTTTTATATTTCCCACTTTTTCTTCCCTAATTATTTCTACCCTACCAAATAATACCTCTCCCCCAGGTTTGTTCCCTCACCCTCGCATGACAGCCCCATGTCCTCCCCTCTAGATCGTTGTTTCCCTTAATTTATTCTATTTTCATTGTTATTTCTTTAAGGTGGATACTCCTCTTCCCTCCTCCTCCTTATTTCTTCATGTTTTCCTCATTTTCTATCACCATGTTTGGTTTAGTTGAACCCTAGGGGTTTTAGTATTGAATTATTTTTAGATATTTTGGGATTCTAGAGTTATTGTGGGTTTTTTCTTTCTCATTTGGTTGCTTTTCATCAAAGGTGGCACATTATGGCTCACTGTGGCATGGTTCTACTTAATTTGAAGTAGGTTTCCCTATTTTTAGGCTTTAAATTAAAGAACCCTTTATTAATTTATATTATAAATTTTTTATTTAATTAATTGTGCCAATTTATGAATGTTAAATTAGATTTTTTAAATGTTTCAAGGTGGTCCTCATTTGGAATAATGTCTTTACTTAGCATTTTAGGTGGAGTATTAAATTCCAAGCATTTAAAAATTGGTGAAATAATTATTTAAAATAAATTGAGATGATTGAAATTATTTTTACCCTATTTGGGTTGGGAATTAAATTATAAGGATTTACTTTAGAACTTATTAGTCCTTAAGGGAAAATTGAATTGATTTTTAAATGGGGTTTCCAAATGGAATTTTTATAATTTATTTTAGAATATATTTGGAAATTTATTTTTGAAAGGATTTTTGAAATACCAAGTATTAGAAAGTCTTATATTTAAAAAAAATTGAATGGAAATTTTACTTTTATTAAATGTCTCTTGAATTGTGTGTGTGTGTGTGATGGTTATACATGTTTTGTCGGATAGGGCAATGGAAGATGGTCTAGAGGGGGTGAATAGGCCAGATTAAAGTTTTAATCAAATAAATTTATTATTTAAATTAATTATCAAGGTTAATTATTATAGTCAATAGTATTATAAAGAGTAAATAATATAATTATGTTTTTATAGTAGTGAGATTCAAAGTTTTCCTACTCTACTCTTATACATCTCTACTTGGTGAGAGATACGTGTGCACTAATCTGATTTTTGAGGGGAAATCATAACCCAATTACAAGATCCTTTTCTATTGGAGGGATAACCATGACACACCAACTTTTGTATGTAGATTCGAAACTCAATTATAACCTAACTTTAGATACTGGGAGTCACAACCTAAATGGTCCTGAATTTAGAATCTGGGAGTCACAACCCAAAAATAGAGAAGAATAAAAATGATTTTTTTTGTAAAATTATAAACAAAAAAAGAGTGTGTGTGAGAGATTGGAAGTAGTGTTATAGACATAGAAACCAGAACAAAGTAGAAGATGAACTATAAAGGCATAGATACTAGTTCTTGGTCAATGCGGATGTCTCATCAAGGAAGTAGTAGTCATAGAATATTTCATTTATCTTGAGAGACTATCCAGCGGGTAAAATAGATTATAGCATAGGGATTCTATTTGTATAGCACTTGAGAAGTTAAAATCTTTTTCTTAGGGAAAAACAATGAGTCAACGATGTTATAATGTGTATTTGATTCCATTAAAGTGTGCTTGAAAACCCTTTAAAAATAGATATGTTGATATTAACAAACACCATCCATGGGTAAAACAATTCAAAATTATTTAGGAGGGAGAAAATCAATCTTTATAAAAATTGTAACAATAATAATTTGAATTCAAAACTTAAATACCAATTCAAACTAATTTGAATAAACATTTAAATTATTCAAATATATTCCATAATAATTATAGGTCAAACATAATTTCAAATAAACAATTCAAACTAAGTCTGATAATTCTATAAATATTGCAATCATATTAACTACTAATAAAAACTTCAGAATACAATATATATAAATACATAAAATATAAAAGAAATAATTTTCATTAATTTAATACATTAAAACATTTTTAAAATATTAATGATATTTTAGAAACAATTAAAACAATGAATATATGCAATAAAATATATGTTACACAAAGGTTGTAACTTTCTACAACTAATTAAGAATAATTTAAAACATATATTATACCTGATTAAAATATTTTAAAATTACTCAGCATGGTATCCATATAATAAATATGAGTTTTATACATTAATAAAACACTTAAAATAATTACAATATGTATGCATTAATTCAAAATATTAAAAATGGAGAAAAACAAAGTACTAAAAAAAATTCATAACAATAAATTTTTAACTAGTAGTAGAAATAATATGCTACCATTGTAGATCTACCATTGAGTCATGTCGTCAAAGATCTATTGATTCAGATCTACCATCGTAGATCTACCATCATAGATCTCTCATAGAAATCTTAAAATGATCTACCATTGACACTAATCTACCATTGAAGTGAATAGTGATCTACTGTTGTGAAAAAAAATGATCCACTATTAGCTAAAAAATTGATCCATCATTAGTTAGAAAATTAATCTGTCGTTAGTTATAAAAAAATTAATTCACCATTAGTTAAATAAATTAATCCATCATTAGTAAAAAAAATTAATCTACTATTAATTATAAAAAATTAATCCATAATTAATAAAAAAATAATACACCATTGGTTATAAAAAATTAATCCACCATTAGTTATAAAAAAATAATCTTCCATTAGTTATAAAAAAAATTATCCACAACTAGTCATAAAAAAATTAATCCACTATTAGTTATAAAAAATTAATCCACCATTAGCCATAAAAAATTAATCCTCTATTAATTATAAAAAAAATCCACCGTTAGTTATAAAAAAAATTAATTCACCGTTAGTTGTAAACAAACATCAATCGGTGAGTATAAAAAATACATCTACCGGTGAGTGAAAAAAACATCTACTATTGAGTGAAAAAAAAAATACATCAACCATTAGTGCAAATTTTAGATCCACCATTAGTTCAAATTTTAGATCATGTCACGAACCAGCCCGGGTACCCTAGTAACCCAATAACTGAGACGGCCCTGACATAACCCTAAAGGAATTCTCAATCCCTACGGGTCAGCAACTAGCACCTGACATCACACAATATGCAAGTGGGAATGATTTTTCCACCAACAATACAGAAGAAAAGAAACAAGACAGTATGCATAATAAAAGAAACTCAACTAGGAGTAATGTACCAAAATTTAACAAGACATAAACCAGCCCAAAGCACTATAACCAAAGTACTAAAATGGTAAAAAAACATCCCCAAGGTCTCTAAGGACACAACTCACTAAGACCAAAGCTCAATAATTGGATCCACCTCCAAGAGATCCCTTCCCTTTGCTCAAACCTGGAAGAAGAAAGTCTACAAACACCCGAACGAAAAAAAGTAGGGTGTGAACCTAATCCTGGTAGGATACCACCAAAGATTCTATAACAAATGATAAATATGGATTAACCAAAGGAATGCTTTCATTTTTTAAAGATAAACAAGTTTGATATTATAAAGAATATTTAAATGAATAATGTTATAAAATTCAAATTATGGAAATAAATATTTTAAGGAATTATTTTACAAATAAAATGATATTTATAAAACAATGGCTTAAATAAGAACAATTACATAAAAAAGTTTATGTAAATTCAGAAGGCATGTAAAGAAGCTTAAAACATTGGCATGCATTTATATCTCAAATATAAATAACAAGCGAGCAACATGGTCATCTTCCAAATAGATATGATAGTATTTCTGGCAATAGAACTCTTCACTCTCTAAGTGAACTCAACAAAATGTGCATACACACGTTCCAATAACATTAGCCAAAGGCAACTCGTTATCAACCCTTCAGGGATGTGACCCACTGCATGTATGTTTTAGAACGTTGTAATAGCATAGAGTTTGTACAAATAACTCACTAACTACCTAAGGCTTGCATGTACTTTTACATAATCAATGATGGGAAATTTATTTTAAGACTGCTTAAAAATACAATTAAATCTCATTATTTTATTTCCATTCCAATTTTCCATTTAAAACCAAAACAGATTTTAATCAAAAACATGCATCTTTTCAAGATAAAACCAATGGGTTTTTATCAAAACATTTTAATTCATTTTCACAAGTTTTAAATCCATTAAAAATCAACTCCATCATTTCATGATTCATTCACACAATTAAATTCAACAATTTAATTGAAAACATTTCCATCAAAACTTCAATTTAAATTCAAAATTTTAAATCATCAATTGAAATAAATAAAATAATTCAAGGTTAATCAATTTTCTAGCTAATCAGGATGGAACCACCCACCTCAAGTTCATCAATGTCGGAAGTAATGATAAACCAACCCATGTGGTTCAATACACCTCTACACAACCCTATTATCATAAGTGTCGACACACCAATGGTCAATGTTTGTCAAGGGTTCCTAGAACCAATAGCAATTATTTTATTTCCAAAAGAAATAAAAAAACACATGCGATTAATGTTCTCTCTTCTGGATAATTTTAAAATCATCAATTAAAATATTACATGAAATTATATTTTATCTTTCATGGATAATTTAAAATTATCGATTAAAATATTACTTGTGATAATATTTTATCTCTCTTGGATAATTTTAAATTATTGATAAAAAATTACATGCGATAATATTTTATCTCTCTTGGATAATTTCAAATAATCGATTAAAATGTTACATGCGATAACATTTTCTCTCTCATGGATAATATCTGGATTATCATTTTATTGATATATATATATCTGTGTGTGTGTGTGTGTGTGTGTATATATATATATTGATAATTCATTATCTTTTGATAATCCAAATAATTATTGTTTGATAATTTTAAGCTATTATCCATTCAATAATATTTTTGATAATTATTTTGGATAAAATGTGTCATTGTCCTTCGATAATTCAAATCAATTATTGTATGACCATTTATGAATTATATATCAATAAAACAAAGCGATTATCCTTTGATAAAACAGTTTAAGAATTATCCTCGATAATTTCATTAAAATTATTCTTTAATAAGTTGTTTCAATTATCATTGGATAATTATTAACATAACCTTTTGATAAAATCACACTATTTATCTTTTGATAATTTCTTTATAGATTTTATCCTCAGAAAAAATTACCTGTGTAATCATCATTTAGAAAATTCTGAAAATTATCTGACAAATAAACCAATCGATTATATTTTGATAATCTAGTCATTTTCATTTTTTTAGAAGGTTAACCATGATAATTCTATTTAATTATTTGTTTGAAACATTTTGGATAAAGGAATAAATCAAAAAGGAAAAATAAAAGACAAACTTGGTAAATTTTTTAAAGGAAAAGGCACTCCATGAAGAAAATAGAAAGAACCGTGGATCTGTAGATAGCTCAGATCGATCACACCAACCCGTGAAAAATGGATGGCAGGATTGTTCAAACTCGTTGGAATAATAGACTAGGAAGAACCGATTAGTTTAGACATTTTAAAACCCCTAAATGTGTAAATCTTTGGTAAAACCAAAACACCCAATTTAATACCCGATTCAACTGAAAATTTACAGTGGAGTCGTTAGTTTTACCCATTTAATGTGGTGGTGACTACAACGGATGAAAAAGGATTGAAACCAAAGTTTTTAGAATCACACCTCATCATCAATGGAGGTATGACGTGTTGGGAGGAAGAAGACAAGTAAAAAACGTATTTGATAATTAAAATCAGATTTAATTATTAAATTAAACTAATTATTCAATATAAAAATTAAATAACATCAAAAGTCTGTTACGCATAAAAAAATATACCATGTCTAGATAAAACACCTTATTTTGGACCCAACGGTGGTCTCAGATTTCTCAAATGATTAACTGTTTGAGATATACTAATTATTTATTAATTAAAAATCTGAATAAATAATTAATAAATATAAAATGCGTTATTTTTTTTAGTGAGGCATCCAAACGTCCGATGCTTACAAATGTTATACCTCATCTAGGGTAAACCCCTCATTCTGGACTCATCGGTGGTCTCGAATTTCTTATAAGATTCACCGTTTGAGAGATATTTAATTATTTTTAACAAATAATATATTAAATATTATTTAATAACTCTATCTCATGAGCGAGACATCCAAATGTCTGGATCCTTAGAATGTTATACCCATCCTAGGGTAAAAACCATATTTCGGACATAATAGTGGTCTCAGATTTCTCAAATGACACGCTATTTTAGAGTTATACAAATATTTTGAATAAAAAGTGTGTTCTTAGTATATTCTATTTAATAATTTTATTTTGACTTCGCTAGGCCATTGCAGGCCTCAGAATCATGCACCAAGTTAGTTTCAAACCCCAAAAATATTCAATTGAATATTATAAGATGTTAACTGGTAGTTAAGGCCTTTAACACACATATTATAAATTCACTGATAAATCATTTTTTTTCTACTTAAGAAATTAGTAATTTAACACGAGAGGATTTAGGAATACCCGAAAATAGTAACATGATGTTACAACCTCCCCACCATAGGAACTTTCTTTCCCCAGAAATCCTAAAAAGAATCCTCCATGTCAAAAAGATGAGGTCACTACTCTCTCTTTATACCAAGGTGTATAGTAATATCCATTGCACAAGATAGTTTCTCCTATTAAGATAAATCAAATTAATGATACAGGTTGAAATAAATGAATGAGATTCACCAGTATCAAATAGAGTAGTTACTAGAGATGAATTAATAGTAATGGTAAATCTCATGGTCACTGGATTCATATCAAATTCCTCTAGAGATTCTTCCACTGCGTAAAGAAGTTTCATTCCATATACCTGTGTCTAGAACCCTTTTGTACGTGAAGCATTTGATTTCCCCAAAGTTTTAGAAGGATATGATGATTTTGTTCCACTACGTGAAGTGGAAAAGCTATGGTATAAATTTTTTAAGTGCCCTAAACATCTGTAAGAGATACATTTCTTGGGTCCCTTAGTGAAAACCCTCTTGGAATGTCCCAGTTTACCACACTGATAACAAATCAAATAACTTCCACCTGGTGTTGTAGGAGGTCTAGAATGACTCCATCGTCGAGAACTGTCATGAGAATCATCATGCTACCATTTTCCTTTGAAGGAACCAATGCCTCCACTGGGAGAAAAAGAAACTCCTAATAACCCTAACTTGTCGGCTAGGTCTATCTCAACCATCATCGCCCTATCTAGCACATCATCATAAGTGGGTAGCTTCAACAAGAAAACCTGAGAATGAATATCTGATCGAATTACTAAATCAAACTATTTGAACATTCATCCTCTCATTAGATACTATCTCAGGAGAAAATTGCACTGACTCAGCAAAGAAATTTGAATACTTGGTCACGGTTCTGTCAGCCTGCTCAAGCTTGAAAAAATCAAAAACCTTAGCTAACACCATTGAATATGGATAGAACTGTTCGGTGAAAAGATTTTTAAAGTAATTCCACTCGAAGCCCTCATGTTTCCCTGTCGTCATCATCATTTCCCACCATCTCTTGCCTAGTCCTTCCAGCATGAAGGAGACACACTTCACCTTGATCACATCTGGTATTTCCAAGAACCCAAAAGATGTTCTATCTTGATCAACCATTCCTTAGTATATTTAGTGTCAGTAGAGCCTTTGAGAACTAGTGGCTTCTGGCGAAGGAACTCTTGAGAATGATTTCTAAGGATGTCCCTCTGAGGATCCACAACTGGATCTTGAGTAGGAACTGATGGTAGTGCTTGTCCCAGAGCTTGGATAGTACGCACAATCACCTCAACTAGACTCGAATCCATAGTAGGACTCTCTTGCTGAGGTTCAGCATCAACCCCTTCATTGATTTGATTCTCACGTATTCTATAAGGCATGATGCTACACAACATCAGTAGATTAGAACAACACTCAAACTGATTAATAGGGAAAACTATTCCCAATAGAAGGAATAAACAAGATTTGGATTCCACACTATCCAAATAAAACCAGGGAAAAGACTAGAACTAATCCATAAGAAGAATTTTCCTAAACACTCATAGCAACTTAAGGTTCATTGTGGTGAGATCTAGCTAGACACTCAATCACAACTACCTCCTAAGTCCTGACACGATTTCACAAAATCATATTGTCTTCAAGACAAAGTCTCAACCTCCCTCTGATACCATTTTTTCACGGACCAGCCTGGGTACCCTAGTAACCCAATAACGGAGCTGGCCCTGACATATTATGAAGGGTGTTCTTGATCCCCATGGATCAACGACTAGAACATCACATCACACAACAAGCAAATGGGAATGATCTTTTCACCAACAATGCGGAAGAAAAGAAACAAGAAAATATGCATAACAAAAGAAACTCCACTGGAAGTAATGTACCAAAAGTCAAAAAGGCATAAACAAGTCCAAAAAACTACAACCAAAGTACTAAAATGGTAAAAAAATGGCCCTAAGGTCCCTAAGGATACAACTCACCAAGACCAAAGCTCAACAGTTGGATCCACCACCAAGAGATCCCTTCCCGTTGCTCGAACCTAGAAGAAGAAAGTCTACAAACACCCAAAGTCAAAAGTAGGGTGTGAGCCTAAGCCTAGTAGGATACCACCAAAGATTCCATATCGGATATCAAATATAGATTAACTAAAGGAATGCTTTCAATTTTTAAAGATAAATAGGTTTGGAATTATAAATCATATTTGAATGAATTATGTCATACAGTTCAAATAATGGAAATAAATATTTTAAGCAATGATTTTACAAATGATGGAGTATTTCTAAAATATTGGCTTAAATAAGAATATTTATATAAAATAGTTTATGTAAAATCAGAATTCATGTAAAGCAGTTTAAAACATTGGCATGCATTTATATCTCAAATATAAATAACAAGAGAGCAACATGATCATCTTCCAAATAGGTACGATAGTATTTATAGCTATCGGACTCCACACTCTCTAAGTGAACTCTGCAAAATGTGTATATACATGTCCCAATAGCACTGGCCAAAGACGACTCTACCACCAACCTATTGGGGATGTGACCCACTGCATGTATGTTTTAGAACGTTGTAATAGCGTAGAGTGTGTCCAAATAACTCACTAACTACCTAAGGCTTGCATGTTCTCTTACATAATCAATTATGGGAAATTTATTTTAAGACTTCTTAAAAATGAAATTAAATCCCATTCTTTCATTTTCATGCCAATTTTCCATTTAAAACCCAAATGGGTTTTAATAAAAAAAACATGCCTCTTTTTCAAGATAAAACCAATGGGTTTTTATCAATACATTTTAAGCCATTTTCACAAGTTTTAAAACAATTCAAAACCAACTCCATCATTTTACGATTCAATCACACAATTAAATTCAACAATTTAATTGAAAATGTTTCCATAAAAACTCCAATTTAAATTCAACAATTTAAATAATCAATAGAAATAAGTCAAACAATTCATGGTTAATCAATTTTTTTGGTTAATCAGGATAGAACCACCTACCTCAAGTCCATAAATGCCAGCGGAAATGATAAACCACCCCATGTGGTTCAATACACCTCCTCAAAATCCTATTATCATAAGCGTTGACACACCAATGGTTGATGTTCATCAAGATTTCCTAGAACCAATACCAATTATTTTTTTTCAAAAAGAAATAAAATAACACATGCAATTAACGTTCTCTCTCCTAGAGAATTTTAAAATCATTGATTAAAATATTACATGTGATAATATTTTATCTCTCATGGATAATTTCAAATTATCTATTAAAATATTACATACGATAATATTTTATCTCTCTTGGATAATTTCAAATTATTGATAAAAATATTACATGCGATAATATTTTATCTCTCTTGGATAATTTCGAATAATCCATTAAATTTTTACATGTTATAACAGTTTCTCTCTCATAGATAATAACTAGATTATCATTTTATATCGACATATATATTTGAAATTATCCTTCAATAGTTCATTAAATTACATGTTGATAATTTTATATTTAATAAAATTATCCTTAACTTCTAATGTAATTATCAAAAATATATACCTAACTATATGTGTGTGTGTGGATAATTAATTATCTTTTGATAATCCAAATAATTATCATTTGATAATTTTAAACAATTATCCATTCAATAATTTTTTTGATAACTATTTTGGATAAAATGTGTCATTGTCCTTTGATAATTCAAATCAATTACTGTATGAAAATTTTATAAATTATATCTCAATAAAGAAAGTGATTATTCTTTGATAAAATAGTTTAAGAATTATGATTGATAATTTCATTAAAATTATTCTTTGATAAGTTGTTTCAATTATCATTGGATAATTCTTAACAATAACCTTTTGATAAAATCACACTATTTTTCTTTTTATAATTTATCCTTGAAACAAATTAACCATGTAATCATCATTTAACAAATTATGAAAATTATTCGATGAATAAACCAATAGATTATATTTTTATAATATAGTAATTATCATTTTTTCAGAAATTTTAACCATGATAATTCTGTTTAATTTTTTTTGAAACATTTGGGATAAAGGAATAAATCAAAAAGGAAATATAAAAGACAAACCTGGTAAATTTCTAAAAGGAAAAGGCACTCCATGAAGAAAATGGGAAGAACCATAGATCTAAAAATAGCTCAGATCGATCGCACCAATGCGTGCAAAATGGATGATAGGATTGCTCAAACTCAATGGAAAAATCGATGAGGAAGAAATGATTAGTTTGGACATTTTAAAACCCTTAAATGTGTAAATGTATGGTAAAACCAAAACACCCAATTTAATACCTGATTCAACTAAAAATTTACACCGGAGTCATTAGTTTTACCCATTTTCTGTGTTGGTGACTGAAAGGGATGAAAACGGCTTGAAACAAAAGTTTTTAGAGTCACACCTCATCATCAATAGGGGTTAGACATGTTGGGAGGAAGAAGACAAGTAAAAAAATGTGTTTGATAATTAAAATAGGATTTAATTATTAAATTCAATTAATTATTTAATATAAAAATTAAATAACAACAAAATTATATTGCACATAAAAAAATATACCACGTCTAGATAAAACAGCTCATTCTGGACCCAACAGTGGTCTCAAATTTCTCAAACTATCAACCGTTTGAGAGATATTAATGATTTATTAATTAAAAATCAGAATAAATAATTAATAAAAATAAAATGGGTTATTTTTTCAAGCGAGGCATCCAAACGTCCGACGCTTACAAATGTTATACCCCATCTAGGGTAAACCCCTTATTATGAACCCATCGATAGTCTCGGATTTCCCATACGATGCACCATTTGGGAGATACTTATTTATTTTTCATAAATAATATTTTAAATATTATTTAATAACATTATCTCAATATAGAGACATCCAAATGTTCGGTTCCTTCAAATTTTATACCCCTCTTAGGGTAAACACCGTATTTCAGACATAACTGTGGTCTCATATTTCTCAAATGATGCACTGTTGTGGAGTTATTCAAATATTTTGAATAAAAAGTGTGCTCTTAATATATTCTATTTAATAATTTTATTTTTTCTTTACTGAGCCTTTTCGGGCCTCAAAATCATGTACCAAGTCAATATAGAACCCCAAAAATATTCAATTGAATATTCCAAGATGTTAACTTGCAGTTAAGGCCTTTAATACATGTATCAGAAATTCGCTGATAAATCATTTTTTCCAATTAAAAAATTAATAATTTAACACACTAGGATTTAGGAATAATCGAAAAATGTAATAGGATGTTACAAATCCACCATTACTTTAAATTTTAGATCCATCGTTGGTTCAAATTTTAGATCCATCATTAGTTATAATTTTAGATCCACCGTTAGTTATAAAAAATGAACCATAAAATTAAGTGATTTTTTAATCCATCTAAATGAATAAATTATAAGTTGTTACAGAAGACTTAAATGAATATAATTTTGATAAATTTCCAAATAAACAAAAATCACTTCAATCTGACAATTATATTAATATATATGATCAAAAAATAGTGAAAACATGATTTGAATACTGCAAAAAACATTACAATACTTCAACCTAGTTTTTAAGTACAAAAATGACATTTTTAGATTTTTATGTACTTCAATTAAATTTATAAAAACTTCTTATATTTCTAAACAAAAAAACTCTAATTGATTCCAATTTTAATTTGATGAGATATAAAATAAACAATAAATATTTTCAATTCTGTAAAATCTAGAATTTCAAAACTGTTGCAAGATCTTCGAACATTTTGTGCACCACTTAAATAAAAAATTAATACTTCCTATTATTATAATGAAATATAGATAAATGTGTTGGATTTATAATGGAATCAGTTGTTTAATAATCTGATCAGTATATATCACATTATAATTTAATTATGAAGGTAATCTATAAATTATTTTATACTAAAAATATTTCTTGAAACCAAAATCATGTATCATGTTCAGATCAAAATGTAAAAATGATAGAGAAATAATTATACTTCATCATAGTTGAATAAAATTAATATACATGTCTTATATTTCATATTAAATAGTAATTATAAAATTAAAATCACTACAACTCAAGTTATAATTAAAATACAGAGGTTTTAAGAAAAAAATTCACATAAAATAATAAAAGGGTTTTAGATTATTAAAAAGATAAAATAACATTTAATCAAACAAAACAAAAATACATGCATTCACATGAAAAAAATATCCCCCTTTTTTAAATAAACAAAAAGATAAAAAAAACTCCCCCTAAAAAATGAAAATATAAAATAATTGATATTCCAACATTCCAAGTTTAAATTTAATTTTTTTTCAAACTATGTAGAGTCTAAATACTTAGAAAACACGTATGTTAGCTGATTTTTAGTAGGAATAAATTCTAAAACAATATCACCCTTATTCACATGATCTTTAATAAAATTAAATATAATATCTATATGCTTTGTTCTAGAATATTATCATAATAAATAGGCAATTTATCAAAATAAATACCAAAATCACATAAAGTTTGCTTAATCCATAATATTTGAGCATAACTACTAGTAGTAGAGATATACTCAGCTTCTTCAGTAGATAGAGCAATAGATATTTTCTTCTTATAAGACCAGGAAATTGAACTTTTTCAAAGAAAATGACACATAATTTATGTGATTTTTTGGTCAATTCTACAACCTCCAAAATCAGATTTAGAATAAGATATTATATTAAACTAATTATATTTAGGATAAAATAAACCAAAGTTAATAGTTCCTCTAACATATATAATTATTATTTTTATATCTTTAATATGACTTTCTTTAGGATCAACTTTAAATCTAGCAAATAGAAAAACACTAACCATGATATCAGATCTAGATGCAATTAAATAAATCAAGATACCTATCATACCTCTATAAAATTTAATATAAACATATTTACTAGATGCATCAAAATATAATTTACAAATAGTACTCATAGGGTTTTACATAGATTTATAGGAATCAATACCAAATATTTTAACCAATTCTTTAGAAAACTTAGATTGATTAAGAAAAATTCCATCTTTCCTTTGAGAATTTGAAGTCCAAAAAATAACTTCAATCCTCCCATTAAAATCATGTCAAACTCAGAAGACATTAAAGTAGAAAAATTTTTAAAAATTAATTCACTAGATGGACCAAAAACTATATCATCAATATATATTTTCACAATTAAAACTTCATTTGAAATTATTTTAATAAAAAGTATAGGATCAACATTGCCTTTATTGAAACCATTATTTAAAAAAAGAAAATAAATCCTTTTATACTAAGTATTAGGTGCCTGTTTGAAACCATAAAAAGATTTATATAATTTAAAAACATGATTAGGAAATTTTTCATTTTCAAAACAAGGGGGTTGAGAAACATAAACTTCTTTAGTTATAAAACCATTTAAGAAATAACTTTTAACATCCATTTGATATAATTTGAAACCTTGAAAACAAAAAAAACTAACAAGACTTTAATAGACTATAAACTGGAAATATGTGAAAATGAATATTCAAAGTCTATATCTTATTCTTGAGAGTATCATTGAGCAACTGGTCTACCTTTGTTTTTAAAAAACTATCCATATTTATCTAGCTTGTTTTAAAAGATCCACTTATTTCCAATTACCTTATTATCCTCATGTAATTCTAATGAAGTCCAAAAATTATTTCTAAAAAATTTATTTAGTTCTTATTTCATATAAATAATCTATCTATAATCATGTAAAGCATCATTAAGATTACTAGGATAAAAATTATAAATAAAAGAAAAATTTAAACAAAAAATTTAAACAAAAATTCTAGTTTTAACACCAAAATTAACATTGAAAATAATAATTTAAATAGGATGATATTTATGAATCTTCCAGGATTTTGGATTAGGTTTAGAAAGAGTATTCCCCCCATCAATTGATTCATCCTTGTCTTGAGTTTTATCTTCACTAAAATTAAAATCTATAAACATGTCATCAAAAACATTATGATCAAAATTTATTTTAACATTATTTTCATCAAACATAACATGAATAGATTTTTCAATAACTATAGTTCTTTTATTATAATCTCTATAAGTTTTAATATTATTATAATAACTAATAAAAATACCTTCATCACTTTTAGTATCAAATTTATCTAAATTATCCTTTGAATTCCAAATAAAAACTTTACAGCTAAAAACTCTAAAATAACCAACTTTAGGATTTTTATTTTTAAATTATTCATAAATAGTTTTCCTTAATAAAGGTATAATAAGAATTCAATTCAAAATATAAAAATAAATAAAAACTACCTTGGCCCAAAAATATCTAAGAAAATTGTATTCAATTAACATAGCTCAAGACATTTCAATAAGAGTTCTATTTTTTCATTCTAAAACACCATTTTGTTATGGTGTTCTAGGAGTAAAGAAATTATAAAAATAAATATTCATATCAGAAAAAAATAAAAATATAAATTATGAAATTCACCTTCTTTATCACTATGAATAGATTCAATCATACATCCTTTTAATTTTTAACTATATTAAAAAAATAGTAAATATAGATAAAGTGTCATTTTTTATGAGCAAGAAAGTATACCCGTGTAAATATACTATAATCATCAACAATAACTAAAGTATATTTATTTCCACCAAGGATATAAATTTGAGTAGGACCAAAATGATCATGATGTACTAATTGTAAAGGTCTATTAGTACTTATCTGATTAATAGGTCTAAAATAAATTTTATGTTGCTTCCCCTTCATGCAAGCGTCACAAACATGGATCTTTTCTTTATTCAATGAATATAACTTTAACACATTCTCATATTTATTGATCTTATGTAACATTATGAAATTAACATGACCTAAACATCAATGCCAAAGGATGAAATCACTCTTTATAGAATTTAAACACTTCACATGATGAACTATTAGTTTAGAAAGATAAATAGTATAAATATTATTCTTTCAATTAGCATAAAATAATAAAGAATCATCATTAAAAATGAAACACTTATCATTTTGAAAATTCACTTCCATTTCATCATTACATAATTTAGATATACTAATTAAATTATTCTTTAATCCTTCAACAAAAAAAACTTTAGTAATAAAAGTAGAATTTGAAATACCAACTTTATCAAAACATTTTACATTGCCTTTGGAATTGTATCCAAATGTAATAGTGTCTCCATCACATGTATTATAAGTGGTAAAATTTGATGTTTCTTCATTAATATTCCTAGATAATCCACTTTCCATTTACCATATGTTGTTCTTGAGACATCTAATAAATTTTTCCTACAAAAATCAATTACTTGAAAATGTTGGTACCCAAGTTACTTTAGGTCTAATAGGATTAGTAAAATAATTTTTAAGTACCCATACCAGATTTAAACATGTATAATAGGGTACTCTAGATAAAAAGGATTTAGAAGTATTGGTTTTTATAAATCCCAAAGAATATTTGAATCTAAGATAACAACCATTTTCATAGTGACCTTTAATTACACATTTAAAATAAGTAATAGTATAAGTATAACCATTTTTACTTTTAACAAATTGGGTTTTAAACATTTTAGGTAATCTTCTATCATAGATAATACCATATTTATTTTTATTTAGTTTATCCAAATACATTATCTTATGATATTTTTTATGACATTGAATAAAATCAGTTAAACTTTGTTTAAGAATCTTAAATTCCTTTTTCAACTTTTTATTAAAATCTTGATAAGATTTCAAATTTTCATAAACTGTAAAATGAAAATAATAATTAGCATTAATTAATTTTTCATTTTCTTGTAAAATTACTTTTTTTTTCATAAATAGGTTTCTCATTATTCTCCTTAAGCTTATTATATAAATCATAATCTTTGAAAATATATTTTCTTAATATTTCAATTTATTCATTTAATTCAGAAACATTCAGGTTTTTAGAATCATAGTCAAAATTAGAAAATCCAGAATAAAATCCTAGATCACTAAACTTATCTCATGATGCCATGAATCACAAGTTAGCATATTATTTCTCATGTCCAAATTTTTTTCTAGAATCTGATTCTTTTGTACAACTCCAAATGGTGGTCAATTACTTTTTGTCCTTCATTTTGTATTTTTATTTATTTTTCAGTTTAGGTTAGTCAGGATTGATATTTTCTTTCTTCTTGCACTCATAACAAGTTATATCCGAAACATTTTAATTCATACCAGATTTATTATCTCCCCTATGTTTTTATTTTTGAGGGTTTCTTTTAAATAGGTTCTTAAATCCTTTCTTTTTCATTCTTTTGTAAACCCCATTCACAATCTAAGCCATATATTATTTTTCACTATCAAATATATCATAATCATAAGAGTCATTAAAAACAAAATTCACATATTTAAAATCAACACCTTTTCTTTTTGTTGTCTCCTCATCATCTATGTTCTTAAGTTATAATTCATATTAAATTAGTGATCCAATTAATTCATCGAGAGTGTACTCATTGAAATTATTGCCTTCATCAATGGAAACCTTAATTTTGTACCATTTCTTTAGTAATTCTCATAAGACTCATTCAAAAAGTGATGGGTTTTCCATATCTTCTCCAAGTGAATTCATTCAATTCACAATTCTTGTGAATTGGTGGAAAATTTTGTTTATAGTTTCGTCTTCACCCATTTTGAAGTCTGGGTACTCAGCACAAAGAATTCTAATCTTGGTTCGAATTAATTTGATAGATCTAAGGTGGGTGACTTTTAGAATCTTATGAATCTCATGAGTTGTCTTAAAAGCAGACACATGACTAAAAACAATTATGTTAATATCACAGTATAAAATATTAACAACTTTTTAATTTAAAAAATATCTAGTAACATCGTTTTAAGAAAGTGTATCAGGGTCAGATTATAGTAGAGTGTATTTTTTGACATGATGGAGTAGTGTTTAATAATTAATTATTTGAGTTATGCCTCTATTCTGGACCTACAGTAGTCATAATAAATTCCATCAAAGTGAGGTGGATTATGAGGAATCCATGCATCATTTTTGGTCAATCCTTTCATCTTATAAGATCGTTACCATTAGATTGTGAGTTCTAGGAATAGGTTATCACACTAAAATATAAAAAATAGACTCTATATAATGATTGGATTATTCCAAAAGGAATATTATTTTATGCAAATTGTTTTTTATAAGGAAAAAAGAAATATAAAGATAAACTATTCTTTGAGAAGGTTATTATCTTATACTAATTGTTAGGCCGGATAGGGTAATAGAAGATATTCTAGAGGGAGATGAATAGACCAGATGAAAATTTTAATATAATAAATTTATTATTTAAATTAATTATAAATGTTAATTATTATAGTTAATTAGAAGCAGAAAGAGTAAATAATACAAGGATGTTTTTTATAGTAGTTCAATCCAAATTGGGCCTACTCTACCCTTATACCACTCTACTTAGAGAGAGATACATGTGAATTAATATGATTTTTTTAGGTGGAATAATAACTCAATTACAAGATCATTTTCTATTAGATGGATAACCACGACATATTGACTTTTAAATGGGGATTCACAACCCAATTATAACCTGAATTTAGATACCGAGAGTCACGGCCTGAATGGTCCTAACTTTAGAATCTAGGAGTCGCAACCCAAATAAAGAGAAGAAGAATAATTATTTTGTGTGTAAAAGCATAAATAGAAAACAAAGAGTGTGTGTGAGAGATGAAAGTAGTGTTACAGACTCTGAAAATAGAACAAATTAGAAGATGAACAATGAAAGTGCGGGTACTATTTCTCAAGCAATGTGGATGTCTCTTCAAGTAAGTAGTAGTTATAGAAGATTTCATTCAACTTGAGAGACTGTATAGTAGGTAAAATAGAGTATTGCTTAGGGCTTTGGTTGGTAAAACATTTGATAAGTTCATGGATTTTTCTTGTAGAAAAACAGAGAGTCGAATATGTTATCTAGTGTATTTTATTCCTTTCAAGGATGCTCGACAACCCTTTAAATAGAGATTGATGGAGATTAACAAACACCTTCCATGGGAAAAAATCAAAATTATTTAGGAGAGAGAAAATTAATCTCTAAAAATTGTAACAATAATGATTTGAATTCAAAACTTAAATACCAATTCAAACTAATTTGAATAAACCATTAAATTATTCAAATATATTCCATAATAATAATAGGTCAAACATAATTTCAAATAAACAATTCAAACTAAGTCTAATAATTCCATGAATATTTCAATTAGATTAACTATTAATAAAAACATTAGAATAAAATATGTATAAATACATTAATTATAAATACATAATTTTCAGGAATTTAATACATTAAAACATTCTGAAAATATTTAATAATATTTTATAAATAATTAAAACAAATAATATAGTCAATAAAAGATATGTTACACAAATTTTGTAACTTTCTATAATTAATGAAGAATAACTTAAAACATATATTATACATGATTAAAATATTTTAAAATTACTTCTCATGGTATCCATATAATATATATGAGTTTTATAAGTTAATAAAACATTAAAAATAATTATAATATGTATTCAGTAATTCAAAATATTAAAAATGATGAAAAATAGAGAACTAAAAATTTTTCAGAACAATAAATTTTTAACTGGCGGTAGAAAGAATCTTCTACTATTACGAATCTACCATTGATTCATGTCCTTAAAGAGCTAGTGATGTAGATCTATCATCGTAGATCTACCATCATAGATCTACTGTTGAAATTTTAAAATTATCTATCATTAACACCAATCTACCATTGAAGTGAACAGTGATCTACTATAAAAAAAATTGATCCACCATTAATTTAAAAAATCCACCATTATTTATAAAAATAATTAATCCACCATTAGTTATAAAAAATATTAATCCATCATTAGTTATAAAAAATTAATCCACCATTAGTTAAAAAATAATAATCAACTATTAGTTATAAAAAATTAATCCACTGTTAGTTATAAAAAATAAATCCACCATTAATTATAAAAAAATAATCCAATATTGGTTATAAAAAATTAATCCACCACTATTTATAAAAAATTAATCCATTGTTAGTTATAAAAAAATTATTCCACCATTAGTTTTGAAAAATTAATCCATTGTTAATTATTAAAAATTAATTCATCATTAGTTATTAAAAATTAATCCACCATTAGTTATAAAAAATTAATCCACTATTAGTATAAGGCCCCAGCCTTAAACCTTACTTAATATTGAATTAAACGAATAATTCACGTTGAGGATCTTTTCAGGTTTAGAGTTTTAGAGAATTAGAACATAACTATTACATCTCAAAAGATTACAAAGTAGTCACTTCTACTAAGTTTCCATAATAAAAAAACTCTTAAAAAGAAACGTGTCTAGTTCCATGTTTTATATAGGATGACATTCCCTTGATCCCATCTTTGACCTTATTCCACATTAAGTCCTGTGAAAACATTTCAAAAAAAACTTGGGGTGAGCATAAAAAGCTCAGTAAGGGATACAGAAATAATGAAAACTGTTAGTTTTTCAAACATCAAGTAAACCATATATACTCTATCAAAGTAATACCTTCACCTTCATGAAGTGGTAAAAACTCTTCACTGAATAAAGTATCATTAATTACCTTTTTGTAACCAAAGGATTACCATAAAACCCATAAAAAGAACACATAACATATATAAAGGTAACTTGGGACATAAACTTACTTAAGTGGAATAACCATATGGTCGACTTCCACACATATCACTTAATGGAATAGCCATACGGCCAATTTCCATACATACTTAATGGAATAGCCATACAGCCGACTTCCATACCCAATGCATTGGAGGTTATAACGTAACCACCCATCCTGGTATTCACGGCACCACCCATCATATGGTTTATAACGTAACCACCCGTTAAAATGTCCAAGTACCAGTATAAAATCATAAAACATAAAACCAATATAAAGGAATGATAACATTTCCACATTTCAATCACAATATATCATAAATATATTGACATAATAGAATCCTTTTTCAAAACCATTTTCAATACCAAAATACATAAAAGAGTATATGGTATTTATTTTATTCTAAAAACATTACGGCTTGTTGAGAAAGCAAAAGACCAAATAATACTCACGGCGGCGGAAAAGGTCGTTGTCACCGCGTACGTTAAAAAAACATTCCTTTTTGTCATTTAGTAAAACGCTTCGTAGAAAAAGATTCCTTTTGTATAAAAGTAAAAGTCAAAGGGTTTTATACACCGTATAAAAGAAAGTTGTGTATAAAACGAAATATGCCTCAATGAAAGGAGATTGAGACGAAGTCCCTTACCTCGGGTCCGACTTGACTCGATCGTTCTTTAACGTCCTGAATAATAAACTTGAGTTAATTTATACTTGATTAAGAACCTTTTTAAAGTTCATTATTCCTTTTATATCACTTATTGCCATGTTATAAACATTATGTAACCATTTAAGTTAATAATGTTTGTTTTCTCAATATTTGGTTCTTAAGTCGAAAGTGGACTTCTTACAATTACATGTTGTTCGTGTGGTCAAAGGTTTTTTATATCCAGAATGAAATTCCCGATTTGGATATAATATGTATCATATATATCCAGCATATACGTGTATTTATAATATTACATAATCATTTAGTGGTAAGAAATGAAATGCACCGTTCATGGAGACGGTAAGTCGTACGTACGCATGAACGCTACTTTCATTTCTTTGTTATATTAATGGAATTAAAACTAAATGATAGGTATGTATATTTTAATTCCAGAATTATATTCATCATTTAGATATATCATTAATTATATATATCCATTATATACATGTAATTTTAATAGTACATTACATTGGGGGATAAGAAATGAAATGCACCGTTCATGGAGACGGTAAGTCGTACGTACGCATCAATGCTACTTTCATTTCTATCTCATACTTTAATGGAAAGAAATAATAATGATATAGAGGTATATTATAATTCCAGTATAACATCATATATAATAACTTTAAATCCATCCTTTACACATCCCACATATGGCATTAACGAATCACATCACTTTGAGGGGGCGGTAGTCCGCACTTCCTTAAATGAAGATATCGTGTTTACCCATAATGGAAACCATAAAGGTATACCCAAAATGAAAAATACAGAAGCTTAAAGAAAAAATAAACATATTATATATCATATATAAAAATATTTACATCATAATGGCTACCTTTGAAGGTGTTAAATGAGTATTGAACAATCATCGTTTCGGGAGGCAGAATTTCGCCATCCACGGAAACCGTATGTTCTTTGACCATTTGATGTAGTTGTGTGAGAGTGTAGCTCGAATAAATCTTATAAAAACATTCTAGTATATTGAAGATACTGGTGTTGTTACAAAAGAAGTAAATAAAAAGAGTTTAGAGGGTTGGAGAAGCAAAATAAAACAAATGAACAAGAGAGAATGAATTACCTTTAAAAGTGTAACTCCTTTTGATTTGAGCCTAAAGGCTTCCTTTTAAAGGATTCTGCCCAAAGGGAATCCTCTATGATGAGGAGAGGGATGTGGAGAGAGTAATTGGGCAGGGTTTGGCCGAGCCAAAGGCTTGAGGAGTGTGTGAAATGAGGTATAGGTGGGGGCCTTTTATAAGAGGAGAGGAGGGGCACTTTTGGAAAGTAAAGAAAAATTACTTTATTTGAAAATGTGTTTCGGTTTTAAAAGGTCCCACATTGATATAATTCATGGATAAGGTGATAAGGCTTCGAAATCCACTCATCCAATAAGTTTTGGACATGTGTAGTTCATAGATTTTACATTATCTTTCCATTTTATTTAAATCGTCAAATAATGATGTCATCGCTGCATCACTATTATGTCATAAATAATTTAATTTATTTAATGTCTAAAATTTATAAAAAATACTATGATGTAGGAAATCTTTTTAGCTTTCCAATTAATATTTATAATCAAAAATATGATCTTTATAACCCCATGTAAAAATTGTTTTTGTAAAACATATTATGTTTGTGTCATTTTTACTTTTACATTAAATAAAAAGTTATTTATGTCATTTCCCAACCAAAGTGTCTCCATGGGGTCCCCAAGTTGACCCATGGCTTGTCTTGGTCGGTCATGACACAACCAATGAGGGTAGGACATGTGTCAAGCTCATCTTATTTTATTAAAGCATTATTTTTACCTTAAACTACACTAATTACCACTAATCGCGATTAAGAACTTAATAAGTTACTATTCACCAAAAAATTATTATAATCTCATTGAACCACATTTTACTTCTTAATGACAACCATGTATGTCGGATTTTTGAAATTCAAAACACAATAATGGCAAAATTTCATTTAAACGGAAAATCAGTCTTTATAAGTACCACTTAGTGGTTTCACTATTCATCAAAAATTGAAGTTTTTCAGAAAATTACCAAAAATTCACCCTAAGCTATATTTGATATTATGAATTCAAAAATGAATTCTATTTTAAAAAATTCAAAACATATAAGTCACATTAATTAATTTAATAATTAATTCCCATTGTCAGAGCAAATAGCGTGTTTTTATGAAACAATAAGTATCAAAAGATTGACACTAGTTTAAGTCCGATTTTAAAGTGAAATTAATTCCAACGACCACTATTGGATTTAATGGTAAAAATATTTTCTAATTTCACTTTAAAACCAATTCAAAAGATAATCTAATCATATAAATAAATTATATTAAAAAGAGGTTTTGAATTAAAATACAACATTTTACATTATTCATTAAAAAAAGAACTTTATCAGAAAGGTACCAAAAATTTACACAAAGTAAATTTTGATGTCCCAATTCTAAAGAAGAGTTATATTTGGTCCAATAAAATTTATAAGATCGATCAAAACTATATTTAATGACGGTTCTCCGTTAAAAGGTGATAAGTGGACCTTTCGTGAAAATTAGGGTATAAATGCCTAAAATTGAACTCTTTCCGTATTTTAAGCCTTTATCTTTTATTGGGTAAATGTAAAAACATTTAAAAACATATATAATCATATTTTAGTTATTTTTATCCATTCCCGCCAGTACAAAGGCTACTCGTTAACTAACATTTAAAATAATATTATTTTATTACTTGTGTGCAACGTAAGTTTTCAAAGAAACTCATCGTTGCGTATCGAGTACGCTATCGAATGTAGAAACCCCTTTTAATTAAAATTAATATTTAATTCGTAAATATTAAAAAATATGAAAATTCTTTATTCTTTATTTACCTGGGATGTTACATCCTTCCCCCCTTTTGGGAATTGCGTCCTCGCAATTTTATTCACTTATCAAAATAAGTGGGGGTATTTATCCCTCATAGCATTTTCAGATTCCCACGTTGCCTCTTCAATCACATGGTTTTTCCACAAAACCTTTACCTGATGAATCACCTTATTCCGTAACACCTGCTCCCTGTGGTCAAGAATCTGGACAGGTTTTTCCTCATAAGATAGGTTCTCTTCCAGCTGAACTACCTCTGGACTCAAAACATGAGATGGATCTGGCATATACTTTCTCAACATTGAAACATGAAAAACATTGTGTACCTGAGATAAACTCGGAGGTAAAGCCACCCAGTATGCAACTGATCCAACTCTCTCCAGAATTTCATATGGTCCAATAAACCTTGGACTCAGCTTTCCTTTCTTACCAAATCTCATCACACTTTTCCAAGGAGAAACCTTGAGAAAAACATGATCACCTACCTCGAAAGATAGATCCTTCCTCCGGTTATCCGCATAACTCTTCTGCCTGCTCTGAGCTGTTCTCATGTGCTTCTGAATCAACTGAACTTTTTTTGCCATCTCTTCTACCAATTCTGGTCCCATCAGCTTCCTTTCACCCACTTCATTCCAAAATGCTGGAGTTCGACACCGCTTCCCATATAATGCCTCAAATGGTGTCATCTGTATACTGGAATGAAAACTGTTATTATAAGAAAACTCAACCAAAGAAAGATGTTGGTCCCAACTTCCCTGATAATCCATAGAACAAGCTCGTAGCATATCCTCCAATGTCTGGATTGTTCGTTCTGACTGCCCATCTGATTGAGGATGAAAAGCTGTACTAAAATTTAATTCCGTACCCAACGATTTCTGAAGGCCTTTCCAAAAGTTAGAAGTAAACCTGGGATCACGATCAGATACAATGGAGAGAGGAACTCCATGTAACCTGACTATCTCTTTAAGATACAAACGGGAAAGTTGATCTAGAGAGAAAGTATCTCGTATAGAAAGGAAATGAGCAGATTTGGTCAAGCGATCAACAATAACCCAGATTGCATTATTACCTCGAGATGTCCTCGGTAATCCCACAACAAAGTCCATGGATATGTTTTCCCATTTCCACTCTGGCACTGGTAAAGGATGAAGCATCCCTTTCGGTAACTGCCGCTCTGCTTTAACCTGTTGACATGTCAAACACTTCACAGTAAAATCAGCAATATCTCTTTTCATTCCATCCCACCAGTAATACTCCCGCAGATCTCTGTACATCTTAGTACTGCCAGGATGAACTGAAAACGGGGAACTATGAGCCTCACATAACAACTCATTCTTCAACTGTGAATCACAAGGCACACATAACCTCTTCCCAAACCTCAAAACACAAACACAAACTTATCCAAGAACTCATGGAAAATTTTATTCATAAGGTCCATGAATACATCAGGTGCATTGGTTAACCCAAAAGGCATAACTACAAATTCATAATGGCCATATCTAGTACGGAACGCAGTCTTCGGAACGTCTGCTTCTTTTACTTTCAACTGACGGTACCCCGACCTCAAGTCAATCTTTGAAAAATACTGAGCTCCCTGGAGCTAATACCGCTTCATTCGATGGCCCAACATCTGCTAAAGTTGTTGCAAAGGATTTCACCACCGCTTTCTTCTTGTAGTCTAGCTGCATTCCCCCAGTTGAGTTCTTCGTTGGACACTCGTTTGCATAATGACCCATTTCATTACACTTAAAACATCTTACCGTTGGCTTTTCATTTCCTGCTTGATCATCTTCCTTACAGTTACGAGCAATATGACCAGACTTACCACACCGAAAGCACTTACCAGACTTGGATAAACATTCTCCAGGATGCATTTTACCACAATTCTCATAGGATGGATATTTGGTTTTCTTACCTCCTTGCTTCTTTGATGAATTCTTCCCCTTTTCCTGCCAACTAGACCTCTTATTCTGTTGTTTGTCATAGAACACCTGATCATCGGCAAACTCCATTTCCACCTTCTCCGCACATCGAACAAGTTTTTCATAACTTTTGAACTCACGAGAAGCTAAAGCCCTTCGATACTTTGGCTTTAACCCTGAGTAAAAACAGTTTATTTTACTATCAAGATCTCGTATGAAGTTTGGAGCATACCTTGCCAATCGAGTGAACTTTTCTTCATAAGCAGCCACTGAATCATCCTCCTGCCTCAATTCTAGGAACTGTTTTTCCATCTTAAGACGAACCACCTTAGGAAAATATTTCTCAAGAAACATACCTTTGAATTCGTCCCAGTGAATATCCTCAATCTCATCACTATCCCTTATATTTTTCACCATCGACCACCACTGATCAGCTTCACCTTCAAAACGGTAAACAGCAAGACTAACCTTTTGATGTTCTGAACACCCCATGACATCAAAAATCTTCTCCAGTGCTTTAATCCACCCTTCAGCTTGCACAGGGTCAGATGATCCTCTGAATGATGGGGGATGTTGCCTCATGAAATGTTCCACCACTGACATGTTCCTCTACGGTTGATCTGGCTGATCTCGTGCATGGATACCACCACCATTTATAGCCTGAGTCAACTATGCCATCACTACAAAAAACTGTTCAGTTCCGATTCCGACCATCTCAGGTTGCTGATTTGGAAGGTTATATTCCTCCTGATGTCGTCCCAACATAGCTTCTTTGTTTCCTCTACGAAAAACCATTCTGAACACAGAAATATCTTAGGCGAAGCAACATGGTAATCCGTAAATGCTATATCATTTCAATCATATTATAATTTAACACTTTTCTAACTCCTAAAGTTGTCTAAACCGACCTCTGATACCAACTATAAGGCCCCGACCTTAAACCTTACTTAATATTGAATTAAACGAATAATTCACGTTGAGGAACTTTTCAGGTTTAGAGTTTTAAAGAATTAGAACATAACTATTACATCTCAAAAGATTACAAAGTAGTCACTTCTACTAAGTTTCCATAATAAAAAAACTCATAAAAAGAAACGTGTCTAGTTCCATGTTTTATATAGGATGACATTCCCTTGATCCCATCCTTGACCTTATTCCACATTAAGTCCTGTGAAAACATTTCAAAAAAAACTTGGGGTGAGCATAAAAAGCTCAGTAAGGGATACAGAAAGAATGAAAACTGTTAGTTTTTCAAACATCAAGTAAACCATATATACTCTATCAAAGTAATACCTTCACCTTCATGAAGTAGTAAAAACTCTTCACTGAATAAAGTATCATTACTTACCTTTTTATAACCAAAGGATTACCATAAAACCCATAAAAAGAACACATAACATATATAAAGGTAACTTGGGACATAAACATACTTAAGTGGAATAACCATACGGTCGAATTCCACACATATCACTTAATGGAATAGCCATACGGTCAATTTCCATACATACTTAATGGAATAGCCATACGGCCGACTTACATACCCAATGCATTGGAGGTTATAACGTAACCACTCGTCCTGGTATTCACGGCACCACCCGTCATATGGTTTATAACGTAACCACCCGTTAAAATGTCCAAGTACCAGTATAAAATCATAAAACATAAAACCAATATAAAGGAATGATAACATTTCCACATTTCAATCACAATATATCATAAATATATTGACATAATAGAATCTTTTTTCAAAACCATTTTCAATACCAAAATACATAAAAGAGTATATGGTATTTATTTTATTCTAAAAACATTACGGCTTTTTGAGAAAGCCAAAGACCAAATAATACTCGCGGCGGCGGAAAAGGTCGTTGTCACCGCGTACGTTAAAAAAACATTCATTTTTGTCATTCAGTAAAACGCTTCATAGAAAAAGATTCCTTTTGTATAAAAGTAAAAGTCAAAGGGTTTTATACACCGTATAAAAGAAAGTTGTGTATAAAACGAAATATGCCTCAATGAAAGGAGATTGAGACGAAGTCCCTTACCTCGGGTCCGACATGACTCGATCGTTCTTTCAAGTCCTGAATAATAAACTTGAGTTAATTTATACTTGATTAAGAACCTTTTTAAAGTTCATTATTCCTTTTATATCACTTATTTCCATGTTATAAACAGTATGTAACCATTTAAGTTAATAATGTTTGTTTTCTCAATATTTGGTTCTTAAGTCGAAAGTGGACTTCTTACAATTACATGTTGTTCGTGTGGTCAAAGGTTCTTTATATCCAGAATAAAATTCCCGATTTGGATATAATATGTATCATATATATCCAGCATATACATGTATTTATAATATTACATAATCATTTAGAGGTAAGAAATGAAATGCACCGTTCATGGAGACGGTAAGCCGTACGTACGCATGAACGCTACTTTCATTTCTTTGTCATATTAATGGAATTAAAACTAAATGATAGGTATGTATATTTTAATTCCAGAATTATATTCATCATTTAGATATATCATTAATTATATATATCCATTATATACATGTACTTTTAATAGTACATTACATTTGGGGATAAGAAATGAAATGCACCGTTCATGGAGACGGTAAGCCGTACGTACGCATGAACGCTACTTTCATTTCTATCTCATACTTTAATGGAAAGAAATAATAATGATATAGAGGTATATTATAATTCCAGTATAACATCATATATAATAACTTTAAATCCATCCTTTACACGTCCCACATATGGCATTAACGAATCACATCACTTTGAGGGGGCGGTAGTCCGCACTTCCTTAAATGAAGATATCGTGTTTACCCATAATGGAAACCATAAAGTTATGATCAAAATGAAAAATACAGAAGCTTAAAGAAAAAATAAACATATTATATATCATATATAAAAATAGTGACATCATAATGGCCACCTTTGAAGGTGTTAAATGAGTATTGAACAATCATCGTTTCGGGAGGCAGAATTTCGCCATCCACGGAAACTGTATGTTCTTTGACCATTTGATGTAGTTGTGTGAGAGTGTAGCTCGAATAAATCTTATAACAACATCCTAGTATATTGAATATACTGGTGTTGTTACAAAAGAAGTAAATAAAAATATTTTAGAGGGTTGGAGAAGCAAAATAAAACAAATGAACAAGAGAGAATGAATTACCTTTAAAAGTGTAACTCCTTTTGATTTGAGCCTAAAGGCTTCCTTTGAAAGGATTCTGCCCAAAGGGAATCCTCTAGGATGAGGAGAGGGATGTGGAGAGAGTAATTGGGCAGGGGTTGGCCGAGCCAAAGGCTTGAGGAGTGTGTGAAATGAGGTAGAGGTGGGGGCCTTTTATAAGAGGAGAAGAGGGGCACTTTTGGAAAGTAAAAAAATATTACTTTATTTGAAAATGTGTTTCGGTTTTAAAAGGTCCCACATTGAAATAATTCGTTTATAAGGTGATAAGGCTTCTAAATCCACTCATCCAATAAGTTTTGGACATGTTTAGTTCATAGATTTTACATTATATTTCCATTTTATTTAAATCGTCAAATAATGATGTCATCACTGCATCACTATTATGTCATAAATAATTTAATTTATTTAATGTCTAAAAATTATAAAAAAATACTATGATGTATGAAATCTTTTTATCTTTCTAATGATTATTTATAATCAAAATTATGATCTTTATAACGCCATGTAAAAATTGTTTTTGTAAAACATATTATGTTTGTGTCATTTTTACTTTTACATTAAATAAAAAGTTATTTATGTCATTTCCCAACCAAAGTGTCTCCATGGGGTCCCCAAGTTGACCCATGGCTTGTCTTGGTCGTCCATGACACAACCAATGAGGGTAGGACATGTGTCAAGCTCATCTTATTTTATTAAAGCATTATTTTTACCTTAAACTACACTAATTACCACTAATCGCGATTAAGAACTTAATAAGTTACTATTCACCAAAAAATTATTATAATCTCATTGAACCACATTTTACTTCTTAATGACAACCATGTATGTCGGATTTTTGAAATTCAAAACACAATGATGGAAAAATTTCATTTAAACGGAAAATCAGTCTTTATAAGTACCACTTAGTGGTTTCACTATTCATCAAAAATTGAAGTTTTTCAGAAAATTGCCAAAAATTCACCCTAAGCTATATTTGATATTAAAAATTCAAAAATGAAGTCCATTTTACAAAATTCAGAACATATAAGTCACATTAATTAATTTAATAATTAATTCCCGTTGTCAGAGCAAATAGCGTGTGTTTATGAAACAATAAGTATCAAAAGATTGACACTAGTTTAAGTCCGATTTCAAAGTGAAATTAATTCCAACGACCACTATTGGATTTAATGGTAAAAATATTTTCTAATTTCACTTTAAAACCAATTCAAAAGATAATATAATCATATAAATAAATTAGATTAAAAAGAGGTTTTGAATTAAAATACAACATTTTACACTATTCATTAAAAAAAGAAACTTTATCAGAAAGGTACCAAAAATTTACACAAAGTAAATTTTGATGTCCCGATTCTAAAGAAGAGTTATATTTGGTCCAAAAAAATTTATAAGATCGATCAAAACTATATTTAATGACGGTTCTCCGTCAAAAGGTGATAAGTGGACCTTTCGTGAAAATTAGGGTATAAATGCCTAAAATTGAACTCTTTCCGTATTTTAAGCCTTTATCTTTTATTGGGTAAATGTAAAAACATTTAAAAACATATATAATCATATTTTAGTTATTTCTATCCATTCCCTCCAGTACAACGGCTACTCGTTAACTAACATTTAAAATAATATTATTTTATTACTTGTGTGCAACGTAAGTTTTCAAAGAAACTCATCATTGCGTATCGAGTACGCTATCGAACGTAGAAACCCCTTTTAATTAAAATTAATATTTAATTCGTAAATATTAATAAATATGAAAATTCTTTATTCTTTATTTACCTGGGATGTTACAATTAGTTATAAAAAAAATAATCCATCATTAGTTATAAAAAAAATCTACTGATCAGTAAAAAAATACATCAACCAATGAGTGAAAAAAACATCTACTAATGAGTGAAAAAAATACATCTACCATTAGTTAAAATTTTAGATCAACCTTTAGTTTAAATTTTATATCCACCATTAGTTAAAATTTTATATCTACCATTAGTTTAAATTTTAGATCCACCATTAGTTATAGTTTTAGATCCACTGTTGGTTATAAAAAAATTGATCCATAAATTTCAGTGATTCTTTAATCCATTTAATTACTGAATTAGAAGTTGTTCCTGAATAATTAAATGAATATAATTTTGAGATCTTTACAATGAATCAAGAAACTATTAAATCTGACAAGTATAATAATATATATGATAAAAAATAGTGAAAATGTGATTTGAATACTGCATAAAACATTTCAATAGTTCGGCCTAATTTTGAGGTACCTAAATGGCATTTTTATATTTTTATATAGTTTAATGAAATATATAAAGACTTCATATATTTCTAACCGAACAAAATTTGAGTGATTATTATGTGAATTAAATGATATTTAAAATAAATAAAAAATATTTTTAATTATGAAAAATCCATAATTACAGAACTGTTGCAAGATATTCGAACATTTTGCACACCACTTAATAATATATTCAAATTTCCATTTATTCTAATGAAATTTATATAAATGTGTTATATTTCTAAAATAATAAGTTATGTAAGAATCTGATCATTATATCTCATGTTATAATTGAATAACGAAAGAAAGTTATAAAATAGTTTATACTGAAAATAATTCTTGAAACCAAAATCATGTATCATGTTTAGATCAAACTACGAACATTCTAGAGAAAGAATTATACTTCATCATAGTTTAATAAAATGAAGATATATGTCTTATATTTCATATGAAATATGAATTATAAAATTATGATTAGTACAAATAAATTTAGAATAAAAATTCATATAAGTTGTAAAAATATTTTTTCACATAAAATAATAAAATGGTTTTGGATTATTAAAAACGTAAAAAAACATGTAATAAAACAAAACAAAAATACATTCATTCACATGAAAAAATAATACACATATATATAGGTACACATGCACATGTATATTTATATTTAAAAATTCACATTAGAATATGTGAATTTGTACGATGAGATAAATATTTGGGTGGGGTGTGTGTGTGTGTGTAAATGTATACGAGTATGACACTTAACTATCTTAGGGTGTGTGAAAAGATATTTTAATTCTCCTTAATGGATTTAGTATTAGTATTAACTTAAATAAACTCCAAGGAGTAGTAATTTAATCTTGTTTTCATGATGAAAAATTAAATAATTTTAACAATTTCACTAGGACTATCAAATAAAAAAACATGGATTATAAAAATCAGATGAGATATAAGTGATTGGGGTTTCAGTTTTACTTCCATTTTTTAATGTTATCATGGTCCTTTTGAAATTATTATATTTTATTTATTCATTTATTTAATGAATGTATTAACAATCATTTTTTCCTTTTCCACCCTTGATCAAGTTTTATTGTTATGAAAATAATCCTCACAAATTCCTTACTTGGATAATTATCCTTCTAATTTGTGATATCCACAATGTTTTTTCTTCTAATATCCTAGGAAATAACCAATTGGGTATTTAAATTCTCAAGTATCCTAGAAATATCATTGTTTCTTCCTCACGTGTTTAGTAATCACTAAACACTCTCCACTTAATTATAAACCAATCAATAGGCTTGATTTAAAATTAGCTGGAAGTATAAAATATTTCTTAATAAAGGAAATAGTTAAAATTCATAATTCACCACAAACACAATCACATTAATGTTAAATTATGAAATTAAGAATTGAAAACAATTTAAGAAAGAAAAAAATAATGAATTCATATGAAACTAGACTCAAACATTATAATTTGAGTCACCTTCCCTTCACCCAACCACTTAAGGATTATACCCCTCCATTAAAGAATTAGTAATGGGTGTAAGGGGTATTTATCATGGTAAAAATAGAATAAAAATAAATGCATCAGAAACAAAGCAACAGTGGTTGTGGTGGTGCTCCAATCCTCTGATCCTCTGAAAGTGGTTAAATACCTCATATTTATAGAGGTAAGAATCCTCTATTGTACCTCATTTTAATATTTTATATCTTGGTTAAGTGTTAATTATATCTTTTCTTATCTTCCATGTTGAATATGCTGAAATATTGGGTGTTTCCAATTTATGGTGTTGAAAACTTTTGTGGTGAGAAGTGACATTTTGTGTCATAACCCCTATAATTTTGCATGGAATGCATGGGTTGTGGGGTGACCAATTCCCCCATATAAACAATATCCATTCTATTGTATTATTTCAAAATTGGGCCACTGTCTATTTCGAACTCTCCATGGGGCCATAATGTTTCCATGGTGCATCCTCCTAGAGCCATAACTTCCTAGAAAATCTAGCTCTTCCCATTCGAGTGCCTCTAGGTCACAATGCACACACCATGAAAAAAAAACTCATTCTTTGCATTTGAGCTATATTGTATCCATGTCACCCATGTTTGTAGCTCTTTCCTCTCATCAAACCCTTACTACTGCCGATTTGAAACTCTCCACAACATGATTCAAGAATCATGGTGTAGGGCCCACCTTCTTGGTAAGCTCACAATGTAGAAACTAATGCAATGATGTAGGAAATTTCATGCCACTTCATCAAAATGATCTATCCTTATCAGTGGTTTGATCGAGCTCCCATTATCATGCATGCATTTTTCATCTTTTGATTGTATTCATGGAATTCATCTCAGGCTCACCCGAGGTTCCATAAGGGATCTGTGGTAGTCATGTGCTTTTGGAAGTGGACATAAGTTCAACCTTGAGATTTCATGGATGCGGCCATGGTATTCTCCAAAAAGTACAGGTGGTGGCCTAAAGACTTTAATCATGGAAGGTGGTGGAGGAATATTAATGAAATGTCTGAGTGACAGGGTTGAGTGGTCGAAGTGTGAATGATAGTATTTTGGTAAGTTGACAAAAAATGTCACGGACTCACCATCCCACATTGTAAATGTGGTGAGGGGTTGCACTCATATAAATGATAACCCATCTCAGCTATGTTCAGATATCCTGCTATGGGGATGGGATCCCACTACACCACTCACACACCACATGGATCACGCTAACATGTGCAACCCATGTGGTCCTTTTCCCAACCTTTGTGTAGGTTCCTCCCTACACAGCTCACACCCCCATGCCAATCAAGTGGGACCTCCCTGTGGGATGACTTGGCCGGTCGTCCCTTCATTGGACTAGCTAAGAGTTTTGTGGCCTATGGGTTAAGGGACGGCTTAAGATGGCCCTATTTTTTTACCCATAAAACATTTAAAAACACTTAGTAGTATTTCAAAAAAAATCATAATTAAAATCAAATATCCAAATTTTAATATTTTTATCCATTTAAACCCAAATTATTTCTATAATTATAAATTCCCATATTTTAATAAAATAATGAATTAAATTTTAATTTCCATTTAATCCCATTTAAAATTATTAATAAATGTTTGGGTTTTTTCATAAAAATATAAGTGTATCAAAGTATAACTATAAAAAATGAGATCCTTCAAATGGTGGTTTCTAAAAAATGTTTTAAAGGCATGTTTGGAACCTTTAGTATATCTCCAAATGTGTGTGTGTGTGTGTGTTTTCAAGATCTTATTGAACCTCCTTTGGAATTTATTAACATGGATTATGGACCAAAGGGCATGATTTGTACTTTATATTGTGTGATGGATATGCAATCATGGTTTTTTCTTAAGAGGGAGATAAGGGTGAGGGTGAGTTATTTGATATGATTTTTTTCTTGTATTAACTATTCACGTTGCTTATTTACTCACCCTTAATTTACTTTGGTCATGGGAAACCTGGTTATAGGTTAAACTAATTGAGATGGGACATGCTCCCTTTTCGTTAGTTATACTAGGGAAGTATGTTTACCCCCACTGGTCAGTGACATGTTACTAGACCTTTTTTCTAGATGCTAGTTAAGTATTTTCATGGTTACCTATCCTTATCATCCATTGGGTAAAGTCCATGACACTTAATCCTTGATTAGTAGATTGATGCATGTGGGTCCTCTTACTTCTTTATATTTTCTTGTTTTCTTAATATGTGTGGCACCTTAGTTGATTCTCCTTTATTTCTTATATTTGTTCCTTTTAATGATATGGTGATCTCTGATTGTTCCCTTTATTTGTCTTGTGTGAGTGGGGTTTCTATATAGTTATGGTATCTTTTAAAAAAAGGTTATTTTACCTAGTATGAGTTATTTCTAGAGAAATGTTTTCAAATTATTGTTTTCATTTAAATAAAATAAAAGGGATGTTTATAAAAATGGTTTTGAAAATATTTTGGGTGTATGTGTTTTGCACTAAAAACCAATATTTAAATAATATACTTCAAATTAGTACTAAATGAATCTTACTTTTAAAGTTTATACTTGGGTTTTGGTTTCACTTTAGCATTTTTACTGAGCTTTAGCTCATGCTTATTTATCATTTTACTTTAAGGATTCCATTCATATTCTAATTACTCTTGAGATCATTGATTGATTTAGGGTATTTGAGGTGAGTTATATATTTTACAACATTCATCCTATGGTGATTATTACTTGATTTTTGTAGGACCTACTTTTACTTTCTTATAATGTCTAGTGTGTTTCCATTTAAGCGATTTATTGTGGATAATTAGTCCTTTACTGCTTTCTACGTTTGGAGTTATAGTGATATCTATTAGTGGATGAAGAAAAGTAATTATTGATAGTAATGTGAAACGGGTGGGTCGGGATAGGGCGGGCCAAGCCCACACAGGTTTGAGAATGTACGAGTTTGTCCACAAAATCCTGCATATAATGTGGAAAAAAAATTCAAACTCACCCCATTACACATAATCTTGTAGGTAGACCACGGGCTTGCCCTAATTTTAAAAGAAATATATTATTTATAATTATTTAAATAATGTATTTTTTCTCATTTTTAATGTTAGTTTTGGAGAGAATTATTGATTGATAATAGATAGAGTTTTAATATATGTGATGAAATATTTTTCTATGGGTTAATGGAGGAATGCAACGATGCTAATGTGGTGATGAACTATTGTGATGCAAAGTAGGTTAGTGATTGGTGAGGTGCGATGAATGATGGTCTTGGTTGTGTGGTGATGTTAGCGGCTAGACCGATAAATAAATGATGAATTTGTATGTAACGATTAGTTTTATATGAGTCTGTTAGGGTTCCTATGAGGTCCTTTCCTATTTTCTTAATAAAAAAATAAATTAAATAATTACAAAATTAAATTGACCAAAAAAATATTATGATTATAATAGCTCTTTTATAATTGAAACCATGGGAGATGGGTTCCATTTTTCTAGAGGTTGGATGACACACCATGTGAATATAGTTAATAATTACTATATAAATATTATAATATCATATTATAATAATAAATATCAACCTATTTAAAATTCACATGTAAATTAATAATGAATCAGTATGACCATTACGATGAGAAATCATATGAAATGGTTTAATTATGGTGTTTTATTAAAAAAATTAAAATGTTAAAGAATCATAAAATGTAAAAAAAATATATATATATATTAAAATCAGTCATGCGGGTAAGTTCGAACATGCACAGGCTTAACCCACCTTGGCCCTCAACCATGCGGGCTCAACCCACATTTCCCATTCTCTTAACGGTCAAAATTTTTAGGCCCTCCCTGCCCTGCATCCGCCCCATACCTAAAAAGCCCATGGTCCGCGAGCCCGTTTTTCATCACTAACTATGGAGGTGTATTTGTATCTTTTACAGGGGAGGAATACTAGGGTGTGATGAGAGTTTATTTTTTCAATTATTATTTTTTTTTCTTTTGCTTATTTTATTTGGCTTGGATGTCCAATATACGAACAGGTCGTGTTTATTTTGCGTTAAAAGTATGTTGTTTCTTTTACTCTGATTCAAGGGTGAAATCATTCCCATTATTTATATATAATTCTCTAGAACTTTTCATAATCCCATGGGGCATAAGAATGACCCTTAGGTATATCAAAATCTAGTTTAGGCTTCTTATTGATGGATGGCTGAGGCTAGTTTTTGAAAAATGGTATCATAGGGGACAAGTTATTTTATCAATAAGAACCTAGGCTCTTTCATGAGTAACCCTTGTATTATTTAGGGTGTCATGATGGGACTAAGTTATAATTTTTCATCAAGACTTAGGATATTGCTAGTTAATTAGTTCATGATCACCACTTACCATGATGATACTTAAGTCACTATGGGTTTTTGGAATTTAAATTTTGATTTGGAGGATTTATTTGATTAATGTTGATCATTTATTAATCCTCACTAGCATGATTGGGTTTCTTTGAGGGTCATATTTTATTTTGGTATAAAAATGTAATATGGGTTGATGGAATGAGGTTGACTTGCATGGCCTGGAAAATCGAAAAATGAAAAAATGATAGATCTTCCAATGTATTAGTAATTGTTGTGTGGATAGCCCGTGGTCCCTCAAACCTCGTGGTTTAGTCAAGCTTGGTTTTACATCCCATTTAGTTATTATTTATCCCACCTTTTAATGACACCCATGATGGGGGTGTGTCACACCTAGACATCTGTAATATTTTTTATTTTTATTTTATATTTTTTATCTGGCTTTAAATTTGTTTTTCTGAGGTGTGGGTTGAGCCCGAATGAAATTTTTGTGATCATGCTAATAAACAGGTGTTTTTGGCTTGGTAATGTTCGATGCACGCACAAGGCATGATCAAAGCCATGTGGCTTTACCACAACACCATGTGGCCTGTCTAGTGCGCTATTAGTTAATAAATTAACTGGATGAACATGAAATCCAACACAAATAGAAAGAGAAAAACAAAATTATTTTGGAACTATTTTAATAATAATAATAATAATTTTAAGATTATTATTATTATTATTACCTTTGTTAATGTTTTAATTAGGTTATTATTTTTATTAAATCATTAACATTATTATAAAATTATTAACGTCGCTGTTTTTTATTATAATTTCTAATTATTATTATTTTTATTTTAAGTTCGTTGAGTATTTATTTTAATTTTTATTTCATTTTAATTTTTATTTATCTTATCTTTTTTACTCTCTCCCCCTCCCCCCTCTCTCCCTCATCTCACACAAGACCTCCCGCCTTCTTTCTCTCCTTTGTGTCGCGCGGATCTCCCCCCCCCCTCCTTACTTCCAGCTGCAATAACCCCTAACCCTAGCCGCGCGCTACCCCTCTCCCATGGTCGCACCCCTGCTTCCTCCTCCAACGAATTGGGCTAGAATCGATGCACCGCACCTCCCATGGTTGTACCTCCCTTGGTCATGCCTCCCTTCCGGCATGCCTCTCCCCATTGCGGCAGCCTTGTCAGCCTCCTCCCTCGCACCGCCTCTCTCTTGTCTGAACTACTCGGCGACGGCCTCCTCCGGCAAACCGGACCACCACACCATGCCAACCCACTCCCCCTGTACTTTGTTTGGCCTCCTCCATCACACCAGACCACCACATGCATCCCTCCCCTCCGGTTTGAGATCATTGTGCTCCTCCCTTCAATGGCCAGACCTCCTCGTTGGCATCCAGACCTCCTCCGGCACATGCGCCTCCCCCCCCGGTATCCTCTACCCACCTAGTATAGGGTTTTTTGGGGGTTTTGATTTTTTTTGGTTTGTTTACGATGTATTTGATCTAATTGTTTGATTTTAAGGCTTAGTTGCGTTATTTGTGGTGCGATTGAAGTGTAAGGATTTTTGCGCACCAAGATCGTGGAATTTTTCCACATTCTAGGTAGGTGGTTCCACATCAAATTATTATTTGATTAATTAATTTGCAATTTTAATTTGTTTAGAGTGTTATTTAATTAATTTTTGTGGTGAGAAGTTTATTTTCTTTGAAGATGGATATTCCTTGAAATTTTTTAGTAGTGTGTCGTCAAAATATGTGTACTTGTAGCTGAAATCTCATCTCTGGTTAGTTTTTAGTTTTTTTTAAAAAAATGTGGTTAGCTTACTAATTAGTTTTTTTGTGTGAATTTAATGTTTACTTGAGGTTAAGTATGTTTTAATGTGTTTATTATTGTGTTTAGATGATATGAGCATGTTGTTACTCTTAAAACCCATATCAAACTGTTTACTAGTGTTTTATAAATTGTGCATTTATTTTGTTAGGATGTGCAAAGGGTGAAATTAGTGTTTTGGTGTAGATTCTGTATACGTTCTATCTTAAATGAGTATCTGAGTATATTTTTGGTGTTTAAAGACATGTGACGTATGCTAAAATTGTTTAATAAATTCTTTTAATGGTTTGTTTGACCATGAAAGTGCTTTCTTTGACCATGTGTTGGTTTTAATTGGTTGCGTAACTATTGTAGATTTAGTATTGAAATATTTTTAGTGTGAGTAATATTTTTAAATGGGTTAAGTGTGTGTAAATCCCGGTGACACTCTTTTAATAATTTTTTATAATTTTTTTTTAAAATGGTTCATTAAATTAGGTCGATGGTGTGAAACGTGTCTGGAGAATGTTTTAGTGTGAGTATTATTTCAAATGGATTTTGGGTGTGAAAATGGTGGTTTTGGATTGTATAGTGTCTTGTTTGGTTTGAGTGTATGATTATGATATGTGACATGAAATCTGAACTACTTGAGAAAAAATGATAATCCTGGGTACTATGTGGGCGGACTAGATCTACTGTGCTAGTGATACAGATGATGCATTGGCCCGGTTTCACTTAGCTATATTGATGACTATAGCACTAACTAAACTTTTGGATGATGTTGGGAGACCACTAGGTTATGGATGTGTTACCATACTAGTGGCTCATGCATGAGAACATATGTTGCTGCATTTTTTATACCATTGTTCACTAAGACGTGATGTTCTAGGGTCCCACTTCTCGCTAGTATCTTTAGGGCCTCTCCCATGTATTGTGCCCCTCTTTTTCTTTGTGCTCACTATTGGCACATAGTTTGACATTGGGGTTACCATGAAAGTGTGTGTGTATGTGTGTGTTTTAATTTAAGTAGTTTTTATTTAAAGTAGTTTTCCTTAAAAATGTTTTCATCAAAAAAAATTAAGCATTTATTTATTTTTTCTGTTAAATTGAAAATCTATTTTTCATTTAATAATTATGTGTGGAACCTTTTCTCGGTGGAATCCTACTAGGATTTTGGCTCACACCCTACATACACCCTTGGGTGTATGTAGATCCTGTTTCTTTTGCGTTCCAGGTTGAGGCATCGATCATATCATGGGTGGTTTGGGTTATTAGTAGCACCCTCATGTTAGTTTGGTGAACGTGGCTTGAGGTTGTTGCACCTCAAGTTTCTTGGAGGTTTGAGTTAGTGTTTTTTTTCCTTTATTGTCGTTCTCTTTGGAATTTTGGTTCAAGTTGTAAACTTTAATTTTGACCATAGTTTAAGGGCATGTTTGGTTGATTGATTTTAGTTTTGAATTTATTCATCTTCATGTTTGTTTTATGTTTATTTATTAGGGTAAACCATTCCTAAGTTTTATTTTTGATACTCGATAACTTGTGATAGCCCGTGGGGATCAGGAACACTCTTCAGACCTTGCTGCGGACCGGTTTGGGTGTCGGGTCGGATGGTGACCCATCTTGGTTCGTGACAGGGTGAATTCAAGGGGGGATTGTGATATATTCACATGTGGTTTGGAATTTTGGTGTGCTTTGGGTTGTTTGTGTATTTTGGACTTTTTTTTGGGCTGAAAATTTGAATTGTTTTTTAGGAAATATTTTGAAAATGTTTGATTTTATTCAAAAATATTAGGATGTGTTTTGATTTTGAAATAGTATTTTGAAATTTTTTAAAATTAATATGATTTTAAAAAATTGATTTTATAAATTCTTAGATTTTAAAACTTCTTTAGATAATATTTAAAAACTAAGGTTTTACTTATATTTAAAGGGGATTTGAAAATATTTTGAAAGTGTTTTGGAAGTTAAAATTAGGTTTCTATTTTAAAATGAGTGTTTGAGATTTTTTAAAAATAATTTTGTAAGTAATGTAATTTTTTAAAATTGGTTTTGTAGATTGTCATATTTTGTTGGTTTTATTATTTGTATTTGTCCTTTGGTTTGGTGGGACCTTTTGGTTTAGCATTTGAGACATGAACTGGATGAGTTCATGTTTTATGTTATTTGAATCATCCCTCTTTAAAATTTAAAAGAAATGATAGATTTTTTATTTCTAGATATGAACCTTAGAGTGATTTCAACACCCTGATATTTTAAAATAACACTATGTTTGATAGTGTATATGACACACAACACTGGGCCTAAACAAACCACAAAATATTATTATTTAAATATGATTGTTATAACCTAGTTGTTGAATTGAAGGATATGAATTGTGCTAACCAAATTGTGAAATATATATAAATGACATAATTGATACAAATTAATTTATTAATTCTTATAATATAAGCACTAAATATTTCATTTAAGTTATTTTATGCTTCAGAAATACATTTTCTTCAAAAATGATTTTTCTTACTTTTTATGAGAAAATATTATAATTAATTTCTATAAATTATATAAATTTTTTTTAATAATAGTTATATAATTTTTTAAATAACCATATCAAAATTATCTTAGGGTGAAATTTTTGGATTTTTCTAAAAAGATTTAATTTTCAGCGAATAGTGAAAAATATCAATTTTTATAAAACTGTAATTTTAATTTCACTAAATAGTTTAATTATGATTGGAATTTGATCTCAAGTTAATAAAAGTATTATTTAATTTTATATAATCTAATTAAATTCATTTTAATAATCATTATACCTGATTTTGGTATAAGTATATTTTAGGACATAAAAATAATTTTTCTAAAAACTATTTTTCATTGCGTTTTACGCATTTATATTAAAAGTAATTTTTTCCACTTATAGAAATTTAATCATGAAAATTTGATTCCATAATTTAAATAAGTGGGTATAAACTTTTTAAGTAGGTCCATTTTATTTTTGGATATTATGAATAGTAACTTTAGTAATTTTGTTATCACAGTAATGGGTAAATCGGGTAATTAAGGTTAAAAATAAAATGATAAGGACTAAATAATAACCCTAAAACTTGAATTAATTTTATTTTGTGATTATATCTCATCCACAATCACCCCAAAGTGTAATATATGTTCTTTTTACTATTTTTCCATGATTTTGACCCTTTATATTATTTTATATAAAGAAAAGTCAAAATGGTTATTTTTTTATCTTTAAATTTTTTACATAGGTATAGACATATTATATGTTAAATTATAAATATTAATTTGAAATATAAATGATTTTTTTCATCATGGTAATTTATATTTAATTTTTAGTGAATAAATAATTATCTTAAATATGTGTGTAATTTCGACATAACATTTATTTAGTTGGGAGAAATTTTAAATAAATGATTTTAAAAATACTAAAACTAATATAATTTCAATTAATTAATGTGTTCCATGAATTTTATAGATGTATATGATATTTTATTGAATTATTAAAGGATTATATTCAAATTTCACCTTTTTCTTGATGAATTTAAAGACATGTTAAATGAATAATATCAAAAATGACATTAATGATATTATATAATAAATAATATTTTATTAAATGACTTAAAATTCATAAAAATATTATCTTCATATAAATAAATGTTATATGGTTTAAAACATAAAACATGGTCCATTTAGGGGTCTTTTGTTCTCATATGGTAACATTCATGACCCATAAAGGATGGAAAACTTTAATATTGCGGTAATTGTCAAAAGGGTTAACGGGGGTTAAAACTAAAATATAAGGGTAAAAACACAAGTAAAACTTGAAAAACTTTTATTTTATGAGATTATTTAGACTAATAATCATCATATATTATAATTATAACAATTTTTATCCATTTATACGTGAAATAAAATTTATATTAATTTAATATTTTAAGAAATTACAAGAATACCCCTCCCCTCACTTATAAAAGGACACCCCTTCTTGTGGAGAGCTTCCTTACTGAGCTGATGCCAGCAGCGAGGCCTACCGCAGGGTGACATGTAGCGAAATCTTCTATACTCGACAGTAGACAGATGTCGCAGAGGTCCAAGCAGACCGGGCCATTAGGTGGGCGACCTCAGGATACTGGTTCGGAGGTGCGGGGCACAAGCAACAGAGCCAGTCATATGAGAGGCAGGCAGTGCTATGCATGCGGCGGGCAGGGCCACATGGCTCGTGACTGCCCGACTCGTCATGCAGAGGAGAAATAGACGGTTTAGGGACCACCCAGGAAGTGGTAGAGGTTCGACTGTGGCGGTCCATAGGGAGCTGGCAGACGAGGCAGAGGAGCTGACCGAGCAGCAGGTGGTGGACGATGCTTCGAGGCTCTACCACCATCACCACCAGGAGGACCACCCCGACCACAGGGAGCTGGAAGATAGGGGCAGGCTCAGCTCCAGGCAACCGAGGCCTATGACCACGGCGTACCCGAGATGATTCGACGTACTATCTGTGTCTACTCCACCCTTGATGCAGTTCTTATAGACACTAGAGCGAGTCATTCGTTTATTGCTGCTGCCTTTATTCGGAACTCGGAGATTCCGACGGAGTCATTGGCTCGATCCTTACGGCTAGAGACTCCTACGGGAGAAGACTCAGCGATTACACACTGGTGCCGGCAGTGTCAGCTTACTCTAGGAGGCTCGGCCGGCCGGGCAAAGAGGAGTCGCGGCACCAGGAGGGCGCCGCGCTAGAGGATCGGCCAGCTCGTCGGCCGGTCGGGCGGAGCTGGATCGCGGCGCTAGAAGGGCATCGTGCTGGGAGACCAGCGGCCCGCCCGGGCCGCGCCCCATCGGGCCGGGCCTCGTCCCTTCGGGCTGAGTTGTGTAATTCTTCGGACCGGTCTGACACCCCTACTGGGTTGGACCCGTCAAACTGGGTCAACCCGACCCGTCGACCCACTAGGCTAAACGGGTCGGGCCCGATATTCACTTAAATGTGAATAACTTAAGGACCGCATGTTTGATCGACGCGCCGTCTACGGCACTGGGACTCTTTAGACGAGACGGTCCTTTTTCGATACTCTGAGTGAGTTTTGGACAGCTTTGGATATCGGCTGGGTTAGAAACGAGTGTATCTCTAACCGGGCCCCTGGAACGGAAAAGCCAATATCTCTCAGACCGGGCGTCCGATTGACACGTCGTCTATTGCGTTGAGTTCCTATTAACGAGATGTAAATTTGGGATACATCAACTCTGGACTTTGTGATAGTTGATGTATCGACCCTCTTGGATCGTGGAGCGGACCCTCCCGGAATCGAGCGTGCTGTGTGCGGGAACCCTAGAGCTGGCTGCGACTGCGACGACGATGGAGACTGTACTTGGATCCTACGTGGGTTCGGCAGCGAGCACGACTGTACTTGGATCCTCCATGGGTTTGGCAGTGATGACGATTGTACTTGGATCCTACATGGGTTCGGCAACGATGGTTACTGTACTTGGATCCTACGTGGGTTCGACAGCGACGACTTCTGTACTTGGATCCTACGTGGGTTCGACAGGGGAGATGATTCAGAGGCTACATCTACCTTCTCCACCCCTCTTCGCGAGTAGTATACCTATGTGAGTTGAGCCTTGACTTTCAGTCATTATCATTTATATGATTGACTTGCTATCTTGTGTAGACTGGGTTGTGCTTTCCTGTGTGGACTGGGTTGTACTTGGGCTCGTAAGTTGGAGCTGAACTGGAATTGATGACTTAGGTATATGTATGGGCATATACCTAAGTAGAGTTGATTGATACTTTGTGTTTGTATCTTTCCTTTGTGGTTTATCCTTTTTGGATTCTGGGAGACCTTTGGGGGTCTCGGGGTCCCTACTAAGTATTGTATACTCACCCATGCACGGGCTATACCCGCACTACATTGTGTTGGATTCAGACAACAGACAACATTGATCAAGGTGGAGTCTTGTGGAGCGGGACGGTACCTGGAGGTGGACCACTTGGTGGGACGTACACGGAGCGGACGGCTGAACCCGAGGAGCTGAGGCGACCATCTGTACCCACCCTTCAAGTGGGATAGCCGGAGGACAACTCGGTGGTTGCTAATTTACTTTAGTGTTTTTGTACTTTCTTTTCAGTTGTACTGTACTTTCAGTTGGGTTTGTACTATTTGATACCATTCACCCTATTACTCTGGATGGTTTATGATTAGGTTTATTTATTGGGTAAATTTTTAACATTTCATATGATAATTTTTAAATACAAATGTTTTTGTTGATTATGTTTCACCCCTTTTATATAAGGAATTCAGTGGACTTAGTTAGTGATGTGTGGGTCCTTCTATAGCCCCTAAATGCATTGGTGGGTCTCATGAGATATTCTAGCTTGGTTATTTGGCTAAGGCCTTACCCATTTATGTAATATGTCTTGTAATTAGGCATTGAAAGTATGTTTAAGATGTTCATCATTATGTATTCTCTCATTATGATATTAGTTATTTATGTCCATGTGATTATTTTATTAGTTATGGTATCCATGGATAAGTTTGAAGCTTATGTGATTAGTTATATGGAATTAATTGATCATTATTTATTCCTTCCATGTTATTATTCATGCTCAACTTATTGATTAAATGACATTTGATTTTAGATATTTACTTTTCCATGTTGATTATGTATTATTTATTAATGATATATTCTGATATACACATACCCTTACTAAGCATATGATATCACCCCTTTCTTATTTTTTTCATTCCCCAAGATGCTAGGAAGTGTATTATTATTGATATTGAAGGATATGATAAAGGTAATAATGGTGTTCTCAAAGAAAATACTATTTAATGTTTTAAGTTTGAAATTTAATGTTAGATTAAATTATGTATCTAGTTTTCCAAGACTTATAAACTATTAGATATTTTGGGATATGATCGCTTGTATCTTGTGATAATATAATATAAGTATTCATCGGCTCTAGGATATTGGGGTTAGGGTATTTATAGTTAGTATTAGAGAAAGTTTAAAAGAATCTTCGGGAACAAGATTTAGAAAAAAAAGCATATATTAGGGAATATAACCCTATGGATTACTTCAAGGATAAGTCTAAGCATAGGATAATATCCTAAATTTTAGTAAGGTAAAGATTATGTGGTTTTCCACTATGATTATTATTACTTATACTATGCTTTTTTGTTTTAGTCAATTACTAAAACTAGGAGGAATCATGTTAACATCAAATGTTATGGACAATGTGGTGATTACGAGAAACCAAATTGGATAATGACTAGAGTAAAATATATTGTGATTATTCCTAATCAATTATCACGATATATAATAAACACATTATATATTAAACAACTCTCAAACTCATTAAATAAGAGAAGGATAGAGTTCATTGAGATCCTAGTTAGTGGAGACCAAAGAATAAATAAGGCACAATTTCCTTCATGTTGGGAATATGAAAAGAGACACCTTGGATAATGTCTTAAAGGAATGGGAAAAGGTTTTATGGGTGGAAAATAAGGGCATAAATCAATGAATTGTCCGGAAAAAATGAATATTATGATGTAAGGGAATAAAGTACATCCTAGAACACCATTTATAGTCTAATTTCTTATGTGTGGGGGATATGGGAATTATCTAATCCATTTTCCTAATCCAAGGGTTAACTCCTACTCCAAGTAGGGACCTATGCTATGGAAATAATTTAAGTGTAATGATTGAAGTGTTTATGTATCGCTATTTGATAATTATGTAATTCTGGATATAATAATCATGAAACATCTGAGGATTTTTCCACAATAGTTTTTATTTAAGGATATTAAAGCATATATTTAATGGTACTGCTAACATAGAAAAGTAATTTAGTGATAAGATGGTATTTTTAGAAAACACATGATTGAGGGATTGATAACCCTTAATATGTGTTTGATATTGGGATAAACCTAAAGTTTATTGGGATGATAATTCTAACATTGATCATAATTTTAATTGCATAGATACCCTTTATGAAGTTTTGTGTGATGGGAGTTTAACATGATTAAAGATATTTTGTGAGACATTTATTGGAATACAACCCTTTGGTTTAGTATATGTTTTAATGAAAATGCTATTTTTGGAATAATGCTTTTATATTTTAAGTACATAAGTTTAATTTTATTGATAACCTTTAGGGTTAATGTTATTTTTTAGGCTGAGTTATTTATAGTTTATTGGGACAAAAGATTTAGTACATTTTGAGAATATATCATATAGAAAAACATAGCGGTAAAAAAAGTGATTGGATTATTAATTATATTTTTTAGGATGTTCATCATATTATTGGGAATGTTATAGATTTAGAAAAAGTATAACCCATGGTCTAGGAAACATCATATCACATTTGATAAGGTTATGGGGCTTGAACCCACAACTAAAGGGCGACAAGGGTGTGACGCCAACCACTAGCCTACATGATGTCCTGGTAAGTATGACATTTATTTTACTTAAATGATTTGATGGATAAATATTGATTTTATTTTTGGAAAATATTTTAAGATTTTTTTTTTTGAATTTTTATTATTTTTAGGTGATTAATGATATTTAGAGAGACATTTTATTGGGTTGAGGTATATATAAAATTTATTTTTAACATAAATTATTATTTAGGAAGAATGTTATTACGTTTTTGGAGATGTAAGATGAAGAGTATGATATAACCTTTGTGATTAAAACCTTCTTTAAAGTTGAGGTTATTGAGTTTATCTTTGGATATAGGGTTATTTATTTAAGGAATGATCTATGTTAAACCTTTGGTCTTATTGTTTAATTTTGGAGATAAATGTATTATTTCTTCATATAAGGGTTTATTCACTTTGGGTATTATCTTAAACTATGCTAAATTTCATGAAACAGACTCAGTACCCTGGTAACTTGATAACTGAGTCAGTACTAACATGTCCTAAAGGTAATTACTTATCCCCATGGGTTGGTGACTAACAACTAGAATCATAAAAAATGACGTTGGGAATAATTGTTTCCACAAACATTGCAGAAGCAAATAAACAAGTCAGTATGCATACAAAGGTAAACTCCACAGGGTGTAGTGTACCATAAGTTAAATAAGTAAACAACCCAAAAGTAATAAATCAAAGTACCATAAAAATAGTATAACTACTCAAGTACTAAGATATGAAACTCTCTAAGACTCAAGTATTAACAAATACAACCACCAAGTGGCACCTTACCCTTACTCAAACCTAGAAGAAGATAATCTACAAACACCCTAAGGCATAGGTAGGGTGTGAGATAAAATTCTGTAAGGGTCTCAATAAGGATTCCATAATATGATTCCAATAATTAATAAACCAATTAAATATTTCAAATTTAAATAAATAGGTATGGTAGTTAAAATCATAATTAAAACAAATCATGCTTTATATTTCAAATTATGGAAATACTGTAAACCAATGGGTTCAAAAACAATTCATATAAAATAGTTTATATAAATTAACTAGGCATGTAAAAAAGTTTAAAAAAATTGGCACAAATTTATATATCATATATAAACAAGTGATCAACATGGTTATCTTCCAAAAGTTATGATAGTTCCAGACTATAGGATCCTCACACACTCGAAGTTGATCACGAAAATATGTGTATACATGCATCCCTTTAACACTATCCAAAGGTGAAGGTGCATAAAATCTAGGAACTCAACCTAGAAACAAGATTTGAAAATATGGAGTTTAGATTCATCAATCCATAGATAATCTATCAAAATCCAAGGAAGTAAAGAAAATGAGATGAAGAGATAGGGAGAACGCTTACCCAGTGAGTCACACCGCAACCACAATGATGATCAATCACTCATCAAAACAACCTAGAAGGGTTTGAGGTCTCCAAAATCACATGGGAATGGCTCTTGGGTTGAGATAAAATAAATATAGAGAGGAGAAAAAGAAGAATCAGCTAGGATTCCTATTAAAAAACAACCATTAGGACTTTACATGATGTATAACCCAATTACATGTCGTGAAATTGAAAAATACCAAGATCACTGAAAACCCCATCGCCTTTGGATAAAATTGGATTTATTATTATTTTAGAATTTACATATTATGTAACCATATTAAACTGTGTGTAAATACCCATAAGACTATAGAACAAGTAGGGTTTTGCTGAGAATCCAACAAATCTCTGGCTTCACCATTATAGGTTTCCTTCCAATTCCTTCTCATCCCAACCCAATCAATGAAAAAGGAAAACCGCGATAATTTTTAAAACTTACCTTTCAGGAAGGTAACAAGATGTTACAATCTCCCAACCATAAAAACTTTTTGTCCCCCTAAATCCTATCAAGAATCCTCCATATTAAAAAGTTGAGGTCGTTGTTCTCTCATCAGTGTCTCGCACTCCCATGTATCATAAAAATCTAAATTGGGTTGTCATAGCACTCATACCAAAGGTATCTACCACCAACAAAGTACCTTAGTTTTAGAATCAACTATCTTTATTGGTCATTTATTCATGGATAAATCATGTTCAATTTCAAGATCACTCTATCTCAGTACATGATATGAATTAGATAGATACTTTTGTAGTTGAGATACATGAAACACATTATGTATCGTTGTCATCATCAGTGGATGTTCTAAATGGTAAGAAACCTTCCCCGCTGTTTCTGATGCTTTCATCGGGGCGCGCACATCCGTCTGGTGAGGACGCGCTTCTTGTTGCCCCGCATTCCCGCTTTCCAAAGGCGGGCGGCATTCGTTCCTTGTTCAGGTACGTCTTCTCCTTGATCGAAACGGGATGATGGGATTTTGGTTATTCCTTCTGTGGATTCCTCCTCAGAACTCGTCACCTAGTCCGGGTCTCCCTCATAGATTTAATACGTTGTTCATGAATCTCATTCCTGGTGCCATATCTTCATGGACGCCAGTTAATTACACTACTTTCGTCAAGACTTTCCATAGGGTCTTGACATGGTAGCGACCTTCGGTCGGAGTAGACGGAAACATCAGGAATATCGGGGCATCTCTGGGTGCGTGGACATAGGGGAACCTGTATTCTTCCTCATAAGAGGGCATCTCAAGGGTGTAGAACCAGAGGCATGTATCTAGGGTTTTCCTCAGCTTCCCGTGTTTAACATAGGGTATGTTGCAAGATTAACGTGTAGCAGAGACGGTTACACCAAAGGCGTGTCTTTCGAGGTTTTCCTCAGGCATCTCATGTTTATCACGAGGTAGGCCGCGAGTTTAACATCTTTCGGAGACGGTTATGCCAAAGGCGTGTCATCCGAGGTTTTCCTCAGGCATCTCATGTTTATCACGAGGTAGGCCGCGAGTTTAACATCTTGCGGAGATGTTTATGCCAAAGGCGTGTCATCTGAGGTTTTCCTCAGGCATCTCAAGTTTATCACGAGGTAGGCTGTGATTTTAACGTCTTGCAGAGACGGAATGAGGGTGATCAGAATGTCTCATAGAGACAGATCAAATTGTTATATCCCAAAGGGAGAACATCTGGAAGATGGATGGATCAGAACGCCCAATGAGGACGGATCCGAGGTGGTGCACTCCCTAGAGGGGAAAAGGGTGATGAATCGGGGTGTACACAGAGGACAACGACCCGGAGATATGATGGGACTTACACGTGGAAAGCGGCCCATGCGCCGCTAGGAGCAGCGAGGAGGTGGATGGCATGATCCCACTGGGATGTGGTGGCCTGGGTGAGAATCAGGATGGGTGATGGATGGATGAATGAAGTGGAGGGGGAATGAAATGGGACCATCGCAAGGGCGACAGTGAAGTTGGGCTTGAGCCTTGAAGAGGCTTCCTACGTATCCCTGTGGCAGGGAATCAAAGTCCGCGTAGTTCGGGATGGTGCCGGTGAACTGACGTGAAGGTGGACCTTGGCCCGATGGATGTCGTCAGCGAACCGACGTGAAGGTGGACCTTGGTCCGATGAGCATCGTCAGCGAACCGACGTGAAGGTGGACCTTGATCCAATGAGCATCGTCAGCGAACTGACGTGAAGGTGGACCTTGGTCCGATGAGCATCGTCAGCGAACCGACGTGAAGGTGGACCTTGATCCGATGAGCATCGTCAGCGAACCGACATGAAGGTGGACCTTGGTCCGATGAGCATCATCAGCGAACCGACGTGAAGGTGGACCTTGGTCCGATGAGCATCGTCAGCAAACCGATGTGAAGGTGGACCTTGATCCGATGAGCATCATCAGTGAACCGATGTGAAGGTGGACCTTGGTCCGATGAGCATCGTCAGCGAACCGAAGTGAAGGTGGACCTTGGTCCGATGGGCATCGTCAGCGAACCGACGTGAAGGTGGACCTTGGTCCGATGGGCATCGTCAGCGAACCGACGTGAAGGTGGACCTTGGTCCAATGAGAGATGGGCTTGAACCTTGGGGAGGCTTCCTACATACCATGCCTTGACATGGATCAAAGACCTCGTAGTTCAAAGGGTTTCATCGGTGAACCAACGTGAAAGTAGACCCGTGGGTCTACTAGTGGTGGGCTTGAACCTTGGGAAGGTTTCCTACGTACCATGCCTTGACATGGATCAAAGTCCTCGTAGTTCAAAGGATTGATGGAATACAGTTTAACGTCATGCGGGACGGTAGTGAACCCTGACGTGAATAAACTACGGGCGGTGGGTGTCGGCGAACCGACGTAAATGAGGGACCTTGGTCCGATGGGAGATGGGATTGAACCTCTGGGAGGGTTCCTACGTACCATGCCTTGACATGGATCAAAGTCCTCATAGTTCGGGTGAAAATTGGGGGCTTGGCACACCGACAAGGAGACGTTCTGGTCCAATGATTGTTGGGATTTAACCTCAGGAAGGCTTCCTACGTACCATGCCTTGACACGGATCAAAGTCCTTGTAGTTCGGGTGGTCACAACGGCTTGTCGTCGGACTGAAATGCAGTTTAACGTCATGTTGGACGCAAATGGGACTCGATGTGAATTAGATGACGGGTGGGCTTGAACCTCGTGGAGGCTTCCTACGTACCATGCCTTAACATGGATCAAATACCTCGTAGTTCAAATGGGTGCGTAGTTTAATGTCATACGGGACAGGGGCATGCAGTTTAACGTCATGTTGGACGAGGGTGGAACTCGACGTGAATAAATGACCAAGTGGTGTGGCTTGAACCTTGTGGAGGCTTCCTACGTACCATGCCTTGACATGGATCAAAGTCCTCGTAGTTCTCTAAGGGTGGGGGTCAGGGTCGGTGCTCACTCTAAGCCCACGTGAGTCATGCTCGGTGTGAGAAACAAGAGGTTGCAAGGACCTGACGATCACGTCATGAAGGATGCGTCTGTGAGAAGCGAAGAGGGGCTTACACATTAGGCAGCCCATGGTGCTGGGACTTACTCCAGAATGGAGGCCCGAAGAAAAGAATGATGATAGTTTTGGGCTTGAGCCTCATGGAGGCTTCCCACGTATCCCCGTGGCAGGGAATCAAAGTCCGCGTAGTTCTCCAGATGACGGCTTACCGCCGATTGGGGGTTTCAATGGCTTACCGCTGGATTGGGTCACAACGGCTTACCACTGAATGGGGTGTCAATGGATTACTGTTGGATGAGATCAAAACGGCTTACCGCTAGATAAGGATCACAACGACTTACCGCTGGATAAGGATCACAATGGCTTACCGCTGTATGGGGTCGCAACGGCTTACCGCTGGATTGGGTCACAACGGCTTACCGCTGGAAAATGATGTCAACGGCTTACCATTGAATGGGTTCGCAGCAGCTTACCATTGGATTGGGTCACAACGGCTTACCACTGGAAAAGGATGTCAACGAATTACCACTGAATGGGTTCGCAGCAGCTTACCGCTGGATTGGGTGACAACGGCTTACCGTTGGAAAAACATGTCAATGGCTTACCGCTGCATAGGGTCACAACGGCTTACCGCTGATTGGGATCACAATAGTGGATGGGGCTTACGTGAGGAAGCTTCCCGGGTGCCGCTATGGAGGGGAATGGTAAATGGGGATTATGCAATGAAGTTGCCCGGGTGCCGCTAAGGAGCGTCACTCGTGGATGGGGTTTACGCAATGAAGCTGCCCGGGTGCCGCTAAGGAGTGGCACTAGTGAATGGGGATTACGCAAGGAGCTGCCCGGATGTCGCTATGGAGTGGCAATGGTGAATGGGGCTTACGCAAGGAGTTGCCCGGATGCCGCTATGGAGCGGCAAGGGTGAATGGGGCTTATGCAAGGAAGCTGCCCGGGTGCCGCTAAGGAGCGGCACTGGTGAATGGGGCTTATGCAATGAAGCTGCCCGGGTGCCGCTATGGAGCGGCACTGGTGAATGGGGCTTATGCAAGGAGCTGACCGGCTGCCGCTATAGAGCGGCAATAGTGAATGGGGCTTACGCAAGGAAGCCGCCCGGGTGCCACTATGGAGCGGCACTGGTGAATGGGGCTTATGCAAGGAGTTGCCCGGCTGCCACTATAGAGTGGAAATGGTGAATGTGGCTTACACAAGGAAGCTGCCCAGGTGCCACTATGGAGCGGCAATGGTGAATGGGGATTACGCAAAGGAGCTGCCCGGATGTCGCTATGGAGCGGCACTGGTGGATGGGGCTTATGCAAGGAGCTGCCCATAATGTCTTCCTCATGTCTGGCCATGAGGGCATCCCAACTCACTGATGAATTGAGGCCTTCACCTATGCACTGGTGCATAAGAGGGATAATGCCAAGGGGCATTGGAATCATGCCATTGTAGTCATGGCATTGAGCATCTTACGCTTGGAGCATAAGACATTTCTTGTCTAGATAAAGAGGCATCCTATGTTCGGAACATATGGATTACTACAGTTTATAGTCATGTAGAAAGGACTATTTGCATCTCATGCTCGGAGCATAAGGAATCTCTCATATAGATCAAGAGGCATCCTGTGTTTGGAACATAGGGATTACTATAGTTTATAGTCATGTAGAAAGGACTGTTGGCATCTCATGATTTGAGCATAAGGCATCTCTTGTTTGGAGTAAGAGGCATCCTATGATTGGAACATAGGGCATACTATAGTTTATAGTCATGTAGATAGGACTATTAGCATCTCATTCTAGGAGCATAAGGCATCTCTCGTATAGGGAAAGAGGCATCCTATCGTTTGTTAGATAGGGAGTACTATAGTTTATAGTCTTGTAGATAAGACTGCTAGGCAGAAGGTGCCTAGAAATGGTTAGTGTTGGGTCTTACACAAGGGCGGCCCTTTGTGGTTCAACCTGGCATAGGAGCCAAGTGATTGGGTTTGGAGGAGTTTCCTGAGGAATGGTTCGACTCAAGGTAATCGGGGAATTGATGATGAGAACCTCAACTCACGACATAGGAAACAAACCAAGAGGAATACATCAACTCAAGGTGTTTCATGGTGTGTGGAGTGTATCAAATCATGGTATTCCATAGGTTGAAGGTGGGAGCGCATAAGGGCGCAATGGAAAATATCGGCATCCCGGCCCGAAAAGTTCGCGGTGCGACTCCCCATTTTTCATGGGGGTCTGTGACGGTAGCGAAGGGACCGGCCCGGAGGGCCGAGACCGCAGCCCGGCACTGACACCGAGCGGGGGTGCGGGGGCGCAGCCCCCGCGTTATGGACCGGTGGACGCGAAGGTAGGATCCTCTCGAAGAATAGGTCTTCGCGAAGTAGCTTCGCAGAGCATGGCCTCGCGGAGCAATGGTCTGTCGCGGAGCAAAGGGGTCTCGCGGAGCAAAGGGCTCTCGTGGAGAAAAGGGGTCTCGTGGAGCAAAGGACTCTCGCAGAGCAAAGGGCTCTCGCGAAGCTTGGTCTTGCGGAGCAGCATCGCGGAGCATAGGCTCGCAGAGCATGGACTCACGGAGTATGGTCTCGCGGAGCAGCATCGCGGAGCATGGGCTCGCGGAGCATGGACTCACGGAGTATGGTCTCGTGGAGCATCATCGCGGAGCATGGGCTCGCGAAGCATGGCCTCACGGAGCAGCAACGCAAAGGAAGCTGCTCGCAGAGCATGGCCTCCCGGATCCGCAATGCGGAGCTCCGCTCGACCGTCCAAGGGGAGAAGTGGCTGTGGCCGTCTGTCCGGAGAAGGGGGTGAGATGGGTATTTATAGGCAAGGGGCGACGCGAAGCAGAACTCCTGTGCCGCCTCAGGTGCTTCGCGGCGCGCTCGTGAACGTCAAATTCGTTCGCGTAGAGGTACCGCCTCCGGAGCTTTGTGGTGGGCTCGCGAACGTCAAATGCGTTCGCGGAGAGTTACCGCCTCCGGAGCTTCGTGGTGGGTCTTCGCGGCGCATCACGAACGTCAAACAGGTTCGCGGAGCTTCCCGCCTCATTGCTTCGCGGCGGCGCTCCATGATCACGGAGGGGGCTTCGCGAATGGGCTTCGCGAACCAGATTTCCAGCCAAACTTCAAACATCCATAACTCCTAATCCGTAACTCTGTTCGGGCCCTACGACCTACCAAATTGAATCATGCAAAATGGACTACGATCTTGGATCATGTATGGATGCATTTGGAAAATTTTGGGGATGCGTTTTCCGGGGTCTACACTCGCCTTATCAAAAACCTAAAAAGGTCTCACAAAATGAGGATCAAGTTTCCATTTCCTCCCAATTCATCGATGACCCAGTAGAGGTAAAACTTTCAAGAACATCTGGTCACCAAATGAAAATTTCAACATCTTGTGATGATGATCAGAATAAGATTTATATTGGCTCTATTTCATCAACATTATCTAATGAATCAATTGAATCTTTTTTATTGTCTCTTAAACCAATATTGGTCCAACTAAGGAACTTTTAACAATCTTTGACCAACACAACATAGATCTGTAAGGTCATCCATACAAGGCCTCAAAAGGATCCATTCTGATCATATACTAGTAACTATTGTTATAAGAAAATTCAACCAGTCCCATATGGTCATCCCTAGATCCACCAAAATTGATAACACAAGCGCGGATCATATCATCAATAATCTATATAGTTCTTTCTGTTTATCAATCTGACTATGGATGGTATGCCATACTCAATAGACCTGATATCCCAGTGCCTCTTGAAGGCCTCTATAAAAGAGATAAGTAAACCAATAATCCTTATATAGGACTATAGTAGATGGAACTACGTGAAAATTAATGATCTTTTTCATGTAGATATTTCACAACTCATCAACTTTGGTTGTATCACAAATGGGTACAAAGTGAGATGATTTTTTCAGATGATCGATCAAAACTTGTATCGCATTTTTATTTCTATGAGTGTGTATAAACCCAACTAAAAAATCCATAGAGATCGCATCCCACTTCCAAGTAGGCATTGTAAGTGGCTGAAGTAAACCTGAAGGTTTTTGGTGCTCATCCTTGACCTATTGGAACGTATAAAAATGACATACAAATTTATCAATGCCCTATCTCATACCTAGCCACTAGAATTTACAATGCATGTCATAGAACATCTTTGTGGTTCATGGGTACACTTCCCATTGAGAGTAATGGAAATCCCCCGTAATATATTTCCTTAATACTAATAGAACATAAAATTGATTATAAAAGCATAAAATACCCTCTTTGGAGAACGACCACCCAGAAATAGAATCCCCACTATAAAGAGAGTCTCTGATTCTATGAAACTCATAATCAAGATATTTTTCCAGAAGAATCATCTCAAGAAGAGTGGATGTAAATTAAAAACTATACAAAGAAACCTCATCCCCTGATTCCTGAACTCCAATATGAAATTGTGAAAATCGATCCATCAAGTTCCACTCTTTCAAATATTCTTTCATGGTCTTGGTCATAAGTTTCCTACTTAAATCATATTTAAAGACATTCCCTTTCCCTAGGGTATAGGAAATGTTGAAGTTTGAAGACTGCATGTATTCCACCCAAAACCTCTTGCGGAGATTCAAATATTTTTGAGAGAATATATAACTCAAGATATTATGATTTTAAAACATGGTAAACCTTTCTCTGTAAAGGTAATGATTCCAACTCTTAAGCACATGCATCATAGCTTTAATTTCAAGGTCATGGGTAGGATAATTCTTCTCATGTGGACTAAGCTAGAAAGATCCATAAGCAATGACATGATTACCCTATATAAGAATTCAACCCAAAACTGAACCCAATGCATTACAAAATACCACATATCCCTACCTGGCCTCTAGAAGATTCAACACCAGAGTAGTAGTCAAAACTCATTTCACCTCAAAAATAATTCTAAAATATTTCATCACAAGAAAACTTTACTCCCTTCCAAGTTAGTGCATTCATCAGAGAATCCAACTTTGAGAAGTCCCTAAAAACTAGAAATAATACCCATCCAAACCTAAGAATCTCCAAATCTCAAAAACATTCTATGGTTGTTCCCATGTCATAAAAGTCAGTTCTTTTTCATGATAAACTAAAATACCATGTTCCAACATCATCTTCCCTAATAATTTCACTTCCCAAATCCAAAAATCATAATTTGAAATATTGGCATAAAGTCGGTGATTTATCAACAATTTCAGTACTGCTCTTAAATGACAAACCTAGTCCTCATCATACTTATATTAAACAAGGATTTCATCCACAAAGACTACCATAAAGTTATTAAGGTGCTCAAGAAAAATCTTGTTCATTAAATCCATAAAAACTACAGGAGAATTGGGTAGACCAAATGGCATGATAAGGTACTCATAATGGTCATACCTTCTCTAAAAGGTAGTTTTTTGAATGTTGGATTCTTTTATTCTCAACTGATGGTTACCATATCAAAGTTAATTCTTTGAGAACCACTTCGCCCCTTTCTACTGATCAAATAGATCATCAATATGTGGAAATGGATACTTGTTCTTTACCATGACTCTATTTATTTTTTGGTAGTTCACACAAAGGTGAAGTGATCCATTAGATTTCTTATAAAATAGAATTGGCACTGACCAAGGTGAAACACTCAGATGTATAAATTATTTCTCTATAAGATCGTCCAACTGAATCTTTATCTCTTTCATTTAAACTGATTTCATTCGGTAAGAAAGAATTGACATTGGTTGAGTACCAGGTACTAAATCGATAGAAAACGGTACCTCCCTTGTCGGTGGCAGACCATAGAAGTCATAAGGAAACACATCAGGAAACTCGATGACAACTAGAGGGAGATCACCATTCAAAGATTCCTTCTCCAGATCAAAAGAGAACATAGATATTACTTTCCCCAACTTCGGATAAGAAGGTCCATCTCTACTCGACCTCAGGTCTCATTATCCTTGAAAGATTCGACAAACCCCATTAGGTGCAGTAAAGGATACCTATCAAAGCTAAAAATCAATTTGGTATTTATTGTAAATGAGCCAATACATCCCAAAAATGACATCAAGTGGTTTCATTTCGATAACTATAAAACTCCAAGCAATCTTGAAACCAAATAAGGAGAAATCATAAAAGGGACTATGAAGACCCTGCTCTATCTATATACCAAGGAGAGTAGTAATATCCATTACACAAGATAAAATATCCATAGAAATATTTAATAGATTAACAACATGTTTTGATGTAAACAAATGAGATGAACCAGTGTTAAACAAATCAATCACTAATGATGAAGCTATAGTGATGTTACCTCTCACAGTCACTGGACCCATATCTGCTTCCTCTAGAGACTCTTCCACTACTTGAAAAATATTTTTTCTAGATGCCTTTGGATGGAACCCATTTTCTCATGAATCATCTGATTGGGCCACAATTTTAGTAGGTTTTGATTATTCTATACCACTATATAGAGTTGAAAACATATGGCAGAACTTCTGTAAGTGACCTGAGCATCTACAGGAGCCATAGATCTTGGGTGCCTAGATGCAAACCCTCTTTGAGTTCCCAAGATTTATGCACTGGTAGAAAAATCAAAGGGAATATTCTAGGCACTTCATTAGGTTTAGAAAAACCATAATATTGAGAGACGCCATGAAAATCATCACTATTACTCTTTCCCTTATAGGAAAACACATTTCTACTAGGAGTAGAAGAAACTCCTGTCAACCCTAAATTTCCTTCCAAGTCCATTTCAACCATCAACATTCTATCCATAAAATCAGTATAAAAAGGAGGATTTAGTGAGAAAAACAAAGAATGAATATCAACTCTAATTCCTAACTCAAACTATCAAGTCTTCATCTTATCATTCGATACTACCTCAGGTGAAAATCGTACTAGTTCAGCAAAATGGCTTGAATATTCTATCACGGTTTTGTCAGTAAGCTCAAGTTTGAAGAACTCTAAATAATTGGATAATAGAATTGACTCTAGATAGAACAGGTCAGTGAAAAGATCCTTGAAGTCTTTCCACTCTAATCCCTCATGATTATTTTCCATCACTATAGTGTCCACCATCTCCTGCTCATTCCTTCCAGCATGAAGGTGGCACACTTCACCTTAATCTCCTTAGGTGTCTCCAAGAATTATAACAAATAATCCATACTACTAAACCATTACTCAAACTCTTTAGGATCATTATATAATTTTAAAGCTGGTGGATTCTGGTGAAGGAACTCCTAATAATGATTCCAGATAACATCCCTCTAAGGTTCCACAACTGGAGCCTAAATGGAAACTGGTACTGGTGTCTATCTCAGAGCATGGATAGTGAATACGATCAACTCAACCAGATTGGGTTCCACGGTAGGATTATCTCACTAAGGTTTAGTAGTAGCTTCCTCCTATATTTTATTCTCATGTATTCTCAGAAGCATGATTCCACGCAACATTAGAATACACCAAAGATTACATCAGATGAACACTTAAATAGAGTAATGAGGGAAACTAATCCCAACATATAGAAAAACAAGATTTGGATTACAATCTTATCCAAATCAAAATCATGAAAAAGACTAGAACTAATCCTTAAGATGTATTTTACAAACACCACTAGTAACTTAAGGTTCATTACAATGATATCTGGCTAGGAATTCAATTGAAACTACCCCATAATTCCCGACAAGAATACACAATGCATAATGAAATCAAGACAAGAAGATCAACCTAGACCTTTGATAACACTTTTTCATGAACCAGCCCGGGTACCCTAGTAACCCTATAAATGAGCAGGTCCTGACATGGCCCAAAGGGCGTTCTCTATTCCCACAGGTTGGAGACTAGCACCTGGCATCATATAAAATGACATTGGAAATGATTTTTTCCATAAACATTGATGAAGAAGATAAAAAATTAAATATTCACACAAAGGTAAACTCCATAGGGAGTAGTGTACGAGAATTCAAATAGGTAAACAACCCAAAATCACTACAAAAAAGTACCATAAAAATAGGTTAATTTCCCAAGTCCCAACAAACACAACTCTCCAATCCCTAAATATCAATAGTTATGACCACCAAGTCGCACCTTACCCTTACTTGAACCTAGAAGAAGATAATATAAAAAACCCGAAGGCATAGGTAGGGTGTGATCAAAAATCCTATTAGGGTATCACCAAGTATTCCATAATAATATTCCAAAATTTGATTAACCAATTAAAGATTTAAAATTTAAATCAACAGGTATAACTGTTCAGAGCATAATTAAAACAATCCATGCTTTACATTTAAAATGATGGAAATACTTTAAACTAATGGATTTATAAATAATTTATATAAAATAGTTTATATAAATTCAATAATCATGTAAAATAGTTTACAAACATTGGAAAAAATTTATATCTCATATATAAACAATCAAGAAATATTATCATTTTCCAAAAGGTACGATAGTTTCAGGATATGGGATCTTCACACACTTGAAGGTTATCACGAAAATATGTGAATACAAAAGTACCTCTAACACTTTTCAAAGGTGGATCATCACCATCTCATTGGGGATGTGACCTATTGTGCTAGGTTTTGTTTTAGTTGTAAAGCATCAAAAGAGTTTTATTCCAATAATTCACTAAATAACTAGGATTGCATGTTCTCTAGTATAAAAATTATTGAAAATTTATTTTAAAACTATTCAAAATAAAATTTATCTCATTCCCCCATTTCAAAAGTTCCAATTTTTTATTTAAAAACTAAAACATAGGTTTTTAATAAAAACATGCCTTTTTTCAAGATTAAACCATAGAGTTTCTATCAAAACCCATTTCAATACATTTTCTCAAATAAAACTTTGAAATCAATTTCAAAAAATAAATTTCTAAATTTAAATTCAACAATTTAAAATTCCAAAAAATTTCACCAATTTCTCAAACACACCCCAATTCAATGGAATTGGGGGGGTTTCCCAATTTCGTGCCAGAAATTCAATTTCACATTAAAATCCCTCAATTAAATGGAATTAAGTTTTTAATAAACCAATTGAAATTAGTTTAAGTAATTTAATTTAAATAAAATAATTGAATTTAAATAAATAAATTCATGGATAATCAAATTTGTCCATCACAACAAAACCACCAACCTTTCTCATGGAAACACAAAGCTCACAACGAAACCCGCCAACAAGAACGAAGGTGCTGAAGATATAGGTTCTCAACCAAGAAAAGATATTTGACAACATAGAGTTTAGATCCATAAATCCCTAGATGATCTATCAAACTCTAAGGAAGGAAAGTGGAGGAGACAAAGAGATAGGGAGAACACTTACTCGGTGAGTCACACCACAACCACAATGATGATCAACCACCGATCGAAACAATTAAGAAGGGATTGAGGGATCTAAAATGACCCCAGTATGGATCTTGGGTTGAGAGAAAATAAATATAAATAGAAGGAAAATAATAATCATCCATGCTTCCTATTAAAAAACAACCATCAAGACTTTACATGACATGTAACCCATTTACACATCGTGTAATTGAAAAATCCTAAAATCGTTGAAAAACCCATCGCCTTTTGATAAAATCATATTTATTATTATTTTAGAATTTACACATTTTGTAACCATATTACATGGTGTGTAAATACCCAGAATAATAAATAAAAAAAAGTTTTCTACGGAGAATCCAATAAATATTTGACTTCACAATTATAGGTATCCTCCTAATTTCTTCTCGGCCCTATCCGATCAACGAAAAAGGAAAACCATGACAAGTTTTAAAACATACCTTTCAGGAAGGTAACAAGATATTACACTAAACATTTTGGTTTCATTAAATATAGTAGGATTATCTTGTTATTCTTTTGTGGGTTATGTGATCCATTGGAGGCTTATTTTAGTGCTTCAGGTATAAAACAAATTCATCTTGATTACTCATCAGTTGGAGAAAAAGATGAGATTGTGGTGGAAATTGATTAAAGGATGAAATTATACTTGTAAAGTAAGTATATTTTATTATTTTATTTTTCCATATGATAAATTAACTCCTAAAATATAGTAAAAGGATCTTGAAACAAAAAAAATTATCCTATTACAATCACTCTTGATGAATTAATGGTCCTTTCACCCATCATGGGTTTATGGTTTTGTGGTGGTTAACTTTCTCATGATCGTGTTATTTATCACTCTATATTAATCCTTAGAAGTTAGTTTCATATTCCATTTCTATATTTTCACTTCCCACTAATGTTATCTTATATGGAAACCTATTTTTTTTATGACCTTCATATTTCTCTTTCCCTCTTTTAAGAGGAAGTTTTAATAACCCTTTTTATGATGTGGGTTTTCCACAAAGTAATTTTCAAGTGAAAAACACTTGATTTTTGGGCACTAGTTAAAATTATGAGGATCAAATTTATTTAATGGGGTTAATGTAAAACCCTGATATTTTAAAATAAAACTCTGTTCGATAGTGTATACAACATGCAACACCGATCTTAAACAAACCACAAAATATTATTATTTAAATATGACCATTATAACCTAGCCATTGAATTTGTGAGTATGAATAACATAAATAAAATTATGAAATATATATAAATGACCTAATCAATAAATATTAATTGATTAATTCTTAAGAAATAAGTACTCAATTTTGCAGTAAAGTTATTTTATGTTTCAAAAATACGTTTTAATTAAAAATGATTTTTATTGCTTTTTGTGAAAAAAATATTATAATTAATTTATTTAAACTTTATAAATTTTATTTTATAAAAATAATATTATTTTTTAAATCATCATATGAAAATTATATTAGGTTGAAATTTTCAGATTTTTCTGAAAAGATTTATTTTTCAGAGAATAGTGAAAATACTGATCTTTTTAAAACTGTCATTTTCTTTTCACTAAAAAGTATCATTATGATTTGAATTTGATATCAAAGTAAAATTACTATTATTTAATTATATATAATATAATTAAATTCATTTGAATCATCATTAAACGTAATTTGGTATAAGTACATTTTAGGGCTTAAAAACGCATTTTTCTAAAAACTATTTTTAATTACATTTTTCACATTTATATTAGATGTAAATTATAAAACTTCTATAGATTGAATCTTGAAAAATAGATTACATAATAGGAATCATTGGGTCCAAATTTTTTAAATAGTTTCATTTTATTTTTGGACATTATGAGTAGTAACTTTAGTAATTTTGTTACCGCGGTAAAGGGTAAATCAGGTAATTAAGGTTAAAAATAAAATGACAAGGACTAAAGAATGACCTTGAAACTTGCCTCAATTTTATTTTATGAGTATATCTCATCCATAATCACCAAAAATTATAATATATAGTCTTTTTTACATTTTTTATTGTTTTTACCCTTTATATTATTTTATATAAAGAAAATTCAAAATGTCATTCTCTTTGTTTTATTCTATTTAATTTTTTTAAAAAAGGGATAAATAGAGGAGATGTTAAGTTATAAATATTTATTTTAAATATAAATGATTTTTTTATCATGGTAATTTATTTCTAATTTTTATAGAATAAATAATTACCTTAAATGCATGGGCAACATCGACACAACATTTATTTAATTAGTAGAAAATTAAAATAAATTATTTTAAAAATATTAAAAAATATAATTTGAATTAATTAATGTGTACCAAGAATTTAATATATCTATATTAAATTTTAGGAAATTAGTAAAATATTATATTCAAATTAATTCTTTTTATTGATGCATTTAAAGTCATATTAAATTAATAGTATCAAAAAATGGCATTAATGATATTTTATAAAAAATAATATTTAATTAAATGATTTTAAATTCATAAAAATGTTATATTTTTCAAAATTAATGGTATATTATTGAAAACATAAACCATGGTCAATTTATGGGTCTATTTTCCTCATATGTTAACATTCATGACCCTTAAAGGATGGAAAACTTTAATATTGCGATAATTTTCAAAAGGGTTAATGGGGTGTTAAAACTAAAAGATAAGAGTAAAAACACAAGTAAAAAAAATTATTTGATATGATTATTTAGAATAATACTCATACTATCATCTAATTATAAAAATTTTTATCCATTTAGATATGAAATATTGTTTATATTAATTTAATACATTAAGAAATTCCAAGAATATCCCTCCCCTCACTTATAAAATGGACACCCCTTCTGTGAATTATTAACACAAATTTGAGCCATCAGGATATAAAAAACCATGCCCAATTATTTTATCATTTCACTTAGATAAGTTTTATAGTTCCTTTTCATTCCAAAATACCTACCATGGGTCCCTTAAAAGAGATGTAAAGGAATTCTACCGAAGAAGAGGTAGTCGTCTTTACTAAGTCCTTCAAGTTTATTTCTTTTTATACTTACTACTAAAGTGTTGTGACCATACTAATATAATAATTATAGTATCATAAATATGATTATATGTTATTATTATTATGGTAAAACTATATTCCATCTCTTTTTCATCCTATAAAAATCGAAAATATCGCTCATGCGTATGTACGACTTACTGTCTCCATGTAGCGGTGTAATTAGTTGTTCATCACAATTTCACTTGGATGGTTATAAATATGGAACTAATGAATATATATTATATTTATTACTTAAATAATATTTTTTAATTTTAATATCATATATACCTTCTAACCTTCTAATCCATTGGAAAATGATAATGCATGTCACACGTTCGTAGGTGTGGACTACCACCTCCACAAAGCGATTTGATCCGTTTTTCATTTCTATTTTATATGGATGGTAGTAAGGATATATTTAATAAATAAATATTATTTATATGTTATAATAATTATTTTTTAAAGTTTTATTATTGTTTAACTTTCTTTCCTTCCATCCGTCGAAAAATGAAAACAACATTCATGTGTACGTATGGCATACCATCTCCATGAATGGTGTAATTTATTTTTCTATCTATAAAGTTTATGGATGACTCTAAATATGTTTATAATGAATATATATGATATTTATATCATTATTAAAATTTTATATATGATTTAAACATGATAACATTACAATTACTGAAACTACCAAACTAAAATATATATGAAAATAAAGCAATTATTACCCAGAACAGTGATTTTAATGAAGAATTGTTAATAAACGGGTAATAAAAGATCATAAGTAAATAATATATGGTATGATATGTATATTTATGTGTTTTAACCAAGGTTCTTAATAGCTATAAATTTATTTATTTTTTGTTTTTTTCAATCCATATTGGGTTGATCGAGGAGTTTGCAAGTTAAGTGATCTTACGGTGCAAGTAGCTTCACTGATGAAGGTTGTGTCATTTCCTAGTTTTTTCCAATTTTTTGGATCTCAAAATCCATAGGAAGGAAAATTATTCATGAAATTTTTATTTCCATGACTTAATCTTTAAAATATGTAAATTTCATGGATTTTATGAAGGTTGGAGTTTTATAAAGATGTAGAGCTTCATAAAGGCATCTGGTGTCATGGAGGTTTGAAGGTTAATGAAAGAGGTTTCATAAAAATGGAAGAGGTATGAAGTAAATATATTAAGTTATGTGATTATGATAATATTTGTGAATATTATTTTTTACTAAATATTCATAATGAAAAGGAACTTTGTGAACATGAATGAATAGATTCATGAAAATTCCATGGTGAACTTGAAAGCTTCGAGAAGGAGTCAATGTTTATAAATATGAAGCCTCTCATCATACAAGGAATCAAGAGAGTTTTTAAAAAGGGTGATTTTATTTGATTTTATTAAGGTCTTATGAGAAGGTAATTATTTCATGAATCAAGGACTCTTCACAAACACAAGCTTCACAAAAATAATGGTTAATAACTAATTGACACTTAGGCATTTCAGAAAAGGGAGTTTTGTGAAGGCTGTGAGTTTTGTGATAGTTTGGAGTTACAAGAATTCCTAGAGTTTTGAGAAGGATGTGAGCTTCAAAAAAGTATGTAGTTTCATAAAATCTAAATAATATTTGAAACAAAAAAGTTTGTTTCATGAATGAGGTATTTTTGTGATAGGTACTTACACGAACATCAGGTTTTGAACATCTGTTTTGTGTGAACAGTGCATTCAAGTTCATTAATTCAAGACTATATTTCAAGTAGATACTAATTCTAATCAGGGATAAATACTTATGTTCCCAATCTATTGATGAAAAATTTATGTAGATAAACTGAGTAAGATTTCACCCAAGGTAGTGATAAAGGGGGAGTCAACGTAAGTGATCTGATAGAGGTAGTGTGTTGTCCCTAAAATTTTTATAAAGGAAGTGTGCTTGGAATAGAATGACTGTAGAGACCCAAACTTGATGTACATAGACATTACATTACATTTGAGGAATACTTAATACATAAAAAAAATAGACACCAAAGGACCATAATAGTTTAGTGTCTTTGGAAACTCGGAATATAATCTTCTAATCTTGGTGAAATATATTCAACATCTCCCATAAATATCTTCCCTTTTTTTCTTACCTAAAACCTTTCTTTATATCCTGGGGAAAAGAAAACATATAAATGGTGATCTCAAATTCTCATTAAGGGTAATCATGGAGAAAATAAAAAAAACCATATACATTTGAACTTCAAAACACGAACATAATATTTAAACATCAAAATCTTGAGCAATGACATAAAACATGATAGTACGTAAGGCATAGATCATAATGGATCATCAATAATGATAAAATAGAATGGTAATAAAGCATGTAATTGTGGCAACCATTAAACACATGTTATTATTTCCATAGTATCCAAGGCATTGCTACCAAGACCATCCTAGTGGACAAAGTCCCTTTCTGAATCGAGTTCACTCCTCGTTCTAGTCCTGTATCACTGAACCAGATTAACTTACCGTTCCAGCCATGTCTATCTCATGAGATATAAATATTTACCCAATGAATTGTAGGGAGATATAGGTCCCACCCATCTCATGATGAAATCATTCTTACTTGTGACACAACATAAACATAAATCATTCATCATAACCCAAAGAATAAAAATGGGTTTCATAAACCTCATCCCATCATAACATAATCCATATAAAACAAATGGATATCGTTTCATCATAAGAAAAGTGAAACCATGTAAATCATAGAGATATTATACTTGAAACATACACATATGAAATAATGTCATCTTAGATGGAAAATGGTTTTGATAAAACACTTGAAAAGAATTCTTAAAGAAAATATCCTTTCTTCTTAAAAACCATTTTCTTTTCACAAAATGCCATACAATTTTAAAAGAAAAGGATTTTGTTGAAAATAGTCATTAAATATTGTAGATTAAGCTTCATAAAAATAAGGCTTTATAAAAATGTAAAAATCCGTTCATGTCGTATAAGTAAAAAAAACATTCTCCTCGTACTTTTGCCGGAAAAGTCAAAAAGTTCATCATATGGTAAACAAAAGAAAGATTCCTTCCATAACACAATGTAAAAGTCAAATAGGGGTAAACATAACTTTAAACATACATGTAATAGTATTAAAAACTTTATGAAAAACATTTTTATGGACATGGATGAAAAATATAACCCCAGTAAATACTTGCGTATAAGCAATCTCGGATAAAAATGAGATTACAAAATTATCCCTTACCTTAGGTCCGATATGATTCGTACGTATCCAAACCTCCTGTATAATGATTTAAATAATGTCATTGACTTATTAAAGAATCATATTCATTGTTATGATATCATATATGGTTCACTTATGACTTTATATTACCCGTTCTTTTGTAAATTCCATGTTAAAGAAGTGTTTTGGGTAAAATCGTTTTATTTATCATACGTGTTTGGACTTGTTGTTAATGATATTATTATTAATTATATCATAATTACTTCCAGAATGTAAATCATGATTTATATATAATATATATTCATTATATATATATATAATATATGGATAAATGAAATGAAATACACCGTTCATGGAGACGATAGGTCGTACGTACGCTTGAACGCTATTTTCTTTTCCTTATTGACTTGAATGGAAGTATGTAGATGACATATATATATATACATAAATAAAGTAGCTTTATTATTTCATATATTTCATTATTATTCATTATATATACTTTATAATCATTCTTGAGTGGTTAACATGGAGAATGAATCTCATCACGTCGTGGAGACGGTAATCCATACGTACGCACGAGCGATGATATTGTTCCCATAATTATTGAATTGAATAGGAGTGGATGATATAATATCTCATAATCAGTATGATGTTATAATAACTATATATAGTTATTCTTTACACCATTATACCCATCCAAGTAAGGTGGTTTTGGAAAAACAGATTACTCCACGGCGTGGAGACGGTATTCCGTATGTACGCACGCACGGTGATTTCATTTTTCATAGGATGGATAAAAGATGAAATAGGGTTGTTTAATATTTATAATAACATATAAGTATATTAGTGATACTCATGTTATTAATTTATGATGAAACAAATAAAGAATAAGAATTTGAATAAGAAAGAAACTTGAAAGAATCGGTTGAAGAGATTACCTCTTCTTCGACGCACCTCTTTTAAGCTTCTTCTTAGGGCACTAGAGTTGGTCTTTTGAGAAGACCAGAACCAATATGATATAACTATATAGTTTGATAAGATTAATTTTCAGGGGTTGGACGAGCTTCAAGGCTCAAAAGGGTGTGAAGAGAAGAGGGAAGGGGTTCCCTTTTTATAAGGGAGGAGAGGGGCACCTTTGGAAAAACATAAAATGTTATTTTATAATAAAGTCATATTCTATTTATAATAGCTCCAAATTGATTTATTTTAAAGATAAAGTGGGTATGGGTAGAAATAATCTCAACCAATATATTTTAGATAATTTTAGGTTACTATTTTAACCTTATCATTTAGATTTAAATCTAAGTTAAATAATTTAACTTTTATCGTGTCTTCTTGTTTTCTTACAATATATGGTTAATAAACTTACTATAACAAGACACACGAACCCCAAGTGGTTCATTATTAAAATATATAACCTTATCTAAGTCATTTTGTCGAACCTTGGATTTTTAGGAATAGAATAACAATTAATAATATAATATTTGTTTTAAAAACTATTTTATATCAATTTTGATACAATTTGGTAATTGATTTTTGTGAAAATAATAACAGAATTATTAGTTCTAAAAAAGTTAATTAAATCAATACTAACTTGTCATATTAACCTATAAAATTAGTGTAATTCATAAAAAGTCTCAAGTTACATTTATTTGGGTATTTATAACATCAATTATGTTAATATTTCATTAATAAGGAAATTACTGCATCATCATTGTGTCATAAATAAATTAAATTATTTAATGTCTAAAAATTATAAATAAAATACCATTAGGTGGGAAATAGTTTTAGATTTCTAATTAGTATTTATAGTCGAATTTAACTTATGTATAACCCTATATTAAAAATGATTTAGTTATTAAACTTTGATTTTAACTATTTTAACCCTTCTTTAAATAAATTAATAATAAATGTTCTAATCTAATACAAGTGGACATAAAGGGTAATATTTTATTCCTAAGGTTGTTTTTGGTCGAATTACACTTATCCAATATAATTAGGACATGTGTTAGTGTAATAATAATATCATTTTTACCCTTAATTACCCTATTTACTTTTAACCGTGGTAAATAAAAGTAAAAAGTTATTATTCACCAAAAATTATTTTTATCTTATTGAACCATATTTTAATCCTTGATATTAACCATGTATCTTTTATTTTTGAAATTCCACTCACAGAAGTGATAAAATTAAGTTTTATGTAAATTTTCAAATTCTCCTAGGAGGTGGGTAAAAGACGGTGAAAAGTTCAATAAAATTTTTATATATCTAAAATTATTATAAAATGAATCCAATGAATTACATTGAAATTATATAGGTATTATGTATCAATTTTTACCTAAAATAAATTTAAATAAAATAAATAATTATTTAAATAAAAAGTCGGTTTTTAAATAGTAACCTAGTGTTTTCACTATTCATCAAAAATTGAAAGTTTTCAGAAAAATACCAAAAATTCACCCTAGGCTAATTTTGATATTCTGAATCCAAAACTGAAATCCATTTTGAAAGATAAAATTTATAAAATTTTAAAAAGTGGGTATTACTATTCATAACGGCTAGTTTATATAATATTTTAATAACATATCGCTGTTTAGTGAAACTCGGTATTGCGTACAACATATGATATCGTGGAAGGTCGCGATTGCGTGTAAAGCAAGCCAAGTCAAGTTTGTGTGTAGCGCAAGACTCCTTTGTTGTTGCGTATAATCGAATCCAACCATATTTCATTTATTCATTGAATTTATATATATATATACACTTAATGTTGCGTAGAATAACTACTATCAAACGAACTTGAAATTGTGTGTAACACGATCCAAGAATAGTGTTGCGTATACTACAAGAAAATACGGTTTTGTGTATAGAGAAAGATAATCTTGGTGTAGCGTACAACAGAAGATATGAAAGAAATTAAAAAGAATATATCTCATAAAACTTCGGGGTGTTACATTCTACCCCCCTTAAAATGAATTTCTCCCTCAAAATTTGTCGGGGTTATAAATGGTTTACTACTCTAAAGTTTCTTTAATAGAAACCCACATCGTAAAAAGGAAAACAAAAAATTATCTTTAAAAACTAAAGTATGAAACGTAATGGTTACCCAAATTAACTAATCATTGGGTTTCCACATAGGGGAAATTGGTGAAAATATGGATATGGAAGAGAAATCTAACCATCAAAATCTGATGGAGAGTGGTAGAGAACATGGTTATGAAAAAGCCAACAATCACAAAGCCATAAATTTGTGATGATCTAGGGTACCATCTGATTCATCGGATATAAGGGCACTAGGACAACATTTTGGGTTTTCAAGATCATTTCCCTAAAGTTGAAGAATTTGAATTAGAAGAAATACTTACTTTATTTCGGTACAATCTCACCGTTGTACGTGCCTTGAAAAAATTCCACTTCATCTCTTAAAGAAATGAAGTTGAATTTGTTATTCTTGAATTGTTAGAAGATCATGTGATAGAATGATGGGTCATTCCATCTATCTCAAACAAAAGGTTAGAAAAAGTTATCAAATATACATAAGTCCATATATGGTGAGGTTAATCGTATATGATTCCAAAAATTGACTTATACTTCATCTATCATACCGCTTAATAAAATAAAACTCGTTTCTACTAACCAGGGACTTCTTATAGGCCAGTGGTAGGCGATAAAGGCCTGTCGCACTTCAGTCGTGGGTTCGATTCCTACATCCTTGTCCGACGCGACGGGTTTTCTCCCATCCTACGGGTTGTCCTTTTTCTAAAACTATACTATTATAACATGACAAGAAGTTCAAGACTTAAACAATACTATCTGATGTCTAACTTAATATATTCCAATCTTTATGTTTATCCAAAATACTTCTGTCCAATCTCATAGTATAATGAACAATATTACTAGAGAGGTCATTCTAAAAAGCATGTAAATACCATCATGTATCCTCCAAACATCATAAAACATTTGAATACCTTAATCATGTATTCTCTTGAAAAATGAATACCCATTGAACTTTAGTAAAAACATGAATTCTGTCAAAAGTTAAATCTTTCCACATACCAAAATCTCAAAATTTCTATATACTCAAACCATGATATCACTTGTCCTTATATCAGTCATGAGATCATGAATACTATCAAACATATTATTTTCTCCTTATCCCTTCATTATGTTCATATCAACATCTTTCCAAAAATATTACAATCACTTTTCATGGTTACCGGTACCATATAATTATTTAAAATCAAAATATTGACATTCCAAAATTCCATGATACCATAAATGAGATTTCATGATACTATTTTGAAATCTCATTACATAAACACTTAATCATTACACAACATCATTTTCATACTCAACATCACAAATAGTGATCACATGTGACTTCCCTTTATGCTTTTCCTTATGAGGTTGCTCACTTTGATCATCATTAACCCTAGGATTAGGGCATTGATTAGCATAATGCCCCATTTCATTTCACTTGAAGCATTGAAGTGTTGGTGGTGCGTCCTATATAGTCTTTTCTTTATTCACATCATTAGCAACCCTTTTTCCATTACTTCGACACTCAACTTCTCGATGACCTTATTTTCTACACTTAAAACATTTTCTAGTCCCTTTAAGACAATCTCCACCATGCTTCTTTCCACACTTTGAGCATAAAGAAACATTCATCTTCTTTTCACCATTATTCTGAGATTTATCCTTGAACTCAATCTTTCATATCTTCTCAAAACCATGAGATGGATATGTAACACCAAATTCCATTTCTACCTTGATAGCACAACGCACAATTTCTTCATGGCTATTGAAGTCTCTTATAGCTAATTCCCTTCGAAGACTTGGTTTTAAGACACTGAAGAATCGATCAACTTTACTTTCAGGTTGGATGATAAATCCAGATGCATACCTTGCAAGCCTTGTAAAATTTGCTTCGTATATACCAACAAATTCATCATCTTTTTTCATAAGCTCAAGGAACTCCTTTTCCATCTTTGTTCTAAGAATACGAGGGAAGTACTTACTGAAAAACAAGTTCTTAAACTCGTTCCATTCCATGGATTCAATTTCATCTTGGGGCCTTGTATTTTTAACTAGAGTCCACAACTGGTCTGCTTCACCTTCTAACCAGTAAACAGCCAAAATGACTTTTTCATGCTCTAAACAGCGAAGTATTGAAAATATCTTTTCAATGGTACTAATCCATTTTTCATAAATAAGTGGATCAGAAGATCCACTGAAAGAAGGTGGGTGTTGCCTTATGAAGGACTCAATAGAATATTGTTCCCTTCTCTGCTCATTTGGAAGTCCAAAATGATTCATAACTTGTGTAAGTATAGCAATAATATTTTTAATTCCATCCCCCATAACATTGGTTTGTTCAGGAGGACAATCATTGCATTTTCCATTACATTGATCAACATGGTTCCTTCGGGTTCCAGCCATCATCTAAAACCCAAAAAAGAATAGTGTGAGAGGCAAAAATCAAGTTAGGAGAACAACATAATAAAGGGGGAGTACCTTCAATATATAATATATTAGGATTAATTATAAGATTGTTACCGTAATTCTAGGACTATAACCTATACTTATACTTAACCTTAGAGAAATCCCTAGACATACCTTAGAAATATCTCTAGGGATCTCACTAAAGTTTTCGCATCCTAGTTTCCAAAGGTTAACTAAACCTTTCCTCTGATACCAACTGTAGTGGTCTAGATTAATTCCAGTGGACTATAATTAATACCTATCAGGGCACTCCATGGGAGGCTACACCCCCTAGGCAGGACACACCACCATCCCCAATTGCAGTCATTTCCTCATGAAGCCCTTGGGCGGAGAGTCATGCTTCGTCCAACGCTCACATGTAAGAGTTCCCAAAGATTGGATTCATTCCTACCTCCATTGCCTCTGATACCAACTATATAGACCCAAACTTGATGTACATAGACATTACATTACATTTGAGGAATACTTAATACATAACAAAAACAGACACCAAAGGACCATAATAGTTTAGTGTCTTTGGAAACTCGGAATATAATCCTCTAATCTTGGTGAAATATATTCAACATCTCCCATAAAGATCTTCCTTTTTTTCTTACCTAAAACCTTTCTTTATATCTTGGGGAAAAGAAAACATATAAAGGGGGATCTCAAATTCTCATTAAGGGTAAGCATGGAGAAAATAAAATAAACCATATACATTTGAACTTCAAAACATGAACATAATATTATACATCAAAATCTTGAGCAATGACATAAAACATGACAGTACGTAAGGTATAGATCATAATGGATCATCAATCATGATAAAATAGAATGGGAATAAAGCATGTAATTGTGGCAACCATTAAACACATGTTATGATTTCCATAGTAGCCAAGGCATTGCTGCCAAGACCATCTTAGTGGACAAAGTCCCTTTCTGAATCGAGTTCACTCCTTGTTCCAGTCCTGTATCACTGAACTGGATTAACTTACCATTCCATCCATATCTATATCATGAGATATAAATCTTTACCCAATTCATTGGAGGGATATATAGGTCCCACCCATCTCATGATGAAATCATTCTTACTTGTGACACAACATAAACATAAATCATTCATCATAACCCAAAGAATAAAAATGGGTTTCATAAACATCATCCCATCATAACGTAATCCATATAAAACAAATGGATATAGTTTCATCATAAGAAAAGTGAAACCATGTAAATCATAGAGATATTATACTTGAAACATACACATATGAAATAATGTCATCTTAGATGGAAAATGGTTTTGATAAAACACTTGAAAAGAATTCTTAAGGAAAATATCCTTTCTTCTTAAAAATCATTTTCTTTTCACAAAACGCCACGCAATTTTAAAAGAAAAGGATTTTGTTGAAAATAGTCGTGAAATCTTGTAGAGTAATATTCATAAAAATAAGGCATTATAAAACTGTAAAAATCCATTCATGCCGTATAAGTAAAAAAACATTCTCCTCATACTTTTGCCGGAAAAGTCAAAAAGTTCATCATATGGTAAAAAAAAGAAAGATTCCTTCCATAACACAATGTAAAAGTAAAATAGGGGTAAACATGAATTTAAAAATACATGTAAGAGTATTAAAAACTTTATGAAAAACATTTTTATGGACATGTATGAAAAATATAACCCCAGTAAATACTTACGTATAAGCAATCTCGGATAAAAATGAGATTAAAAAATTATCCCTTACCTTAGGTCCGATATGCTTCGTACGTATCCTAAACTCTTGTATAATGATTTAAATAATGTCATTTACTTATTACAGAATCATATTCATTGTTATGATATCATATATGGTTCACTTATGACTTTATATTACTCGTTCTTTTGTAAATTCCATGTTAAAGCAGCGTTTTGGGTAAAATCGTTTTATTTATCGTATGTGTTTGGACTTGTTGTTAATGATATTATTATTACTTATATCATAATTACTTCCAAAATGTAAATCATGATTTATGTATCATATATATTCAGTATATATATATATAATAGATAGATAAATGAAATGAAATACACCGTTCATGGAGACGGTAGGCCGTACATACGCATGAACGCTGTTTTCTTTTCCTTATTGACTTGAATGTAAGTATGTATATGAAATATATATATATATATATAAATCCAGTAGGTTTATCATGTCATATATTTCATTATTATTCATTATATATACTTTATAATAATTATTGAGTGGTTAACATGGAGAATGAATCTCATCGCGTCGTGGAGACAGTAATCTGTACGTACGCACGAGCGATTATATCGTTCCCATAATTATTTAATTGAATGGGAGTGGATGATATAATATCTCATAATCAGTATTATGTTATTATAACTATATATAGTTATTCTTTACACAATTATACCCATCCAAGTAAGGTGGTGGTGGAAAAACAGATTACACCACGGCGTGGAGACGGTATTCTGTACATATGCACGCGCGGTAATTTTGTTTTTCGTAGGATGGATAGAAGGTGAAATATGGTTGTTTCATATTTATAATAACATATAATTATATTAGTGATACTGATGTTATTAATTTATGATGAAACAAATAAATAATAAGAAGTTGAAGAAGAAAGAAACTTGAAATAATCGATAGAAGAGATTACCTCTTCTTCGACGCACCTCTTTTAGGCTTCTTCTTAGGGAACTAGAGTTGGTATTTTGAGAAGACCAGAACCTATATGATATAACTAGAGAGGTTTAGAAGAGTAATTTTCAGGGTTTTTATGAGCTTCAAGGCTCAAAATGGTGTGAAGAGAAGAGGGAAGGGGTACCCTTTTTATACGGGTGGAGAGGGGCACCTTTGGAAAAACATAAAATATTATTTTAAATTAAAGTCATATTCAATTTATAATAGATCCAAATTTATTTATTTTAAAGATAAAGTTGGGATGGGTCTAAATCCTCTCAACCAATAGGTTTTAGACAAGTTTAGGTTACTATTTTAACCTTATCATTTAGATTTAACTCTAAGTTAAATAATTTAACTTTTACCATGTCTTCTTGTTTTCTTACACTATATGGTTACTAAACTTACTATAACAAGCCAAACTAACCCCAAGTGGTTCATTATTAAAATATATAACCTTATCTGAGTCATTTGGTCGAATCTTGGATTTTTAAGAATATAATAACAATTAATAATATAATATTTTTTTTAAAAACTATTTTGTGTCAATTTTGATACTATTTGGTAATTTATTTTTGTAAAAATCATAACAGCATGATTAGTTCTAAAAAAGTTAATTAACTCAATACTAACATGTCATATTAACCTAGAAAATTAGTTTAATTCATAAAAAGTCTCAAATTACATTTATTTGGGTATTTATAACATCAATTTTGTTAATATTTCATTAATAAGGTAATTACTGCATCATCATTGTGTCATAAATAAATTAAATTATTTAATGTCTAAAAATTATAAATAAAATACCATTAGGTGGGAAATTGTTTTATATTTCTAATGAATATTTATAGTCAAATTTATCTTATGTATAACCCTATATTAAAAATTATTTAGTTATTAAACTTTGATTTTAACTATTTTAACCCTTCTTTAAATAAATTAATAATAAATGCCCTAATCTAATCCAAGTGGACCTAAAGGGTAATATTTTATTCCTAATGTTTTTTTTTGGTCGAATTACACTTATCCAATAGAATTAGGACATGTGTCAGTGTAATTATAATATCATTTTTACCCTTAATTACCCTATTTACTTTTAACCGTGGTAAATAAAAGTAAAAAGTTACTATTCACCAAAAATTATTTTTATCTTATTGAACCACATTTTACTCCTTGATATTAACCGTGTCTCTCATATTTTCAAAATTCCACTCACAGAAGCGGTAAAATTAAGTTTTATGTAAATTTTCAAATTCTCCTAGGAGGTGGGTAAAAGACGGTGAAAAGTTCAATAAAATTTTTATATATTTAAAATTATTATAAAATGACTCCAATTAATTACATTGAACTTATATAGGTATTATGTATCAATTTTGACCTAAAATAAATTTAAATAAAAAGTCGGTTTTTAAATAGTAACCCAGTGTTTTCACTATTCATCAAAAATTGAAAGTTTTCAGAAAAATACCAAAAATTCACCCTAGGCTAATTTCGATATTCCAAATCCAAAAATAAAGTCCATTTTGAAAGATAAATTTTATAAAATTTCAAAAAGTGGGTATTACTATTCATAATGGCTAGTTTATATAATATTTTGATAACATATCGTTGTTTAGTGAAACTCGGTATTGTGTACAACATACGATATTGTGGAAGGTCGTGATTGTGTGTAAAGCAAGCCAAGTTAGGGTTGCGTGTAGTGAAAGACTTCTTTGTTGTTTCGTATAACAGAATCCAACCATATTTCATTTATTCATTGAATTTATATATATATATACACCTAATGTTGCGTGGAATAACTACTATCAAACGAACTTGAAATTATGTGTAAAACGATCCAAGAATAGTGTTGCGTATACTGCAAGATAATACGGTGTTGCATATAACGCAAGATAATCTTGGTGTAGCGTACAACAGAAGATATGAAAAAAATTAAAAAAAAATATCTTATAAAATCTCGGGGTGTTACAGTGACCATGTCTGAACAATTATAATCCACAATATCTAGTGAAGATTAGTGGATTATACTGTGAATAATACACTATTAGTGTATTCTCCTTATACAAGCCCTTGGTTGTGAACCAAGTAAAAATGGTTGTGTTGTGTTTCTATTTTTGTATATTGTTGTTTGATAATTGCAAGTTTCCATTAGACGATTTTAACAAGTTCCTAACAAAGTGGGGATAAGATCTATCTAATTTAAAGAAAAAGTTGAAACTTTAATTCACCCCTCCCCTATTATATTGTTCTAGGATCCCATGGTATGATTTTTAAATTTATATATAATAAATCTATATTTATTATATAGGAGGTTTGGACATATACGAAAGAGGTCGAACCTGAGGTAAGGGTTTTCTCGTCTAACTTTTACTTCTATGATACATATGTGTTATTCAACACTTATTCATTTTTTGTGGTGTATATACTATCCCTTTGATAAGTTATATCATTAATATCTTTATATTCATGGTATTTAAAGTTTCATTAGAAGTTATTTTTTACATAGAGTTTATGATTAAAAAGTTACCAAATCGGTAAGAGTTTATTTCACGGTCTCATCATTATTTGGGATTTTTTTTGTTTAATTCTACCTTGGGGTAACTATTTGATAATTATATATTAAACCTAATATATTTTATCATCCTATATTTATTCATTAACTTTTCAAATAATAGTACCATTTTCCTTTCTTTGGTACTTAAAAAGATTGATAAATTTTTTTTAAGAAATGCTTACTTTACTTCTATCTTTGGTCAACAAAATCTTCCATATCCATGTTTTACAAACATATTTTCATTAATTTTTTCAAAATTATCATATGATTGTTTAAATAAAATTTTAACCATGTTTTAAATTTTAAAAAATGGTTTGAAAGGAATCTTCTCATCATTTTCCAAACAAGGTAATTTTTGACTTTTTTACCAAAATGTTTAAATAAACCTTTGTTTTAATATACTTGGAATGAATATAATTTCCCAAAATCATGAACACTCATTAACTTGAACTTTATTTACAATTTTTCATGATTATTTTCAATGAAAATTATTTTCCAATTATTCTAGAAACTTTTAGTTTTTAAAGTAGGATTTCAAAATGAAAATGGTATTTTCCTCAAGAATATTTTTAATTATATTTTTATGGTATTTCTATTTCATAAAATACAATAACAATTTATTCTACTTATAATACACTAATGATATTATTTAATGATACCATCCCTATTATTTATCTATATGGCTTATGATCAGTTTGACTGGGGATGTACTATTTGATGTCATTCGCCCTATTACTCTAGATGGTTTATGATTATGTTTATTAATTGGGGAAATTATTAACATTTCATATACTAGTTTTACAATATAAATGTTTATATTGATTATGTTTCACCCCTTTCATATTATTAATGCATTTTAATTGGTAGGTTATGGGTGAAGCCTACTATAGTCTCTTGATGAATCAGTATGTCTGAAGTGCATTGTGTTGCATTTGTTGTCAATGAGGCATGATGTTGTCTTAGAATGAATGGATGTCAAGAGTTGTCAAGATGTGAATGCCAAAGGTTGTGATGGTGTTGGTAAGGAAAGGAGAATGGCCATGGTACTAAGATGCATGTCACTTAGGAGATTCACTAAGTGGCATAGGAGATGTGGTTGAAACATTCTCTAGTAATATCTGACGATTGTTGAACTGGTCTTTAAGTTCAAAGAACTTGTATCCTGATGATACAATGTCACACCAATGTTTGAAGACCATGCATTGTATCGACAATGCATGAGGAGTTGAATGGGATCCATCCACAACTTCTAAGTGGATGAAGTGGATTAAAGAAGTCCATGTACTAACTCTTAGTGCATGTGAATCAGAAGAAGATCCAATTGATCTCTGATTAGATCAATGAAGAATGTTGACGACCATGTGTGATTTATGAGATTCAGTTGAAGAAGTCCCTCCTAAGTATTGAACACATATGGAAGAGGAGATGAAGAAGATTAAGAAGAAACCTTGGGAATTCCATATTCTAAGTAGAGATCATATGAGAGGAGAAATGATGGAATTCTTAAGAAGAAGAAGAAAGGAAGAAGGCTTGGAGTGGCTTGGCATTTGGTATTTGATATGGCTTGAACTCATTGAATACTTTATTTTTAACAAAGTCATTATATTTGCCTTTGCCAAAAATTAGGCCAGCCAAGGCCAGCCCACGGGTTCAACCCCAAGGCACTTGTGGGCCGAAGGCGCCACGCCCATGGGGGATCCCATGGTGCAAGCACAAGGCGGCAGGGGGGCCGTGTATAAGCCCCGAGGGCACGCGGTGGTGAAGCCCGCGCACCCGAGTGTGCATAGTGGGCGCTAGTAGCGCGCCCGCAGAGGCGAGAGTGGGCGCAGAGCGCGCCCGCAGGGAGAACACGGTGCGGGGCGGCACCGTGGAGGGAGGAGATTCAATTGCGGGGTTGAGGCAGCGCGAAGTTGATAAGGCGCGGAAATTCCTCTCGCCGATTCGATGTGGGACGCGGGATTTTACCGCGGAAGAGATCCTGGCCGCTCATCCAATCGCGCGGCTGATCACAGCCGCTCATCGCATCCCGCGCGAGATCTCCTGATCGCGGCCGTCCGATGTATTTCAAATGCCCGATCCAACGGCCGACGAGTCGTCCTCTTCCCCGAGCTCAGCTGAGGCCTCCCCGCGCATTCCCGCAGCCTCCGTTCGAACCAGAGGCATCCCGAACGATGTTTTCGAGATTGCGGCCACCATTTTCGAAGCTGAGGTGTCCCTCGTGATCGTCTCTCCACACCGAACCTAACCATGCAATAAAATAAGCATGCATGCAATGTTTGGGAGATTTCGAACAAGGCCGAGGCAAAACGAAGTTGCCGAGGCCATGAGGATTATTGCTGTGCATGGTTTGTGCCTTAACGAAGGTCGTGCATGCGTTCCAAGTTGCATGCACGTAGAGGAGAAAAATATAGAAGGAGAACCCGCGGTGAACCGAGGAGAAAATTAAGAAGATTTCAAAGAATCTTGAAGATCCGAAATCTTTGGGAGATCAAAGATTTATCCACGCGGATTGAACGAGATGCCTCTGCCTATATAAGGAGAGCCTGAGGCATTGAGATGCTTGCTGAAAAACTTGGAAGATCCGCGAGAGCTCTTGTGCCTCGTGAAGTAGAAGCCCCGTGCAAATTATTTGCGCGGCTGTTGTCCCGGTGCCACCCGAGGCCCGAAGGAGTTCCTTGTGCGCATCACTTGCGCGACAGGAAGAGCTCTCCCTGCCCGCATACTTGCGCGGCAGGAGAAGCTTGCGCACCCAAGGTGCTCTTGCACTCTTGAGGCTTGCACAACCCGAGCCGCATCCTTTTGCGCGCCCAAGGTTGGTTGAGGCTTGTGCGGCCCTTGCGGCTTGGCACCTTGCGCGGTGAGGCAGTGGAGAAGATCCTTGCCGCTTGACCCTTGCATGCCACCTGAATTGCACCTTGAGGACTTGCGCGCCTCCTTTGAGGCAGGAGAAGATCCGAGGTCGAGACTTGTGCATAAGGATGAAGACCACACTTTGAGTGTGTTTAAGAATTGGAGAAGGCCCTACGGGCAGTAGCTTGTGCAAAGAGGTAGAACACAAGGCTTAGTGCCTTTGTGTGCAAAGTGGAAGAGTACAAGAAGGGAAGAAGGCCATAGGCATTTGTGTGTGCAAAAGAACTAAAAGGCCGAACCTATGTGTGTTCTCTAAGTGGAGTGGACACACTAAGAAGAATAAGAAGATTCACACAAAGTATAACACACATTTAAGTGTGTAAACACATTGAACAAAGTGTGAAGTTCAAGTGAGAAGGTGTGTGCTATAATTGACTACACCCTTTGTGGGTCTACTGCACCAAGAAGAGGAAAGGGGAAGTGCATGCATGCATGCATGCACATGCGCACGTAATCAAAGTTCAAATCAGTGAGTGTGCATCTGAGTAGACCAAGACCAGAGGTTCTTGAAGAATTTGAGAAGGCCATGCAATCAGTGCATGAGGATGCAGAGATGCCATGCACTCAGTGCATGAAGTTGATTTGAAGTGAGACTGGACCAGACTGAAGTTAAAGATATCAGTTGTCTGAGTATTCAGTAGTTGGAGTGAAGCCAGGTCATCCTGAGAAGAAGGAGATAAATCCTGAGCAAGACGAGAAGACCTGATCAACTCAAGTGATCATAGGTACAGAGCAAGGCCAGCAGTCTTTATCCCAGACTGCTGAGGATACTTGAAGAAGCTTAAAGATAAGAAGAGCTACTCGTGTGACTCGAGGATCCAAGAGAAGACCCTGTGGGACTCAGGGAGAAGAAGTCTTCAGTGGGATTCTGGAGCAGGCCAGTGGGACTTTGGTAACACTGTGTGAAGCAGTATAAAGACCCTCCTGTGGGACTCAGGAGAGATACGGTGGGAAGCTGTATCGACCATTGTAATTCTAACAGGTTATAATGGAGAATCCATGCTGGGAGAGCATGGCAAGGATGTAGGCCTTTGGTGCCTAACCTTGTAAATCCTTGTGTCCTATTCCTTTTCATTACTGCATTATCCGGGAAAGGTTGAGAGACATAAGAAGAGTGGATCGAGGCCTTAACAAGCCATAGAGGTTTAATTGATTAAGTATCAATTAGTAAAAAGTTTTAAAGGATCACTGATTCACCCCCTCCCCCTCTCAGTGATTCACACTGATCTGGGCACTTCAATTGGTATCAAAGGGAAGGTTACCTCTAAAAGATCCAAGGGAGTCTTTATGAAGTGCAGATTTGAGGAAATGAGTGACCAGCCTCAAATGGAGATATCTGCCAAGACTCAGAAAAATAGAAAGAAGAAACAGGCCAAGAAGATGAAGAAAGCATGTCCTAGCTGTGATGAAGTTGAAACAATGAATGATCTTCAGAGTGCACTCAAATATCTTCAGAAGACAGTTCCCATGGAAGTGGAAAATTGTATAGCTATAGGCATCCATGATCTTCATGAAGAAAAATCACAGTTAGAAGAAGAAGCCAATGCAATGGAAGATCAATTGGCTAAAAGGGTTGGCATAACCAACACTCTCAGAAAGCTGGTGAAGTCTAAAGATGAAACCGTTTCTCTTTGCAATGAAAGATATGAAGACACTGATGAAGAATTGCAAAGAAGCCTTTCTGAGAAAGAAATATTTATGATAATGATCAAAGAAGTTTTCCATGCACTGGAAAAGAGGCACAAAGTTTCAATGAATGTCAGAGATGCTCAACTTGAAGAAAAAGTCAAAAGGGTGAAGGAGCTTGACAACACATTGCATGAAATAAAGAAGGTGCATGATGACCAGATGAAACAGCTGGAAGAAAATTTGGAAGGAAGGCTAAGAACTGTTGAGGATGAGAAGAACTCCCTCAACATGAAATACTTAGAACTGGAGGTGATATTGAAACATCTGCAATCACCTAAAGCTGAATCCTCCCAGTCAGTTGGAAGAAGACATGTTGCTACTCAAGTATGCTTTGAGCAGGATGATTCTAAGAGAAAGACATCCTCTAATAAAAGTGCAACATCTTCTAGAAAGAAGGTACCATCCATACCATCTTGTACTGATGCTTCTAATTGTGTTTCCACAAAAAGTGCAGGATGGAAGAATAATTCCAAACAAATATGGATGAAGACAGTAAAGAAGCAGAGCTCTCCTGAAACAGCACAACAGGTCAAGAAAAGTACCCTACAATCAGAAGGACTGAAGAGGTCAAGATTCGTGGGACAATGCTGGTGTTGTAACAAGTATGGGCATTGTGCAAAGGATTGTTGGTACAATCCACTGAATGCCAAAGCACAGAGGAAGCCCATGCCAAGGGGGAGCAAGCCAGAAGGAAAGAAGCAACATCCACAGGTCCAGAGACATCTGTTTACTGCTAACAGATTTGGATTACTTGACAACATCTGGGATGATTGCAAAAGTGGTCAAAGAGATACATGTCAATCTCCAACTGTATCCAGAGCTAAAGAGAAGAGAAGATCACTGAACCTGGCTAAAATGGAATCCTTGGGAAGCAAACAGAAGAGAGGTGACAATGCTCCCAAGAAGATTATGAAAAAGGAAAAGAAGTCCTTGGAATCTAAATCCAAGAAGGGTGATGCATCTAGAAGGACCACCAAGAAAACATGCTTCTACTGTGGAAAGAAAGGACACATCATGGACCTTTGTAAAGAATCCATGAAACTAAATAGAAGCAGACTGAACTCCAAAAGACAATCAATCCAGAAGAAGAAGGGATTGATTGAAAATAAGTTGCCTAAGAGAGGTAGCTTAGCAGCATCCAAAGAACCATGTGGAACTTCCAAAACTGAGGCCACTTTTCAAAATGATTTACTAGTCATATGGCCAAATCAGTTGCAACTTGCCAAAGATCAGCAAAAAGCTGAATTTAAAGTTCTGGCAATTTCTAAGGCAAAAGGGAAGAAGAAGATTTCACATGAAGATGTGTTGAGATCCACACCAGCACAAACATCAAAGAAGATCAGATGTGCAAGTGTGAAGAATGGTGAAAATGGGGCATCTCGGTTGAGAGAATCTTCTCAACCTTGTTGTTCACATTGATGAACCAAGGAGGTTCCATCTTATTCCCTTATACTCTTGGTATATACATGTGCTAACATTGCAGGGAATTGAAGATGATGATCATTCTCAGCTGGAGGATGGTTTGGACAGAATGGAGTGCACCCCTTGAGTGGGAGCCAATCTGGAGAAGATAGGTATTCTAAGATTTAATACTATCTTGAGAAAAGCTGAAGGTATTCCAATCATACTTTCATCCCTTGTTTCTTAATTGTATTCATCATGACAATTAAGGGGGAGTATTGATTGAAGACAAATGGTTGAAAGGGGGAGCTTTATCTTTGCACCTGAACTTTCTAATAAGTTTTGTGAAGTTGTGCAGGATTTAGCAATTCATTGATATATCTGAAAAATTTCAAACCCCTAAGCATGATCTCACATGTATAGTGAATGTTGGACAGCATTGAGTTCCTTGGTTACATCACTCTTGTTTTCTACACCGGGTTAGCCCAAGTAGACTTAGAGATGATTTACTAAAGGTTCCTTGCTCAAGAGAACATGTGGCATCATCCCTCTCTTAGTGATGTTCAAGAAGATGCTATTCAAAGGGAGGAAGATATTTGTGAAAGTGAACCACACCACACCTTTGCATTTGATTTCCAATAAGGGGGAGAAAAGATTGGGCACACATATTGACCCATTCATATGTGCTGAAGTTGTGATATTGACAACAAATACAAAGGGGGAGATTGAAGTGCATTGTGTTGCATTTGTTGTCAATGAGGCATGATGTTGTCTTAGAATGAATGGATGTCAAGAGTTGTCAAGATGTGAATGCCAAAGGTTGTGATGGTGTTGGTAAGGAAAGGAGAATGTCCATGGTACTAAGATGCATGTCACTTAGGAGATTCACTAAGTGGCATAGGAGATGTGGTTGAAACATTCTCTAGTAATATCTGATGATTGTTGAACTGGTCTTTAAGTTCAAAGAACTTGTATCCTGATGATACAATGTCACACCAATGTTTGAAGACCATGCATTGTATTGAAAATGCATGAGGAGTTGAATGGGATCCATCCACAACTTCTAAGTGGATGAAGTGGATTAAAGAAGTCCATGTACTAACTCTTAGTGCATGTGAATCAGAAGAAGATCCAATTGATCTCTGATTAGATCAATGAAGAATGTTGACGACCATGTGTGATTTATGAGATTCAGTTGAAGAAGTCCCTCCTAAGTATTGAACACATATGGAAGAGGAGATAAAGAAGATTAAGAAGAAACCTTGGGAATTCCATATTCTAAGTAGAGATCATATGAGAGGAGAAATGATGGAATTCTTAAGAAGAAGAAGAAAGGAAGAAGGCTTGGAGTGGATTGGCATTTGGTATTTGATATGGCTTGAACTCATTGAATACTTTGTTTTTAACAAAGTCATTATATTTGCCTTTGCCAAAAATTAGGCCAGCCAAGGCCAGCCCACGGGTTCAACCCCAAGGCACTTGTGGGCCGAAGGCGCCACGCCCATGGGGGATCCCATGGTGCAAGCACAAGGCGGCAGGGGGGCCGTGTATAAGCCCCGAGGGCACGCGGTGGTGAAGCCCGCGCACCCGAGTGTGCATAGTGGGCGCTAGTAGCGCGCCCGCAGAGGCGAGAGTGGGCGCAGAGCGCGCCCGCAGGGAGAACACGGTGCGGGGCGGCACCGTGGAGGGAGGAGATTCAATTGCGGGGTTGAGGCAGCGCGAAGTTGATAAGGCGCGGCAATTCCTCTCGCCGATTCGATGTGGGACGCGGGATTTTCCCGCGAAAGAGATCCTGGCCGCTCATCCAATCGCGCGGCTGATCACAGCCGCTCATCGCATCCCGCGCGAGATCTCCTGATCGCGGCCGTCCGATGTATTTCAAACGCCCGATCCAACGGCCGACGAGTCGTCCTCTTCCCCGAGCTCGGCTGAGGCCTCCCCGCGCATTCCCGCAGCCTCCGTTCGAACCAGAGGCATCCCGAACGATGTTTTCGAGATTGCGGCCACCATTTTCGAAGCTGAGGTGTCCCTCGTGATCGTCTCTCCACACCGAACCTAACCATGCAATAAAATAAGCATGCATGTAATGTTTGGGAGATTTCGAACAAGGCCGAGGCAAAACGAAGTTGCCGAGGCCATGAGGATTATTGCTGTGCATGGTTTGTGCCTTAACGAAGGCCGTGCATGCGTTCCAAGTTGCATGCACGTAGAGGAGAAAAATATAGAAGGAGAACCCGCGGTGAACCGAGGAGAAAATTAAGAAGATTTCAAAGAATCTTGAAGATCCGAAATCTTCGGGAGATCAAAGATTTATCCACGCGGATTGAACGAGATGCCTCTGCCTATATAAGGAGAGCCCGAGGCATTGAGATGCTTGCTGAAAAACTTGGAAGATCCGCGAGAGCTCCCGTGCCTCGTGAAGTAGAAGCCCCGTGCAAATTATTTGCACGGCTGTTGTCCCGGTGCCACCCGAGGCCCGAAGGAGTTCCCTGTGCGCATCACTTGCGCGACAGGAAGAGCTCTCCCTGCCCGCATACTTGCGCGGCAGGAGAAGCTTGCGCACCCAAGGTGCTCTTGCACTCTTGAGGCTTGCACAACCCGAGCCGCATCCTTTTGCGCGCCCAAGGTTGGTTGAGGCTTGCGCGGCCCTTGCGGCTTGGCACCTTGCGCGGTGAGGCAGTGGAGAAGATCCTTGCCGCTTGACCCTTTCATGCCACCTGAATTGCACCTTGAGGACTTGCGCGCCTCCTTTGAGGCAGGAGAAGATCCGAGGTCGAGACTTGTGCATAAGGAGGAAGACCACACTTTGAGTGTGTTTAAGAATTGGAGAAGGCCCTACGGGCAGTAGCTTGTGCAAAGAGGTAGAACACAAGGCTTAGTGCCTTTGTGTGCAAAGTGGAAGAGTACAAGAAGGGAAGAAGGCCATAGGCATTTGTGTGTGCAAAAGAACTAAAAGGCCGAACCTATGTGTGTGCTCTAAGTGGAGTGGACACACTAAGAAGAATAAGAAGATTCACACAAAGTATAACACACATTTAAGTGTGTAAACACATTGAACAAAGTGTGAAGTTCAAGTGAGAAGGTGTGTGCTATAATTGACTACACCCTTTGTGGGTCTACTGCACCAAGAAGAGGAAAGGGGAAGTGCATGCATGCATGCATGCACATGCGCACGTAATCAAAGTTCAAATCAGTGAGTGTGCATCTGAGTAGACCAAGACCAGAGGTTCTTGAAGAATTTGAGAAGGCCATGAAATCAGTGCATGAGGATGCAGAGATGCCATGCACTCAGTGCATGAAGTTGATTTGAAGTGAGACTGGACCAGACTGAAGTTAAAGATATCAGTTGTCTGAGTATTCAGTAGTTGGAGTGAAGTCAGGTCATCCTAAGAAGAAGGAGATAAATCCTGAGCAAGACGAGAAGACCTGATCAACTCAAGTGATCAGAGGTACAGAGAAAGGCCAGCAGTCTTTATCCTAGACTGCTGAGGATACTTGAAGAAGCTTAAAGAGAAGAAGAGCTACTCGTGTGACTCGAGGAGCCAAGAGAAGACCCTGTGGGACTCAGGGAGAAGAAGTCTTCAGTGGGATTCTGGAGCAGGCCAGTGGGACTCTGGTAACACTGTGTGAAGCAGTATAAATACCCTCATGTGGGACTCAGGAGAGATACGGTGGGAAGCTGTATCGACCATTGTAATTCTAACAGGTTATAATGGAGAATCCATGCTGGGAGAGCATGGCAAGGATGTAGGCCTTTGGTGCCGAACCTTGTAAATCCTTGTGTCCTGTGCCTTTTCATTACTGCATTATCCGGGAAAGGTTGAGAGACATAAGAAGAGTGGATCGAGGCCTTAACAAGCCATAGAGGTTTAATTGATTAAGTATCAATTAGTAAAAAGTTTTAAAGGATCACTGATTCACCCCCTCCCCCTCTCAGTGATTCACACTGATCTGGGCACTTCAATGTCTCATGAGACAATCTAGCTTGGGTATTTGGCCAAGGCCTTACCCATTCATGTAAGATGTCTTGGTATGAGGATTTCATGGTATGTTTATAATGAATGTCATTATGAATTACCTTATTATGATATTATTTATTGATGTCCATATGATTTTTTGATTAGTTATGATATCCATGGATAATTTTAAATCTCATGTGATTATTTATATGGAATTATTTGATCATCATTTATTCCAATAATATTATTCTTCATGCTAAAAGTATTGATTAAATGGAATGTTTTTTCATATATTTACCTTTACATATTGATTATTTATTATGTATTCCTGATAACTTGTATTGTATACATACCCTTATTGATCATCTAAGATCACCTCTTTCTTATGTTTATATTCCCTAGGATGTTAGGAAGTGTATTATGATTGATATATAGGGATACTCTGAAGGGAATAATTGGTTTTTAAAAGAAAATATTATGTTGTATTTTATGGTTCAAATGTGATGTGATTTTCAAGTATGTATCTAGTTTTCTAAGACTGCTAATTTGATCCTTTGGTATGTGATCGCTTGTATCTAGTGCCAATGTAATAATATAACCATCGACTCATGGATATTGGGGTTAGGGTCTTTAAAGAAGTTATATTCCTTGTTAATCAAAGTTTCTCTAGTTTGTGGCCCTACCCAAACTCATAATCAAGTGGTAAGTCCATATTCTTTATTGATCATGGATTTGGATCTAGATTTCTAGAATTTTGTCCTTCCCTTGTTGTGGGTTGGTCTAGGTTCTTCGTGAGTGTGTAATGGCATAGGTGGGTGTTATGGAATTTTTTGAATCCTTTTTTTAGGGTTAATTCTTTGCCTTGGTGGTTATATTTTTCAATATAATTAGATACAGTGATATATTTTGAGGTATGCTTGATTTGGTTGTGATTTGGGGTGATTCAATGAGAGTTCTTATGGTATGTTGGTGTTTCTTATGATGATTATTCCATAGTGATGTTTATATTTTCTACGATTTGTGTTTTGGGGTTGGTGTATTGGGATTTTGGTTTTGGTAGGTTGAGAATGGGTGACTTTGGGTTAGTGATTGGGTAACTAGGATGAGTGGTCTTTAGGGGGATGGGAACCTGAGAGTGTTTCTTATTTTTTGGTTTTATGTGAGACAGTGTTACGAATTTGAGGTCCTAGTTTACTAGTTTGAGTTTGGTGAGTCGGGTATAAGGCATGTTTTCTTTCTTATATCAATATATCTCAGAGTTTCTCCTCCTTTGGTTTGGTATGTTTGATATATGAATTATGGTTTCTTTGGGTTTCTGATGGAATTTCTTATTTCATGGTGATGTATCTCTTTTAGAGTGGGTGTTGTTGACCCACCAATTTAGACAAAGTCTAAATGGTTGGGAGATCTCAGTAGGTATCAGTGTTAGTGATGCCTCGTGTCCCTCATGGATAGTCAAGTTCTACTTGGAGATGTTGTATGTTACTTGAGTATGTGATTCTTTTATTTTGATTCATTGTTCTAGTTGGTGTTTTCCTTTCTTCTAAGTTGTATTCCATCCTCAAAACATTTTTAACTTTCTCCCGAAGTGTTATAGATTTGGGTCCCTAGTCATTTTCCATCCTTTAGAAATGGATTTCTCAGGATAGAAAGATTTATAGTGGGGATATTTTCACACCCATGTTTTTTTATTAATTTATTTAATATTATATGATATTATTTTGAGTCTTCAGCTATTTTTAGTAATTTTTTGATCGGATTTTTTAAATTTTTTGATGTTTTAAAGGGGCACACAGTTAACCAATGTGGTTTTCCAAATCATGAAAAAAATGTGTGTATCGAGTTTGTATTGTATATAGAAATTTGGAATGGTCTTTTAATGGTGTGTTAAACCACTAAATATTCTAGGAGTAACCATGTGTAGTGTTTTTGGGTGTCCAGTATGGTTTTCAAGGTCACTATATAGTTTATTAAACTATGTGGGTAAACTATGAACTAAGCCCGATTTGAAAAATATTTTTCCCCCATTTTTGTTTCCCCCGTTATTTTTCTCCCATCCCCATCATGCCTCTTCCCCGGAGTCGAACACTCTCCCTTATGTGATTTCCCCTCTCCTGACCTCCCCTTTTTATCACCATTTCTTTTGGTTTCATGGTTTATTCCTTAAGGTACAAACTCCTCTTTCCTCCCTCTTCCTTCGTTATGAATTTCCCCTTTTCTCTCACTTTGTTTGGTTAAAAACCCTATTATTTCTGATCTTTAAATTTTTTTAGGGTTTTTTTGATTTTAGGGTTTTTATGGGTTTCTTCTTCCTCATTTGGGTGTCTTCCATCAAAGCTGACATGTTTCGGATCATTGCGGCTTGGTTTCACTTGATTTGAGGTAGGTTAGCCCATGTTTAAGATTTAAATTTAAGAACCCTTTATTTATTGATATTCTAAATGTTTTATTTAACTAATTATTCCTATGTGTGGAAGATATATTGGATTTTTTAAATGTTTCAAGGTGTTATTCATTTGGAATAATGCCTTTATTTTTCATTTAAAGTGGAAATTAAAATTCCAAGTATTTAAAAAGTGATGAAATGATTATTTAAAATAAATTGAGATGTTTGAAATGTTTTTTACCTCATTTGGGTTAGAAATAAAATTTAAAATATTTTTTTTGGGAATTTTTAATCTTTAAGTGAAAATTGAATTGATTTGTAACTTCTCATACCCAGTTCACTCATAAGTAACCAAAATCGGTTGGCCACATGGACTCAAGCACACCTCCCCATGAATTAGGGGATACCGACTAGCAGTAAGAGTCTATGGTGGTGTGGTGGGAAGAATATACCCACATTTTAGCATGGAGAACGGTGGTATATAAAAAATAAGAAAAATAATCACATCCATAATAATAATATACATCAATATAGCATCACATAAAATCAACATACTTGTATAAGAGATGGAATAATAATATCCAATATCATATAAAAAATGATGATCATTTCATGATATACAAAAATAGAAAAAATACATGGGATACAGAGTAGAAATCATATATAGCATGCTATACAAAAATGAACAAAATATAAAAATCTATCACCAATAGCATCATGGTAATAAGCTCGATCCTCTGCTCCCATGCTCTATCCTAGTATAAAAAAATCAAGCGTCTATAGTAGGTCTCTTTCCCTTATCCCTACCCAAATCCATAAAGTCTGTTTGGTTACTAATCGGTGGCCTGAACAAGGTGTGAGATATACTTAGTAGTCCACTACCAACAGTTTATATAATAAACTCATCCTATGTACATAATCTCTAATAGTGTGTAGGTATAATATGAATAAAGTTGTAATGATAAATTTATGCAATCCAGTCAATAAGTACATACTATGAAAAACAGTTTATAAATGATGAAAATTTATATACAATAGTAAAGCATTAGCAATGTCATGTGTCGAGTATATCAAGTATCAAACCTATGAGGTCCAAGACCCAAGTCCATTAAACAAGGCATCCTCTTTGGGTCTATGGATCTCATCCATATCAAACTCAGTATAAAGTAGACCTACATGGGCCAAGACCTAAGGACATTGACTTGGGAATCCTCTTAGATTCCATGGAGCTTGTTCGTATCAAACTTGGTATAGAATTGGGAGGATCCCAATGAGTAAATCCAAGGTGGTGTAAGTAATCTGAATCCAAGATAATAATCCAAGGTATCTAATATAAAATAATTTTCAGTTTCATACCAAAGTTTCCATCATTAAACATTTTATATAAGTGATCAAGGGGCCATGTTAGTTTCTATTCCCTTTTCCAATTTAATTCATCATAATCATTTTATTAATAAACTCACTTAAAAGTGATAAAAATAGGGGCCATGTTAGTTTTGATACCACCTTACCAACCATTAATAATAATATTCATAATACAAGAGATCATCCATATCATTTAAACTTTACATTTATTCCATATCACTTATAAATTAACACAAAACATGATATATTCAACCTTTAAATCCCAATTCAATTCATATTTTACTTCCACTCATGGTTGGAAATCTCAACTCACCCAAAGGGGTTTCATATTCATAGGAATTATAATGATCCCACCTCAAAGGTTGGTTTGGGTTGAGGTTGGTAACCTCTAACCATGTCAAGGGACAATAGAACATCAATACTTATTTTTTAAATATTTAATTTAAGGTATTAATAATTTTAGAAGCAACACAGAGAGGGTACTATGTGTGACACTAAATAACAATCTATAAACATCAACACTTTAAGGGAAAAGGTATATACCACATGCCTTATATGGGTAATATAATCATCATCTATTATCAACCTCTAACTCAGGCTCAAATGGAATAAATCAGATAAATAGTCAAATTACATAAAAATTGGGAATATTATCTTACAGGGATTTAACATTCCTTATGGAAATATAATAGAACAAAATAAGGAATTGGATTGAAGAGTTTACTGATATAGATCCAATGTAACAAACAATGAGTGATTCTGACATTGCATGAGGGAGGAGGCTCAAATCCTAGAAGATAGGAGAAGTGGGAGCTCTAATGTGTGGTGGATGCTAGAAATGAAGAAGGGGAAAGGGTGTTTGATTTTAATAAAAGAAGAGGTAAAAAATGACATTTCACCCACTTTTAAAAGATTACATGGTTCACCAAACCATTCACCACCACTATCTAAGTGGAATATCCCCTTGCATTGATAAGCACACAGTTTGACAAACCATGTGGAACCCGTGTGTGCTCATTGTCCAAGAGATCCACCCCTCACATGGTTTGGTGCATGATTAGGAAAACTATGTTCTAACTATACATTTCAGCTCTTCAACACACCTTCACCACTTCACAAAACCATGAATCCTCCCTCATATAGTTTTTCAAACTATGATCCTCTATATATGGGTCACATAGTTGATCTACACAGTTGATCCTCATAGTTACTACAAACCATGTGCCACCATGTGCCTCATACTATTTCTCTAAAAAATGGAACTCTGGGCTCTGAACAAGCCTCATATTCTCCCAAAACATTCATTAACTCTTAAACACTTTTATTAGAGTAAAAATAAGAGGTTTAAAATGAAAATTAAATGGTATGTACCTCTATGAAAATATGGTATGTTTCAACCTCCAGTCCTTAAAATATCTCATCCCTGAGTTTCTCTTCTGAGGGTGATAAAACATCATTTGAGAAAATATTAGTCCACTAAGCATGTACGTCAAACTCTAACTCTTAGGACTCTTCTTGTGCATGACTGTATTTCCATAGCACCCATACTAGAAGAACTAAACTACCTCAGAGAGCCTTTGTGATATAATTAACTATACAAATCAGATACTCCTCAAAAGAAGCATCAACATCCAACTCAACCTCATGAATCAGGAAAACATGAGATGAATCTGAATGATAATGATAAATCTATGAAACATAGAAGATATCATGAATAGCCCAATAACTCTGAGATAACTACAACTGATAGGCTAACTAATCGACTCTATCTAAGATCTTACAGGATCTAATGAACCTAGTTGTCAGTTTCCCTTATCGTTGAATCCATTAATTCCCCAATCTAGATGAAATACGCAATAATACCTAATCCCCCCACCTTAAACTCCAAAGTCTAGTGGAGACGATCAATATAAGAATCCTTCCTAGACTGATTTATATCCATATGTGTCTTGACCTGGCACATCAGGGCCTTCCAGTATGATGGAAGGTTGAGCCGCAACTACCCCAAGCTAGCTTCCACAGGCCAAGGGCTGGAGACAATCACCGAGAAGGAATATCTAAAATGAAAGGTATTTTCATAATGTACTTGTACACACGCACACATCTCCAATCCCATACAACACTGAAATTTAAAACAACTAATAAAAATGCATGCATACATATATAATACCACAATCATAGTTTGTCATAAAGTACTGAAAAGAATAAAAAGGATATGAATACAATCCCACAAAAAAACTGGAAAATAAAGTTTGACCTGATCATAAGGAGGGGATTGTTTTCAACCCAACATCAATATACACCTTGATCTATCTAGCCCAAACTAAACTCCACCTTCTCCAAGTCCTCCAAGGACTCCATAAAAATGTATGTTATATACATAATACATGACATGTGTGGGAAGATCCCATAAATGGGTTAGTATAACAATACCCGGTAGGACACCCCAAAAACACAAAACATAAAGCATCAAGAGTGGTCAACTTATCAAACATAGATATGTCAAACAAGATATGAAACATAATGATAACCAAGGATATCCTATATATACTCATAAAATACTTTGAGTCACAAAATTTCTCAACCACTTCTATCCATAGATCTTCTCAAGGTAACAAGGTAATGCCCGTTTGGGAGGAACTGATCCCCAATCTATACTATCACTAATGACACTCATCCTAGAGGTCATATTCATCTGGGAGAAACCACTTTATAGACCATACTACCACTAATGAAACTCATCCTATAGGTCATGATATTCATGTCTTTCCAAGAAGAAGTAAAAAGTAAACTGAGATGGATCATCCGAGATACGCACTCCATTAGACTAATACCCCATCAAAAATATCGGATCTCGATACACAGATAGGTGGTCAACACCTAGGGGTCACTGGGGGGACACCAGAAACTACTGGAAACATCTTTCTCGATAGGGGATCTATGTCTGTATAAGGGTTTCTCATGTTAATTCCACAAACCCTACCTAGATAAAACATGAAGGACATGAGGATTGATTTTGGGCTCTCAAAAGGATACATGATCCCAGTTTTTTAGGGGTATGAGGTCTGATGCTTGGGACTCTATTTTGTACTAACCCCCATAGAATTGGACTGAGACAAATCACTCTATAATAATCACATAGAAAACCTATAGGGTTCATTTTAGATACACACTCCATCAAAATGATACCCCATTGGAAAGATCGTATCTCGATATACAGATAGGGGTAAACACCTAGGTATCACTAGGGGGACACTAGACCTAGTTAGAAACATCCTCTTAGATAGGGGATCAATTCCCATGTAAGTTTTGGTCACACCAATTCTACAAACCCTACCTAGGGAAAACATAAATTACATGAGGATCGCTATTGGCCTCTCAGAGGGATGCATGCTCCGAGTCACTGAGGGGTATGAGGTCTGATTCTTGAGACCATATGTCATACTAACCCCCATAAAAGTGGATTAAAAAAACTCACTCTAGAATAATGGAACTCTCCCACATTTTCCTGATCATTAGAAAGCTATTGAGGGGTCACCATTCTATGATGAGAACATGATGATGCACTGAAACCTCATAGGAATGGACTAAGGGAACACACTCAACCAATAATGGTCTAAGGAAGCTCACAAAAACTAATAACAAATCTGAACTGATAAGAAATAGGTCTCCAACCTATTTTCAAAAGAATTACACTATGTGTCCCTAGGGATACATGGCATGTCTCACAAATCTTGACACTACTCGTGTCTTATGTTCACATAGAATAAACTTTTCCAAAATACATGGTGTGTCCCAAGGGTACACGATGTGAAGATAATTCCCTAGCACTCGATGTTTCATTCTTCTCATGCCCATGTACATCGGGTCTTTCCCATGTACACCAAGGTGTTCTCATTTATTTGGTCAAGTCCAAGTACACAGCTCTACCTGTGTACTTCGGCTTTCCCATGTACTTCCCAAGTACATGGTGTGTGGGGCCACATGGACACCTAGGCATGTACCCCCTGTACATGTAAATTCTTCCTCCATGTGTTACATGTAATGTGACTTGGAATACATGGTGTATACCACTAAATGGGCTCCCAGGCGCGTACCCAGTATACACACTGAGTAGTATAGATAAGGGTCACACGGCATGTGACACATTTCAAATGGTGTGTGATACTTATCATTATGCGGAAACCCTAGTTCCACACAGAGGGGACTACACAGTGTGTGTTCATAGGACTATAAGTCATGTAGTTGGGAATTTCATAGAAATTATATATTATTTCATGCATCTACATTCAATCCTCCTTAACCACCAATTTCACCAAAAATCATGATGTATGTCATGAATATGAGGTTGATCGAACCCTCTCACCGTCTTTGGCTAGATTTTGGCCATATCCACTACTCAGGAAACACCCATTGTCATGCCTCATTGGAGACACATTCCAAAACCACTATCATGAACTATTGATCCATCCATGGGTCTACCATCATCATTTCACACCATGACTGTAACCTCATGTCTCCATCCAAAACATACTATAGTAATTTTTTTTGATATATACTAAATGCACAACGATCGATCACTGGCTATTAATCAAATTGTAGGCCAAAAGAGAATTCCAATTATGAACGCACATAGAACAGGGAGAGAAAATGTGCAAAACACAAACATTAGTAATGGACCTCATCAAATTATCATTTTGTTATTGATTTTTTTTCATATGGTGAAGAACAAAGAGAAATAAATAAACCGAAAAAATATTAATTCCTATTCTGCAAGAAGATATAGGAATTACCTGAATTAAACAATCGATCTGTAAAGTAGTTTGTTAGATTATTAATTTGAATTTATCATGGGTAAATAAAAACAGGATAAATCCATACAAAACAAAATTTCTACATTGATTTGGATCAATCATTGATGAAGAACAATCTTGTGTCATTTTCATTAATGAGATCCACAAGCTGTATTGTCATTGGAATTCTTTATACTAATTCAATTATTGATCCATGATCTCAATGTTCACCAGCATACCTCCATTATATCCTCTCAATTCACATGGTTATAAGGATAACCATATGAATTGGTTATAATAACATATTTATAGAGGAAAACCCAGGTTATTTCATCAACATGATAAAAAATTAATTTATTTAATTATTTGTTCATGTGGTGGATTTTAACCAAATTCCCAATGCCAATAAAGATTATGTCATACCAAGGGTAAACCCCATATTCTAAACTCAACAGTAGTCTTGTATTTCTGATCTAATACTCTTATTAGGATTTATACCAATTTTTCAAGAAAATTGCATTCAAGTGATATTTATATATTTTAAAATCTTCAAAATATCAATTGCAGGCTCACCAAGCCTTGGAATATTGCTTTGTCTCAATTCTTAACTCTGGAAATATTCTTATAAATATTCCAAATACTTAAATGTAAAAACCTAAGACATTACATTATTTCATTCTTTGAGGATTTTCATCCTCAAAAAGCACAAACTAACCAAAAAGGTAGGGATACTGAGATCTCAACTAGGTATCCCAATCCCACAAGCTCCCCCCAATGGTTTCTTGTGTTTCCAAAAAACATGATCCCAAGTAAAACACTTGACTATGAAGGTTATTTCGCGTTCGGTTCTCAATGCTGTCAGTTCCTTGAAAAGGGAAACTCCACTCTCATATCCCAGCTTATTGAGGTAGACATTGTACAACGATTCATGCACATACCTCCTCATCTGCGACATGTGGAGAACACTAGTAAACCAAAATTATTGTGGTCACATTGTTAAGCAGTACACCACCTCATTAACCCGACATGACGGTAGTAAAAGAAAGAACCTAAGAACCCTGTATGTAGACTAATGCCTGGGATAAAACTCCACAACTCTAGAACTCTACAGGAATTAATAATTTTTCCATAAAGAACTCTTGATATTTCTTAGGTAGTCCTCATCTACCCTAGTATGAATTGAAACCTCACAAACATCACTATCACCAAAACTAGGGCCCAAGAATTTTCACCCATTAGCTCTAGACAATATGATAGTAACCTGCAAGGTCCCTCATACATAGTCTCAAAAATGTGTTACACCAATCATGGAGTGGTATTATTTATGATACAAAATCTCCATTTATGGTAGATGATCCTCCCGACTATGGCCCAAAACCAATATGTGAACCTAAATCATGTTCACCATAACCTGAATGTTCCACTTTATTTGTCCAGCTAAATGGGTTAAACACTGTGCTAAACTACAATAAAGACCCCAAAAACATCCTACATCCTCTCCCTAATCATGTCGGGAATTAATCAATCACATTCTATAAAAAACATTGACAAAATTCCATGAATCCAGACTACCACTTTCACACACAAGTGTCTCAAACTCTACAAAAAGATCTATTGGTTATCACCATTAGATTGGAGAGACAATGAGAGTTTATATTGACAACTTTTTGCAACTCCTTTGGTTTCCAAACCAATTCCAAGTGATCCTGGTACATCCCCAACTCCACCAGATGTGCTGCTAAGAGAAAACAACCTCCTCATCCCCTCCTTCTACAGTGCAACTAGGTTCACTATCCATCCTCAAACAATGATGAAGATCTTTTGACCTTTGTAAAATCCATGAAGAACATATCTAATGGATATTTGGTCACGTAACCTCTCACAATTAATATCCTTGATTTGTACCCCCTGGATCTATAAAGAAGTAGAGGAGTAACAGCTATTGACTAGAGGTAAACTACACCATCCTCAGGTGTCTCACATGTTCTAACTTGTACATCAAGCACATGTGGAGGTCATCAAAGAAGACTACTAATAAGTGATACATAAAGGGTTAAGGATCCATTCCACAAGTCTTATAACTCTAATAATTCATAAAACACTCCCAATGGTATCACCATGAACTCAAAACATACATAGTGGCTTTGGAAAGTCACTTTTGGTATATATTACTCCAAAAACAGAGTTGGTGATAACCTTTCTCAAGATTAAACTCTAAGAACCACTTTTCCCCAAACCACTAGTCAAATAACTAAATGATTCTTTGGAGTGGATACTCTTTCCCATATCACCTAGTTCAAGGGGAACCAATTCACACACAATATCAATCACTCATTAACCTATAAGAAAAATATCCTTGGGTTTCCCAGTTGAACACATTGGATCTTACAAATCCCTTTATCTAAAAACTCCCAACTGCACCTTCAGTTTACAAACTTCAATGGGTTCCATTTGAGGTGCTATCACAAAAATCACGAGCGATCTCTAGTGCCACTACTTGAAGAAGCCTAACTCTCAGTGAGGAGATAAACTCAACATGACCCTAGAAAAGATGTCCTCATACTCCACCACCACTACAGGAAAACAAAATTTCATAGCATCTGCTGCTTTATAAGTATCACTATCCAACTAATAAGAATTTGATCATAACCTCTTGAACATGAGATCATCCTAATTTTCTTGGGATCTCTCCTTATCAAAAGAGGAAAACTCCATCCCAATAAACTACAAGAACTGTTACACTCACTAGTAGTAATAAAATTAGAATGGTTGGTGGAAAACTAGTCCATACCGAGGGAAAATATCATAGGGTCTCACTGAAACTATGAAGATATTCCACACGATGCTTTATCTATCCTTCCAGAGTCAAGTCTCACTATCGATAGAAGAGTGTAATCATTGATCCTCTCTACAGGAGCCTCAAGCACAAGGGTTGGGAAAAAAGGCTCCACTAGTACCACTAGGTATCAAATAGGGAATATGATCAAGGATAAGTGGCTTATAACGCTATGTGAAAAATACAACTGGGGCAATTAAGACACGTCGTACCTCAAACAACACTCAAATACTATGTGGTCTCATACTACTTATAACTCATCCTTTACCTTTCCCTTCTGTTTACCACAACCAGGGATTTCTATGACACTTTATCACATAAAAATGAACTCAAACACACAATTCAAAGTAATTCATCCACCACACCTCAATGTTATCCTCTTTGGGCGGCACTAACTCCTATGCATAGTTTTGGATCTCATCTCAAGAACGCATCTTGGTGGTGGAATTGTACCTCTTACTTGAATTTCCAAAGTCACACCAAACATCACCAATATAAGGATCTACTGATTCCCCATTTCTACCTAGAAAAGACTTGAACAATGTAGGAAAAATAGTGTCTTGTACCTATGTCTAGAAGTACTACAATAAAATTATAAGAAACGCACATTATACCTCAAAACACTCTTGGACCCTCTGGGTAAAGAGCCTCCAGCACCTGCGTTTGTCCAAGATTCTAACCACCTGATTCCCGAGATTGAAGCGATCCACATGGGTGTAGTGGTGGTAGCATCAAACTAAAGCTCCAGTCACCTCCTAATTCTCCCCCAGTTCCTCCGTCATGTTCGCCACCCTACAGACCTTCCTTCTTTATCTGCTTCCTCTGTCTAGGAAGTTATTCGACCACCACTATAACTATAGCATGAAGGGTGGTAAAATCTTGAACGGGATTTCTATACCCATAAAAAGAATATAAATGATTATGCCTCAATGGAATGAGCTATCCCTGAGGTCTTCATGAATGAAGGTGCCTCCTTTGATGGGGCCTTCATCACATTCCTATTGTTAATGGGTCATATTGACCCTACATCACAATAAATCCCTACCTCATAAGCTCATGATATACACTCAAACCTTTTTCATCATCATCCAGCACTAAAATATCCATCCACGACTCAATATTACATGTTTCATCCACCTGAACCACTAGAGGTTGGTCTATGAACTAATCAAAAAGAGAAAGAACCACTTACTAACTATCCTAAAGAAATACCTCCTTATGAATAATCCCCTTTAGGTTGGCCTCACCACACATCAGGTCATACTCTTGACTCTGCTATAAAAACCTCACTAACTATCGTCATGGAAACATCCTATAAGAGAGAAGACATGCCATGGTTAATGAGTATATTTGGTGAGATCACTCAAGAAATAAATAGAAAACACAACCCATTACTATATGATTCATATACTAATTTTTTCCCTATAAAAAATTACTATATCTAATAAGTCAACACGTGGGTTATTAGAGTCCTGGTGAATGAATACTTTGGTCGTCGCACCAACACTAGAGTCTCTACCCTGAGAGATGAACACAAAACAATTAACATTGTGGGAATAAATCCCAAACCAAAATTCAACATGGTTATAACTCCAAACATTGACACAAGGATGAACCACCAGTGATACCACTCTATCATGACCCAATCCACTAGGGACCACCTAGCTGGAGAAAGTCTGATCCGCAATAACCCCAATCCCACCTCCATAGACTAGGGGTTGGCGACAAGCATCGAGAAGGCATATCTAAAATGGGAGGCCTTTTCATAATGTACCTATATGCATGCACAAATCTCTAATCCCATAAAACTTTGAAATGTAAGATAGCTTATAACAATTCATGCATACATATATAATCCCACAATCAAAGTATGAAATAAAGTAATGGAAAGTATAAAAAAGATCCAAATAAAATCCCACCCAAAAACTAGAAAATAAAGTATGACCTGCTCAAAAGGAGGAAACTGTTATCAATGAAACACCGATATAAAACTCATTCTGTCTATCCCAAACTAATCTCCACCTACTCCTATTCCTAAAAGTACTCCATAAAAAGGTATTTTTCCTCCATAAGACAAGACATGTGTGGGAAGATCCCATGTAGGGGTGAGTATAACAATACCCAATAGGATACCCCAAAACACCAAACATAAAGCATCAAGATTAATCATCTCATAAAACATAGATATTTCAAAAAATATATGATACATAATGATAACCAAGGATATCCCATATATAATCATAAAATAATCCTAGTCACAAAAGGTCTCAACCACTTCCAGCCATAGATATACATAAGGTATCAAGGTAACGCTTGTTCGGGAGGAACAACTCCCCGATCTATACTGCCACTGAAGATACTCATCCTAGAGGTCATGATCATCTGGGAGGAACCTCTCCCTTATCTATACTACCACTGATGACACTCATCCTAGAGGTCATGCTCATCCAGGAGGAACTGCTCCCTGAACCATAATTTTACTGATGACACTCATCCCATAGGTTATTCTCATCAGTTATAGCTAAGAATAATCATGAAGAAAGTCAATAGGGTTCATCCAATATACACACTCCATCGAACTAATACCCCATCAGAAAGATCAGATCTCAATATATAGATATGGGGTCAATTCTTAGGGGTCACTAGGGGGAAATCATGCCCTATTGGAAGCATCCTCCTAGATAGGGGATCGATGCTCATATAAGTGTTGGTCATGCTGATTCCATAAACCCTACCTAGGGAAAACATGAAGAACATGAGGATCACTTCAAGAAACTAAGAGGGATACATGCTCTAAGTCACTGTAGGGTCTGAGGTATGATTCTTGGGACCATATACTGTAATAACTCCCATAGAAGCAGACTAAGACAACACACTCTAGAATAAACACATAGAAAACTGATAGGTTTTATTTGAGATACACACTCCATTGAACTAATAACCCATCATAAAGATTAGATATCGATACATGAATATGGTTTCAATGCCTTGTTCTTACTTGGGGGACACCAAAACTTACTAGAAACATCCTCCTAGATAGGGGATCAACTCCTTTGTAAGTGTTGGTCATGCCAATTTTGAAAACCCTACCTAGGGAAAACATGATGGACATGAGGATCACTCTGAGACTCTTAGAGGGATAAATTCTCAAAGTCTTTGAGGGTTCTGAGGTCAAATGCTTGGTAACATATGTCGTACTAACCCTCGTTGAAGTGGACTAAGAAAACTCACTCTAGAATAAGGATACTCTCCTGCATTTCCCTAATCATTAGAAAGCTGTAGAGGAGTCACCATTTTATGGTGAGTATGTGATGTTGCACTAAACACTCATAGGAATGGACTAAGGGAACACAATCAATCGATACTAGTCCATGGAAGATCACAAAATCTCATAATAAATATGAACTGAGAAGAAAGATGACTCAAACCTATCCTTAAAGGAGTACATTGTGTGTCCCCTGGGGTACACGACATGTATCACATAGTATTGTACTGCATGTGTCTCATGCTCACATGTAAATCACTTTTCTGAAATACACAATGTTTCCCAAGGGTACACGGTGTATATATTTAACCATGTAACTCATCATGTCATTCTACTCATTCCTGTGTACACTGGGTTGTACCCATGTACATGGTTGTATCTAAGTACATGGATCTTATTGTGTACTCTATCATTCCCATGTACTTCCTAAGCACACAGTGTGTGGGGCCACATGGCCACCTAGTTGTGTACACCCTGCACACGTCAATCCATTCACTAAGTGTTACACAGTGTGTGACTTGGCACACACGGCGTGTAACACTACATGGCCTCTTGGGTGTGTACCCACTATACATGTCGAGCTGGTTGGCTAAGGGTCACACGTAGTGTGACATGGGTCACACGGCGTGTGATACTTATCATTGCATTGAAATATTAGCACCACATAAAGGGGACTACATAGTGTGTGTTCATAGGACTACATGTCATATAGTCTATAATTTCACAAAAATTATAGACTATTTTACGCATCTTTAGATATCACAACCTGGCCCAATGGGGCTTGATTTACAACTACCCCAAGCACATCCCCATAGGCCAGGGGCTAGTGACAATAATCTGAAATTATAACTAACATGGGAGGCCTTTTATTAATGTATCAGTGCACACACACCCAACCATCTCCATGTAAAAGTGTATAGTAATAAAATAAAATACAGTAACATATAAAGTAACAAGTATGTATGTAAAAACCTATAGGGAATACAAGATTATGATAGAATAATCTAAAAATAAAAAGGGTAAAAATACATTCACAACTTAAAATATGTCCCAAACTAAAAATAACTATAAAAGTAAATGCTAAGAGAGCCTGGCCCCATATCTCCATGCCTCGATCACCGTAGGTGGTCAAATACACCAGGGTATCCTTATGCTTCTCTATAATCACTACTGACCTATCTATCATCTGCATAAGAAATGAAACATGTGGGAAAATACCATATAGGGGTGAGTATATACATACCCAGTAGGATTCCCCGAAAGATAAGGGGGGATAAGAAACATGATAGATGTAGACATCTCAACCCATATTAAAAAATGAAATCCAATGACAAGGATACATGTGTGTGTGTGTTCTCGTAAAAGAAGACCAATGGGAGATAGAAATGGGATATCCATCTCACAACCCAACCCAAGAAATGATTTTTTCATCTATTCCAAGAGGTCCATCAATGATGCCCAGTATCTCACGTGTTTTCCCAAAGAAGAATCCCTATCAAGCCACACCTTGCTATTATTTCTCACAGTTGAGGGAACATAATCTCTAAGTATAGTACTCATGCCCTGATATAACAGGAGGATTCCACTCTGTAGATAGATAGTGTACTCATTCCCTATTATGATGGTGTTATGAAGGGAGGGTTCCACTCTATAGATAGATATAGTACCCATTCCCTATTATGACAGGATGGTTCCACTCTATAGATAGATAGAGGACTCACATCTTATTCCATCAAGGGGGGTTCCACTCTATGGGTGGAGGACCCATACCCCGCCCTAATATGAGGTTTCCACTTACAAGATGGATAGAAGACCCATGCCCTAGTCTGCTATGGGGGTTCCACTCTACAGGTAGAGGACCCATTCTCTATCCCAGTATGAGGGTTATGCTCTGAGGGTATATTTAAGACCCACACCCTTATACTTTAGGGGGGGTTCCATTATATGGATAGAGGACCCATGCTATTCCTCAATAGAAAGGTTACACTCATAAGATATATTTAGGACCCATTCCCTGACCCAGTAGGAGGGTTCCAATCTAGATAGATCGATAGAGTACCCATTCTCTATCCCAGTAGGAGGGTTACACTCTAATGATCCCATTTGATCATTGTCATCGTCAAGTGTATCCTAAAGAAGTGTCACACTTATAACACCATATGTATCATATCTCAAAATATAACACAAAGTCCACCATCACATTCTATGTGGAAAAAAATCAATATAGGATACTCATGGTTCAAAATACATGTCCAAATAGAGGAGATACGATAGGTGGGAGTTTCCTCAAAAGAAGGTACATGACATGTAGAGGACCCACACAACATGTGGTCCTGCTCTATTACCTGTATGTGTCCTTTACATTACATAGATCACTATCCATGTAACCCTAAATGTCATGTAAGGTGACTATATGTCATTTCTCATCCACTTAGGGCTCATCTCTGTTCTCCTGGTCTTGTATATGTCCTTTGGGTTGTGCCCGTGTACCCTAGTCGTGTGCCGGTACATGACATGTATCTGTCCATGCTTGTGTTCATGTACTCCCAGAGTACACATCAAGTCTCTAGAACTGAATCACATGACATGTGGTGGGTTCCACATAGCGTTTGATAATTATCTTTCCCAAAACCCTAGCCACTGAAACCAGGGGGCTACAAGTCTTGGGTTCTTTATACTACATGGCATGTAGTTGGGTTTTCCGCAGAAATCAAAATCTACTCAGAGGATCCTAGATATACTGATCTCACCACTGAATCTTACTAGTGGATTTCCATTTTTTAAGTTATTCATATCCATCCAATGATTCTGAACCTCTGGTGGCCACAAATTGATGTCACAATCCTCCCACATGAATCCCATACACCGCTGGTCGCACATAGTGCATTCTGCATCACTTCCAACTTGAAATCATATCCTAGATCCACTAGGAACATCACTCAAATCCCAAAAGCATCCTAATATATCTCCAAATCATCAATTAATTCATTTCATGTGAATCTATATTGAATCAGAGGATTCAATCACAATTTATCTTGTCCGAAAATAGTCAAATCATGACCCTGTAGTCCAATGATGAAGAACGCGAAGAATGTGTGGGAGAAAAGCACATGAAACAAATATTCAAAGAAAATTCCAAGAGTTATTGGACAAATAATTAGATTGAAGATATCCAGGGTGATAAATCATGGTATAACATGGTTAAAGTGAATAAATAATTAAATATAATATGTGGGTGCATGAAATGGCTCAAAATAGATGCAAATCAAAGAAATATATTTCATTATGCTCAATATTTTAATCATATCAAGTAGAAACCAAAAATGATGAGTCATGACTCGAGATTGGATCATTTGATAATGATGATTGTATCTTCTAGTGAAGGGGGGTGGGATCTATTGTGCTTGATGTGCCTCAATTCACCTAGTTCTGGAAGCTCGTTGTCATCCAATCTTGATCCTCCTATAAAGAGCAGTGGATCATCCTCTCAACGGTCTTAGGGTTATATAGATAACCCAATTGATCCACTATAATTATTCATTTATAGAGGGAATTATGTTTTAGGTTTTTTAATGAATTAATTAATTAATTAATTAATCCATTGAACGCACCCATCGATGGTCATTTTATCCGAATGTCCCACATCAACCCACTTTAGTCCATGACTAGGGAAAACCTTGCATTCTAGATTCAACTGTGGTCTTATATTTCTAATTCAAGACTCCATTTAGGATATATAACTTTATTTCTTAAAATTGTGTGCACAAGATATAAAATATATTTAATACTTTTATAAAATTAATTCCAAGCACACCGAGACTCAAAATTGTTCGTTGTCTTATCTCATGGATCTAAAAATATTCCTTTATAAATTTCAAAGTCTTATAAGACAAAAACATGGCCTATACATTATTTCCTCCTTCAATATCTTTTCCTAAAAAAGAAAAAACTAAATAAAAAGTCGAGGATACTGATCCTGTATCTAGATCTCCCACTCTTAGGAGCTATCTTAGATGCTCGTGTATTTCCACAACATTTTAACCAAGGGAATGGTATGACCATGCAGGATCCTCTCTTGTAAATCCTCAATCACCATCAGGTTATCCATAAAGGTGGATCCATCCTCAATGTCTAGATCACCCTAGTCAGTAACATGTATGGGGTCGTGCACATATCTCCTCGGTTGTGATAGATGGAATACTTCATGCAACCTCTCTAACTATGGGGGTAAGGTGAGGTAGTAAGAAACCTATCCAACACTTAAAAAGATCTCAAATGGCTCGATGAACCTCGGAGATAGCTTATCCCCCTATCCAAAACTCCAAAACCCTCATTGTAGAGAAACTCTTAGGAAAACATGGTCTCGATGCTCAAACTCCAAGGGTCCACAACATCAATCTGCATAAGATTTTTTTTTTCTCTAAGATGTACTCATCCGCCCATGGATAACTTAGAAATTATTCTTCATCTACTGCACCATGTCCGTCCCCACAAAATATGTCTCTCCAATCTTAGTCCAACATAAGGGTGACCTATAGGGTCTCCCATATAGGGCCTAGAAATATTTCATTCCAATATTAGAGTGGTAAATATTATTATAATAAAAATACACCAATGGAAATTGATCCTCCTAGCTTTGGCCAAAGTCTAACATGAAAACTCTCAGCATATCCTGCAGCACTTGGATAGTGTACTTGGTCTTCCCACCTATCTGGGGTGAAAGTTTGTACTCATACTTATATAGGTCTCAAATGACTCTAGAGGTCCTCTCCATAACCATGAAATGAACCATGCATCACATTTGGAGACAATCATCGAGGGAATCCTATGAAGGCGAAAAATCTCTCGTATGTACAACTAACCTTATATATCCACTGAAATTTTCTCCCTTATAGCAAGGAAGTGTTTTGAATTCATAATTCAATAAACTATCACCCGGATGGAATCATGACCTATCACAATCTATATAATCCCTATCATGAAGTCCATGGATATGTCATACCATTTCTACTATGGTATCTCAAGAGGCTACAACAAACCTACCAAAACCTAGTGCTCATCCTTTACCTACTGACAAGTGAGGAACTAAGAGAAGAAACTAACCACACTTCACCTCTTTCCAACCCACAAAAACTATCATTGAAGGTATTTATACATATTACATACACCGGAATGTATATCCAAATGAGATGTGTGAAAATCCCTCATAACCTCCCCCCACATTGTGACTAGGACCACCGTCCATCCTTGGAAAAGGATGACATGATTCTCTCCTTCATAAAATCCATCTAGTGAATCTGTAACGCCCTGACTCCAATTACCCAGAGTCAGTGCATTATTACATAACATTGTCATGATCACAAAAGATCAATTCTCGAAAGACTGATTAGTTTAGTAGTCTTGGAAACACTAGATACATTAATAAAGTTTACATTACATCATAAAGTGAAAACTACAACAACATCTCGTCTCCACACTCATATCCCCTTATACTATCCCTACAGGTCATTCATAAAATACTTCTTCACATCTTGGGAAAAATAAAACATAGAAAGGGGTGAGCTCAAATGCCCAGTAAGGATAAAAATATAGCGGAAACTTTTATAAATAAGCATAAACATTTAAGGCAATGTATAACTAAAACAAAATCCTTTTAAACTTGAACTTCAGTATAATATGGAAAAAATAAAATGAAATAATTCCATTTACTTATTCACATGGATATTCTACTAGTCGAATAATCACATGCAATATCAATAACCACTTTCATAATGATGGAATGCATAATGCCAGACTATCATAACCACATAGTCAAGGCCTCATGCCAATACTACAAAAAATATTTTGTCAAAGCCTTGTGCCAAGACACTAGTTTGAATCATGATACCTACCGATGAATCGAGGAGCTATAGCAGGCTCCACCCATCACTTATTAAGTCCAATGTATTCCTTATATGAACAGGTTTACAAATAACATAAATATTCGTATTAAAACTAGCATACGAAATGTCAATACTTTCTCCATAAACCATGAATGGTATAAAAATAACACATCCACAGTAAAACATATCACAAAACCTTCAATACAATATGGAAGTTTTTTATCATAATAAATCAACTTCAAATAAGCTTAAAATCCATCAAAGGATGTTGACATAGATGAAATTAAAACTATTTGAGAAAAATATCTCTTTTTTTGAAATCATTTGAAAGTCGCATAATTATAAAATAAAAAATTTACTTTGAAAATTTTCTTATAAGATTTTAAGGGAAGCTTCGACGATTTTATAATGGCAGAAAATAGCCACACCCACCGTATAAGTTAAAAAATACATTCTTACCTTAATTCTGTCGAAAAGGTTAAAAAGGACCTTCTTTGGAAAATGACAGAAAAATTCATTTATAAACTTATTATAAAAAGTCAAAAAGGGTATAAATTAATTTAACCCATAGTTTGTAAAATAGTAAGAATGATTCGAAATACATTTTTAATAAACATGGATGTGGATGATAAAGAGGTCCCAGTAGATAATTACATATAAACAACCTCAGATAATGAAGAGATTGTGAAACAAACCCTTACCTTGTACTTTTCCTTGGTTGGGGGTAGTTTAACCTCCTGTATAATGGTGAAATAATTGTTATTAAATTATACAAGAATCATATACATTAATATGATATCATATATGATCTTTTAACATTGCTTTGTTAATAGTATTATCGTCGTTTCGGGTGTTAACTTATATGTTTTGTTAAATAAGCCGTGTTTGGTATGGATGTGTTGTATCATATTCATATACAGAATGATATAAATTCCTTAAACATTATTTTTAATCATGAAATGATAATTATTCTCGAATGGATACGATGGGGAATGAATCTCATCGCGTTCATGGAGACAGTAGTCCGTACGTACGCACGAGCAACAATATCATTATTTTGATATTAAAATAATATATAATTGGATGTTATATCATATATACATAATAATTATCATGTTATATTTATTATTTACATGAATTACACATCATTATTATAATCATCCAAATAATAATTTTTTGAATAACAATTACACCACGATGTGGAGAGGGTAAGTCGTACGTACGCACGTATGGTGACACGACATTCAAAGGATGGATAGAATACTGAATATGGTTGTTCCATGTTTATAATAACATCACGGTATATATAATATACTGGAGTTATTATTTTATAATGGTAATAACTAAGAAATAATAAGTTTAAGAAGAAAGGAACTTGAAAGAGAGTGGTGAAAACATTACCTATTAATCAGGTTCTTCCTTTTGATTTGATCAAAAGGGATCCTTAGGTTGGCTTTCTGATAAAAATAAGGCCTCTAGGTTGAAGTTAGGGAAGTTCAGAGAGTATTTGGGCAGGTTTTGGCCAATCAAAAAGGCTTTGAATGTGTTAATTAGTGAGAAGTGGGAGTGCCCTTTATAAGAGGGGTGAGGGGCACCTTTGGAAAAGCTAGAAATATTATTTTATAATAAATTTATATTCGGTTTATAATGGCTCCAAAGTGGATTATTCAAAGTCTAAGGTGGTTATGGGTCGAAATTATTTCAACCAATAGAATTTAGACAGATTTGGGTCATTATATTAACCTTATCTTTTAGTTTTAACTCTTAGTTAATTAGTTTGACATTTACCATGTCACTTTGTATTTTTATATTATATAGTTAATAAACTTAACATATACATCCAAGAGACCCTCAAGTGGTCCATTAATGATACACATATCATGATATAAGTCCTTTTTCCGAACCTTAGATTTTTAGGAATAGAATATCAATTAATAATATAATATTTTTTTAAAAAACTCATTTATGTCAATTTTGACACTATTCAATAATTGATTTTTGTTAAAGTCATAAAAACTTTATTAATTAGAAATAAATTCATTTAATAAATCCTATAATTTTATATTAACCAATAAAATTCATGGATGTCATCAAAACTTTCAAATTATATTTATTTTAACATTTATAATACCAATTATTTGATTCTTTCATTAATAATGAAAATACTGCATCATTATTGTGTCATAAATAATATTAATTATTAAATGTCTAAAAATTATAAATAAACTACCATTATGTATGAAATGCTTTTATCTTTATAATTAATATTTATAGTCTAAAATCCAACATATATAACCCTATGTAAAAATTGTTTTTCTAAAAGATATATGCTTATGTCATTTTTGTATTTATTTTAACTTAATTAATATAAAGTGTCCTTATCACTTACAAGTGGATCCATGGGGTCCCAAAATAAACCAAAAGATGCCCATGGTCGGAAATGTATCAACCAATAAGTTTAGGACACATTTTTGGGTAATTTATTATTATTATAATATTATTTTTTTACCCTTATTTATCGGATTTACCCTTTAACCATGGTAAATAAAATATTTACCAAAGTAATTATTCAAAATGTCTAAAAATAAAAGTTACCTATTTACACAATTTGAAAATCCTGATTCCGAATATGGAATCCATTTTTCCAAATTCAAAACACAAAAGTGGCAGAAATTAATTTAAAATTAATTCCCGTTGTTAAAACAAAAAGCATGTTTTTAAGAGATAATAAATATCAAAAGATTGACACTTGTTTATGTCCGGTTTAATTGTAAAATTATGTCCAATGACAAACATTGTATTAAATGGTAAAAAAATATTCTAAATATACTTTAAAACCACTTAAATTCATATTTTATCACTATTAATTATTTCGATTAAAAAAATTGTTTTTAATTAAAATTTAGTAATTTTCACTATTCATCAAAATATAAAAGTAATCCGAAAAGTTCCAAAATTTTACCCTAGGATAATTTCGATATTCCGAATCCAAAATTGAAGTCCATTTTGAGAGATAAAATTTAAAAAAATTCAAAAAGTGGGTATTACTATTCATAACGGCTACTTTGATTGGTCGCAGTGTGTTAGAATCTCGAAGTTGCGTACAACACACGCTACTGTATTATTCAAAGAGAATCGTACCTTGGAAGCTTGGGGTGTTACATTATCCTCTCCTTTAAATAATTTCATCCTCAAAATTTCTATAATTCTACTCCATGAAAAGACTCGGGTGGTTCTTCATCATAACTTCCTCGGGTTCCCATGTTGCATCTTCCATCTTATGGTTTCTCCATAAAACTTTTACCAGACGAGTTTTCCGGTTTCTCAGCACTTGTTCTCTGGTATCAAGAATCTTAACGGGCTCTTTGCAATAAGACAGATCGGGTTCTAGTTCTAATTCCTCGTAAGTAAGGACATGCGTTGGGTCAGGCATGTATTTTCTCAACAGTGATACGTGGAACACATTGTGAACTTTAGAGAGACTTGGCGGCATTGCCAAACGGTAGGCTACAGTCCCAATTCATTCTAGAATTTTGAAAGGTCCTATGTACCTGGGACTCAATTTACCTTTCTTGCTGAAACGTATGACTCCCTTCCATGGAGATACCTTCAAGAAAACATGATATTCTACCTGAAATTCCAAATCCTTCCTTCGGTTGTCATCATAGCTCTTCTGCCTACTTTGAGCTACTTTGATGTGGTTTTGGATTACCTTCACCTTCTCCATCATTTCCTCCACTAGTTCTAGGCCTACAAGTTTTCTTTCACCAATGTCATCCCAACAGGTTGGTGTGCGACATCTCTTTCCATATAACGCTTCATATGGTGCCATTCGAATACTTGAATGGAAGCTATTATTATAGGAAAATTCCACCAGAGGTAAATATTGATCCCACATACCCTGAAAGTCAACTGAGCATGATCTCAACATGTCTTCTAAGGTTTGAATAGTTCGTTCTGATTGTCCATCAGTTTGGGGGTGGTAGGCACTGCTCAAAGGAAGTTCAGTATCCAAGGCTTTCTGAAGAATTTTCCAGAATCTTGAAGTAAAATGGGGATCACGATCAGAAAAAATCGATAGGGGTACTCCATGAAGTCTCACAACTTCATTAATATATAGTCTTTCTAGAAGTTTCAGTGGTAGATCTTCTCTTATAGAAAGAAAATGTGCTGACTTGGTAAGACGATCAACAATAACCCATATTGCATCATTCCTTCTAGGAGTCTTTGGTAGCCCCATGACAAAGTCAATCGTAATATTATCCCATTTCCACTATGTTATGGGAAGAGGTTGCAATACTCCTTCAGGCTGTTTCCTTCTAGTTTTCACTTGTTGAAAAACCATACATCTTGACACAAAATCAGCAATATCCCTCTTCATATTGTCCCACCAAAAATGTTCCTTCAAATCTCTATACATTTTGGTTCTCCCAGGGTGTATAGAGAAATTGGAACTATGAGCATCATCCAGAAATTCCCTTTTTAGATCAGGTATATTGGGAACACAAAGTCTCTTCCCAAATTTCAAAATTTCATCTTCACACACAAAGTATCTCAATCTCCCATCATTCACAGCTTTAATCTTCTTTTGAAATTCATTATCATTGGTCTGAGAACTCTTAATCTTTTCTAGTAAAGATGGTTTGGAAACCATTTGAAAAAGCATTGATGTTTCACCTTCCATGGTTATTCCCATGTCCATCTTCACTAGATCCATAAAAATTGGATCCCTTTCAATTCTCATATTGTTCAAAACTCCATGATCGTTTCTGCTCAAAGCATTTTCCACCTTGTTTGCCTTCCCCGGGTGGTAGTGTATCGTGAAATCATAATCCTTGAGTAATTAAATCCATCTCCTTTGCCTCATGTTGAGTTATTTTTTTGAGAAAATATACTTCAAACTCTTGTGATCAGTATAAATCTCACATTTTTCACCATATAGGTAGTGTATCCATATCTTCAAACAAGGATCACAGCTGCTAACTCAGTATCATGAGTAGGATAGTTTTTCTTATGAATTTTCAACTGTCGTGATGCATAGGCAATAACCCTATCATTCTGCATAAGGACACAACCAAGTCCTTTCTTCGATGCATCACTATAAATAATGAACCCATCATTCCCCAATGGTAGAGTCAATATAGGAGCATTGAATAATCTTATCTTTAGTTCTTCGAAACATTCTTCACACTCTTTTGTCCAAACAAATTTAACCCCTTTACATGTGAGCTTTGTTAATGGGTTAGCCAACCGGGCAAAATTTTGGACGAAATGTCGATAATAACCTACTAAACCAATAAAACTGCATACCTCAGTTATAATCGTCGAAGCAGGCCATTATTGGATTTCCTTGGTCTTAGAAGGATCAACAGAGATTCCATCTTTTGAGACAATATGGCCAAGAAAAGAAATCTCCTGAATCCAGAAATCACACTTCTTAAACTTCCCATATAATTCATGTCTTCTTAGAGTCTTCAGGATAATGTGCAAGTGATTTTCATGATCTTCGTAGCTTTTGGAGTATACCAAGATATCATCAATAAATACCACCACAAATTCATCTATATATTCCTTGAAAACTCTATTCATTAGATCCATGAATATAGGGGGCACATTAGTCATCCCAAATGGCATTACTGTAAACTCATAATGCTCATACCTGGTTCGAAATGCTGTCTTCAGAATGTCTTCCTTCTTCACACACAACTGATGGTATCCAGACCGAAGGTCAATCTTTGAAAAGTATTGAGCTCCATGCAGTTCTTCAAATAAATCATCAATGAAAGGTAGGGGATACTTGTTCTTTATTGTTATAGCATTGATCTCCCTGTAGTCGATACATAGCCTCATAGATCCATCTTCCTTTTTAACAAAAAGAACAGGGTCTCCCCATGGATAAACACTAGGGTGAATAAATCCCTTATTACTCAATTACTCTATTTGTTTCTTTAGTTCAACTAATTCCATAGTGGCCATTCTATAAGGGGTCTTCGATATAGGCCTTGATCCAGGAATTAAATCAATGGAAAACTCAACTTCTCGTTCTGGAGGATGTCCAGGTAAATCTTCCGGAAACACATCTACATATTCTTTCACAATAGTTACATACTCTATTTGAACATTCCTTTCCTCACCTATAGTCATTTCATTCTCTTCCTCCCTAATAACTGAATTTAGTTGATCTACTGGGGGTGGATCTAGATAAGAATTAGGTGGTGATGATTCTTCTCTAAAGATAAGTTGTTCCTTATCATCATCATCAAAAATCGTAACCTCGTTCTTCTTACAATAAATCTTCACATCATGGTCCGAAAGCCAATCCATACCAAGGATTATATCAAACTCGATCATAGGTATGACGATGAGATCAGCAGATAAAGAACATTTATGTGCTCTAATGGGGACTGATTCACAAAACTTTGTTGCAATGTTACTTCCCTTAGGAGTTTTAACTGAAAACTCCCTTAATAAATAAAATTAGAAATATCTAATTTTCTTAGAAAACTAGGAATATATGAAACAATATGATGATCCAGAATTAAATAATGCATTTTCGAAACTTGATGAAACCATTAAATTACCTGCCACCACGTCTTTCGAAGCTTCTACCTCAGCAGTAGTGATAGCATAAGATTAGCCTTGATCCCTTGGCCTTTTCTGAGGTAATTTCCCCTGACGCTTAGGACATTCATTTTCATAATGTCCCATATCCCTACAATTGTAGCATTGGACATCGGTATCTTCCTTCTTCCCCTTACAATCATGAGCTTGGTGGCCTTTTTCACCACATTTGTAACAGACTCATATTCCCTTCAAGCAAGTACAAGGGTGTTTCTTCCCACATTTACTACAGGATGGATATTCAACTTTTACCTTCTTCCCCTTATTTCCATTCCCAGAGTGATCAATAGATCTCTTCTTCTCTTGCTTTGTTTTAAAGTCATAAGACTTAGAGAATTCTTTTTCTGTCTTGATAGAACATGAGACAATGTCTTCGTACGACGAGAAGGATTGTGAGACTAATGATCGACAAAGAAATGGTTTTAACCCATCAAAGAAATGATCAATATTACTTCTTGGGTTGCGTATATAATCTCCAACATACCTTGCTAACCTTTTAAAGTTATCCTCGTACTTTGCGGCATTCTCATCCACCTTTTGTCTCAGACTCATAAATTACCTTTCCATATCTGATCGATGGTCATGAGGAAAGTATTTTTCTAAGAAAATCTCTTTGAACTCCCTCCATTCCATATTTGATACTTCATCATCTTCCTTCGTGTTTTGAATCAATGACCACCACTGATCAGCATCTCCAGTGAGGCGATAAACTGCCATGATAACTTTTTCCCTTTCACTACTCCCCAAAGCCTGAAATATTTTCTCTAGGGAACTTATCCATTGCTCCGTTACTAATGGATTTGTACTCCCATTTAATATTTGTGTTTGTTGCCTCATGAAGTGATCTAACATTGATCTTCCACGTTGTAGATCAGGGTGCTCCATACGGGTAAGGTTATTATTCATAACCTGAGTGAGTTGTCCCAGTATGGTGATTAGTTGATCAGCACCAGTTGCATCACCAGCTCCACTATAATTATCTTGAGTAGGAAGGAAATCCCTACATGGAGTGCGTGCATTGATACAGTTTCTATTTCTTTCACTAGGCACAATTTTTAAACAATGGCATAAACTAGATCAGTTTATGAATCAAAATACATAATTTCATACTTGTAAAACACTTAACATAAATTGAACTATTTATGGATATAATCCATAATCATAAAAATGTTTTCTTTGAGGAAGTATATACTCATAAACCCTTCATAATGATTTTTAAAGAAAATTAGAGTTATCCTAAGCATATCCCCCGGGAGTGTCGTAACCAAGAGTGCAGCAAGGCCCATTGTCGTGCACCAGTTCTCGTTCGAGTCTAGATCAAATCGGTGTTTTCAAGTTTTACCTCTAGGTACATCTGTTCCAGAGCCTCCTCTACCTGCTCGTATCCAGACAGGGATGTATTTCTCATAAAACTCACAAAATCTCTACAATACCAAAATTCTAGCAAGTTCTTATATACTAATCCTCAAAGTCTATCTTAGATCTATGTGCTCTAATTAGAGTTTATCTAAATCTAGCATCCAAGGTTTGTACTAAACTTCCTCTAATACCAACTGTAATGCCCCGAACCCAGTTACCCAGATTCGGTGCATTATTACATAACATTGGCATGATCACAAAAGATCAAGTCTCGAAAGACCGATTAGTTTAGTAGTCTTGGAAACACTAGATACATTCATAAAGTTTACATTACATCATAAAGTGAAAACTACAACAACATCTTGTCTCCACACTCATATCCCCTTATACTATCCCTGCAGGTCATTCATAAAATACTTCTTCACACCCTAGGAAAAATAAAACATAGAAAGGGGTGAGCTCAAATGCCCAGTAAGGATAACAATATAGCGAAAACTTTTATAAATAAGAATAAATATTTAAGGCAATGTATAACTAAAACAAAATCCTTTTAAACTTGAACTTCAGCATAATATGGAAAAAATAAAATGAAATAATGTCATTTACTTATTCACATGGATATTCTACTAGTCGAATAATCACATGCAATATCAATAACCACTTTTATAATGATGGAATGCATAATGTCAGACTATTATAACCACATAGCCAAGGCCTCGTGCTAAGACTAAAAATAATATTTTGTCAAGGCCTTGTGCCAAGACACTATTTTTCCTCATGAGACCTACTGATGCATCTAGGAGCTATAGCGGGCTCCACCCGTCACTTATTAAGTCCAATTCATTCCTCATATGAACAGGTTTAAACATAACATAAATATTCGTATTAAAACTAGCATACGAAATGTCAATACTTTCTCCATAAACCATGAATTGTATAAAAATAACACATCCATAGTCAAACATATCACAAAACCTTCAATACAATATGGAAGTTTTTTATCATAATAAATCAACTTCAAATAAGCTTAAAATCCATCAAAGGATGTTGACATAGATGAAATCAAAACTATTTGAGAAAAATATCTCTTTTTTTTAATCATTTGAAAGTCACATAATTATAAAATAAAATGTTTACTTTGAAAATTTTCTTATAAGCTTGTAAGGGAAGCTTCGATGATTTTATAACGGCAGAAAATAGTCGCACCCACCGTATAAGTTAAAAAAGACATTCTTACCTTAATTCTGTCGAAAAGGTTAAAAAGGACCTTGTTTGGAAAACGACAGAAAGATTCCTTTATAAACTTATTATAAAAAGTAAAAAAGGGTATAAATGACTTTAACCCATAGTCTGTAAAATAGTAATAATGATTTGAAATACATTTTTAAGAAACATGGATGTGGATGATAAAGAGGTCCTAGTAGATAATTACGTATAAACAACCTCGAATAATGAAGAGATTGTGAAATAAAACCTTGCCTTGTACTTTTCCTTGGTTGAGGGTAGGTTAACCTCCTGTATAATGGTAAAATAATTTTTATTAAATTATACAAGAATCATATACATTAATATGATATCATATATGATATTTTAACATTGCTTTGTTAATAGTATTATTGTCGTTTCGGGTGTTAACTTATATGTTTTGTTATATAATTCATGTTTGTTATGGATATTTTGTATCTTATTCATATCCAGAATGATATCAAGTCCTTAAACATTATTTTTAATCATAAAATGAGAATTAGTCTCGAATGGATATGATGTGGAATGAATCTCATCGCGTTCGTGGAGACGGTAGTCCGTACGTATGCACGGGTGACAATATCATTATTTTGATATTAAAATAATATATAATTGGATGATATATTATAAAAACATAATCATTATCATGTTATATTTATTATTTAAATGAATCACACATCATTATTATACACATCCAAATAATAATGTTTTGAATAACAATTACACCACGACGTGGAGACGGTAAGCCGTACGTACGCACGTATGGTGACATGTCATTCAAAGGATGGATAGAATATTGAATATGGTTGTACCATGTTTATAATAACATCACAGTATATATAAGATACTGGAGTTATTATTTTAGAATTGGAATAACAAATAAAGAAGAAGTTGAAGAAGAAAGGAACTTGAAAGAGGGTGGTGAAAACATTATCTCTTAATCGGGTTCTTCCTTTTGATTTGATCAAAAGGGCTCCTTAGGTTGGCTTTCTAATCAAACTAAGGCATCTAGGTTGAAGTGAGAGAAGTTGAGAGAGTATTTGGGTAGGTTTTAGCCGAGCCAAAAGGCTTTTAATGTGTGAATTAGTGAGAAGGGGGAGTGCCCTTTTATAAGAGGGGTGAGGGGCGCCTTTGGAAAAGCTAGAAATATTATTTTATAATAAATTCATATTCGGTTTCAAATGGCTCAAAAGTGGATTATTCAAATTCTAAGGTGGGTATGGGTCGAAATAATTTCAACCAATATAATTTAGATAGGTTTGGGTCATTATATTAACCTTATCTTTTAGTTTTAACTCTTTGTTAATTAGTTTGACATTTACCATGTCACTTTGTATTTTTATATTATATAGTTAATAAACTTACTATATATATCCAAGAGACCCCAAGTGGTCCATTAATGATACACCTATCATGATATAAGTCCTTTGGCCGAACCTTAGATTTTTAGGAATAGAATATCAATTAATAATATAATATTTTTTTTAAAAACTCATTTATGTCAATTTTGACACTATTCAATAATTGATTTTTGTTAAAGTCATAAAAACTTTATTAATTAGAACTAAATTCATTTAATAAATCCTATAATTTTATATTAACCAATAAAATTCATGGATGTCATCAAAACGTTCAAATTATATTTATTTTAACATTTATAATACCAATTATTTGATTCTTTCATTAATAAGGAAAATACTACATCATTATTGTGTCATAAATAATATTAATTATTAAATGTATAAAAATTATAAATAAACTACCATTATGTAGGAAATATTTTTATATTTCTAATAAATATTTATAGTCGAAGATCCAACATATATAACCCTATGTAAAAAAATTTTTGCTAAAAGATATATGCTTATGTCATTTTTGTATTTATTTTAACTAAATTAATATAAAGTGTCCTTATCCCTTACAAGTGGATCCATGGGGTCCCAAAATCGACCAAAATATGCCCATGGTCGGACATGTATCAACCAATAAGGTTAGGACACGTTTTAGGGTAATTTATTATTATTATAATATTATTTTTTTACCCTTATTTATCGGATTTACCCTTTAACCATGGTAAATAAAATATTTACCGAAGTAATTATTCAAAATGTCTAAAAATAAAAGTTACCTATTTACACAATTTTTAAATTCTGATTCCAAATATGGAATCCATTTTTTCAAATTCAAAACACATAATTGGTATAAATTAATTTAAAATTAATTCTTGTTGTTAAAACAAAAATCGTGTTTTTAAGAGATAATAACTATCAAAAGATTGACACTTGTTTATGTCCAGTTTAATTGTCAAATTATTTCCAATGACCAACATTATATTAAATGGTAAAAATATATTCTAAATATACTTTAAAACCACTTAAATTAATATTTTATCACTATTAATTATTTCGATTAAAAAAGTTGTTTTTAATTAAAATTTAGTAATTTTCACTATTCATCAAAATATAAAAGTTATCCGAAAAGTTTCAAAATTTTACCCTAGGATAATTTCGATATTCTGAATCCAAAAATGAATTCCATTTTTAGAGATAAAATTTATAAAATTTCAAAAAGTGGGTATTACTATTCATAATGGCTACTTTGATTGGTTGTAGTGTGTTAGAATCTCGAAGTTGCGTACAACACACGCTACTGTATTATTCAAAGAGAATCGTACCATGGAAGCTTGGGGTGTTACAGAATCTCCTAAGGATATCTGGTATCATAATACCTCACAGTCTATGTCTATCAACTATTAATTTTTCACATACTGGAGTAGTATAGGAGTCAACACCATCAACTAAAGAAAATTCATACCCTCCTCCTCAACTAGGGTCGGCTAAAAGGAAGCTAACTGATCTGAAGCCTCATCCATTAAGTGTGCCTAGGAATTCTTAGTAATGGAATATTCCATCATGTTTCCCTTACTATAATATAGATTATCTCAAATTCATATCCCTATAGAAACTCCAAACAGTGCCTCTATCTTAGGCGCAGGTCTCTCTGTGTGAAGACATACCTGAGACTCTGATGGTCTAAGTATGTAACAAATCTCTCTCCCAAAAGATAGTGCCTCCACATACTCTGAGTTAATACTACCACTTCTAACTCTAGGTTGTGAATCGTATAGTTCTAATCATGGGGTATCAACTTCCTCAACCCATATGTGATAATTTTCTATCTCTGCATCAACACATAGCAGAGTCCATCTCTAAAGGCATCACAATAAACTACATACTCCATGCCCTCTTCCAGTAGTCTCAAAACATGGGAACTTTTCAACCTCATCCTCAAATTCTAGAAGGATCTATGGCACTTCTTGGTCTAGGTAAACAGCTTCCATTTCCATGTTAGGGTGGTAAAAGGGTCTATAATCCTAGAGAAGTTTTCCACAAACCTCCTGTAGTACCCTTCCATACCAAGAAAAATCTACACCTATGACATGATTTTGGGTGGATCCAAAGTAAGCATTACATTGATCTTTACCAAGTACACAACTAATCCATGCTTAGATATGAAATTCCCTAAAAAGTGAACCTCATGAATCTAGAACTGGTACTTCAAGAGATTATCATAGATTTAGTGCTTTTGAAGTAAATATAGGGGCATCCTTAAGTGCTCTATATTCTCAACCTCTGACTCAGAGTATATGAGTATGTTGTTAATAAATACAACAAAAAATCAGTCCAAGTACATATAGAAGATCTATTTTATCAAATTCATAAACACATTAGGGGAATTCATCACAATGAAAGGTATCACCAGAAACTCATAGTGTTTGTAGCAACATTGAAATGTTGCCTTTGAAATATAAGCCTCGCGAACTCTCAAATGGTGGTAGCCAGACCTGATATTAATCTTTGAGAACTATATTGTGCCTCACAACTAATCAAAGAGGTCGTCAATCCTTGGTAAGGGTTAATTGTCCTTATCATGGCTCATTTCAGGCGATGATAATCTACACAAAGTTACAAGATCTCATCCACCTTTTTCACAAACAACACTAGAGATCCCAAGGGGACACACTGATTTTAATAAATCCCTTCTATCTAAGGTCCTCCAACTTCAACCGTAGCTCCCAGATCTTGGTATCTTCTATATGATATGCCACAGAAGACATCCGAGCAGTCTTGAGGTGAAAGTCAATGAAAAAATCCCTCTCCCACCTCAAAGGTAGTATCATAATGTCCTCAAGGAAGACATCTATATAATTCTCCATGACTTAAGGAATCAAAATGCTTGAAGAGCCTAATGTGCCAAAGGCTATACTCGCTAACTGATGGGTGATGGGTTGCAACCTCTTGGTCACAAAACCCACTTGTCCTTCCATGAGATCTCTCTCACCCACAAAGGATAATCTCATCCCATCGGTGTGAAGGTGTATGACTCATCTGTAATGATAGTTAATATGGGCTTGGACTATGAACGAAAAGTCTATACCTAAGATGACATCATAAAGTCTCATCATGATGACCAAAAGGTCCCATGAGAAACACTTTCGACCAAGTGATATCTCACACTACCAGCAGATAAAAGATATCAAAAAAGTGTTCCCCATAGTAACCTCAAGGAAAAGATATTGGGCCAAAGTCTCAACTGGGAGCCTCATCTCTCATTTCATGAGTAAAGAGATAAAGGAATTAATCACACATGTGTCTAATACTACTAAATCAAGAGTAAAATAAATATATATTGTACCTCTAACCATCTTGTGAGCTACTAGGTCATATGACTCTATATACTATAGATTCCCATAGCCCTGAACGCCATCTCCTTGAGCCTAGCATGGGATATCTGTTGGTGGTGGGAGTAGACCATAACATTATCCACCACCCACAACCCCTCCTCCTAAAGACACAAATTCTCCTCTACCAACTCTGCCTCCCTAGGGGCCACCCTTCCCTCTCCTAATATATCCATGATCACGAAACTATCTCTTCTATGGAAATTCATCCATTATTTTCTTTCCCTAATCAGAATGTTGGGTTGAGAAATCTCGTCATATATGACTATTCCCATCACATGCATAACACCACCCCTTTCCAAGTTTCCCTGGTCCTTTGTGTGTTCCCTGTTCCACATGACCACATGTCTAAGTCTGGTCATGATAAGAAATACTGTGTTGAGATCCTGCCATTTAGAACCTTCTAGATGTTGTAGACGAATCAGCCTCATGATTCCCACTACCAGCTCTAGATGCATGGTGTCCCTCTGATAGGAATATCTTTGTCACTAGTGCCTACTCCAACACTACAACATAAGTGGTAATTCATGGGGTTACCACACTGGCATGGATGTCTCTACGGAGACCCTCCTCAAACTTCCATGCCCATAAGTACCCATCAAGAATCATGTTGAGGTAGTACCACATAAACCTCACGACATACTTAGAAACCATCATCCCTCTCTGATATAACTCTATAATCTCTTAAATCTCAGATGAGCGCAAGAATGAGGGCTATTACTACTCATGATATAGTTGTTGGAAGTCGGTCCATGAGAGTGTCGACTCATCATGCATCTACATGACTTGACTCTATCAGAACTCAACTGCTCTATAGAAAATACTAGCTTTTAGTTCAACAATCTGATTAGTCAGTGTTCATATAATCTTAAAAACTCTAATCACTTACTCTATCCAATCCTCTACTTCTTAGGGATCTGGATCACCACGGAACCTCAGTGGCATCTAGCGCTGGAACTCGTGGAGTGCGTTGAGCCTGCGTGAATCCTCATCTTGCTCTTATGGTACTATATTCTTCTTGAAAGGTGGGTGTGTTTTTACCTATCCACCTATAGGAAGGATCTTGCATGATTTCCCCTGAAATGAGGTATCATCGCTCATTGGATCACCATCACGATTCGGAATTTCTAACCTTATTGGATGTCTTTATGGAGGAATCCTAAAAATTTAATCAAGATGTACCATGATCAGATGAGAATATATATATATATGGGGATATAACCCAATAAGAATAGTCAAAAGACACAATCCTATATGATGAATGTACCAAAGTTCCCTGCAACTAATGTATCAGTATACCGAGTTGACAATATGGTGGTCAGAGTCCTGATGTATAGATACATCAGTCACCACACCAACATCGGGTTCCCTAGACTTAAAACTATACTTGATACACTTTGAAATTATTTCCCTAAATCCCAACCAAATCCTTATAGGGTACAACTCCAAACACCATCCTGAGGAATGAACTGACTTTGATGCCAATCTATCATAACCCGACCCAACGAGGATCGAGTCGCAACTAACCCAATCCCACCTCTATTGTCCAAGGGATAGAGACAAGAGCTAAAAGGAATAAAAAACATGGATGGACTTTTCCTAATGTACCTATACACATTCACCCAAATATCTCCATGTAGAAGTGAAAAGTATTAAAAGAAAATATAGTAACATCTAGAGTAACCAGCATGCATGTAACAACATCTAGAGAATACAAGAGTATGAAAACATAATCTGAAAAGAAAAGGGGGAAAAATACATGCCCAAATAGAAATTTTTCCCAACTTAATAATAACTAGAGAAGTAAATATTGATAGATCCCATATCTAGATCTCCAAGCATCGACCACCATATGCGGAAAAATTTTCTAGGGTATCCCTATGCTTCTCTATAATCACCATCAACCTATTCTTCATCTATATAAGATATGATGTGTGTAGGGAAATCCCATAAAGGGGTTAGTATTGAATCTTCCACACACATTATTTGATTTTTGTGGGATGTGGTTAGATTATAATTTCTTTTTATTCTAAACTAAACTTTCTACAAAGATATAGTAAAGTGGTGGTGTGGGGTCGAACCCATGGGGAAAGATTGGATGACAAGGAACCAGTGACTTTGAACCCTTTATGTACGAGTCCTCAAAAATTGATTTGAGTCTGGGATTTATTTAACACTATTGAGTTTGGTTTGATATTTAGGAAGAAGGTAGGGATCAGGGTCAATTTTAGTGTTTAGGTAAAAAGGATAATCTCATCCCTAACTTGGAATAGTCCTAGGGCTTTGGCTATGAAGCGGTTCATAGAGCATGAGAAAATAATTGTCAAACCAAATAGATATATCTAAGAGAAAAATAATCCTTATTTAGGATATATCTAACAACCTAGATGCATTAATCCTTGCTTTTATGGTATAAATTTTCATAGACTAATGGTCATAGCCTAGTCTACTCCAATCGGGTCAAGTTCGTTCATTTAAAATTCCCTTGATCATGGTTTCCTAAAAGAATTGAATAAAAAATTGTTGTGTAACCTGATTAATAGAATTAGGGGTACCAAGTTATGATTTATAGATTCATTAATTTCAGAAAACCCATACTCTCTACCCTTATCCTAAGTGGTTTAGCCACTTATGATGGTAATAATCAAGACCTAAGAAACAATTATAGACATGCTTGGAAAAATAATAAAATGGTTGAAATGTGATAGTTTTAAATTAAGGGTTTAAGAATCAAGTATTTTGAAATCATATTAATAAATAAATAAATCAAACACATACTTGAAATAGTAAACAAGCAAGAATTAGGGGTGAAGCTATTGTTGAATGGAAACGACAATGGAAGATGGATTTCTGAACGGTAAATGGTGATGAAAAATATGAAGAATGTTTGTAGAACAATCAATGGAACTTAGATTTAATAAAAATGGTAATATTAATTGTTTATAGTTGAGTTGTTAGAGAAAATAAGAGAAAACAATGAGAGTGAATGGGAGAAAATTGAAATGTCAGAGTGTTATGCGCTACTGTGTGCTCTCTAAAAAATAAATAGTCAGGAAACTACACAATATGTAAAATAATCATGGCATGTAATCTCGATCCATTTTTTTCTCTATTTATTTTGTATCCATCATTAATCTTGACTGGAATATTTGGGATTCATATATTTTAATCATATCACGGCATGTGACTAGAACTCACTACATGATACTTCTCATGTCTTGAAGTTTAAGCGGGAAGTGGCCTTTGAATCTTACATGACATGTATTAGAAATTCATGTAGTGTAATATTTTCATGATTCCTAATTTATTCATTCCTTGATTCATGACATTTTACATGCTATGAATTATTCCTACATGTCATGTAAGTGATTCATGACATGTAATGTCCTCTTTTGGCTAGTTTTCACAACTTTTCCTTTGGAATATTGGAATCCTATTCTTTGAAATAATCAACACATACCAGGTGAATTATCAAATAAAACAAAAATATTAATTAATTAAATGAATCTAAAATGTATATAAAATTTCAACTTATAAAATTTCCCCACACTTGAACAATTTCTTATCCTCAATCAAAAAACATCCCAATACAGATTCCAAAAGAAGAAATTTTTAAAACAAGAAACATACATTACAACTAGGAAAATAAAACTAAGTGTAAGTAGAAAAATCAAGTCCTATAGAATCAATATTGTATATAAAATCATTCGTGCATCATAGTTCAGTTCCTTTATTTGGATTCTTAATCTTTTAATTACGATCTCAAAACTGTTTCTTAAATTCTATACTCATTTTTCCATTTACCACGTAATGAATTTTTCTCTCATCAATCAAGGTAAAATGTAACTAGAGTTATTCTCATACCCTAAATACATGTTTCTAACCATATTATTTAATTGGTTCTATAATATCTACTTCATAAAGACAAATACAAAATTAATCATGAGGTAATCATCAAAAAGGTGAAAATGACTCTAAGGTTGAGGGTATGTGGGTAAAAATTAAAAATCAGGATTAAAAGGAGGGTAAGCTCTAAATTTTAATGTATGATAAATGGTAATAGTTTAGTGGTGCGGTTCCTCTAATATCAAATAGTTTCCATGCTCCAAGTATCTCAAATTGGATCCATGAGTGTATCGATAATGTATAAAAAATGTCCATATCCCTTTCTTTTTCTTTTATTTTCATTTATTTTTCAAAAAACATGTTTAGGATAGATATCACATTATACCCTAACCACATATGATCCTTTATGGGATTCATCATTCTAAAAATGGTGATTTTTGACCTTCCTAATACACAACCCAAAAATATTTTTCTTTTTTTTATATATTTTTCAAAGGAAAAGGTTATGTGTAATATGCCAAAAATAATATATGGGTCATTAAAAAATTATCATGGTAAAGTAACACAATAGATATTCTCAATCAATACATCTTTTTTCCATTGGTTGAAAATTCCCCTACACTTATTTAAAGTATAATCATGCATAAAACCAAGAGCAGGGTAGGAAGGGATAATCGACTTGGAATAGTTGTATCCTAAGCAGGTCATTCATGTAAAATATAAGATAAATGTAGGAAAAATGTAAGGTGGGTACCAGGAAAAATGGATCAAAAAATATTACCTCAATAATATTAAAATTGTATTTGTTCAGTCATATCCTCAATAAGATATCAATAAAAGTTCTGATAGGTTTAAATGTCCCAGGTGTCACTTAAGGAATATGCTTAGAAAAGAAAATGAAATCGTAGGCTCAAAATCAACTCAGTAATTGTAGTATAAAAAAGTAACTATAAATCACTCGGGGTATAAAAATCAAGTAATAAGTCACTCAAAATAAATTTCAAAAATTTTGAATTTGAATTAAATTACTAAACTTTTAAATCATTCTAAAAATATAAATTGGAGTAAAACATGGATTTAAATCAATTTCCAACTTATATTTGTCTTTTATTTAAATGGTTGCAATGATTTCTCATGTTTAAATCACGTTTCCAATGAAAAATGTCTCCTAGATAGATGAAGAAAAGTGAAAATCCAAGTTTATCAATAGTTAAGTTTAAGAAAATCTCCCCCAAACTTAAAATGAGACAGTGTCTGCACTATCCTAAAAAGCCTCATGGGAGAGATGTGATAGATATATAATAGACAAAATGAATTGTAAATTTTGAAAATGAGTTTAAGGAATAGAGAGCTCCTTATATGAGTACCATTCCATGGGAAAATTTAGTGAATCTTGATGTAAAACTGGGCTACCTTCATAATGGGCTAGAAAGACAAATCATGCAGTAAATAAAACATTAGTAAATAGGGTTTAAATATTTCGGAAGTAATAATATTGTTAGGTGCACATAATGAATAGAAATTAAAGACATATTAGATACATACAGATATGTAGTTATAATTAAGTTCAAAGTGACCTATGATAAAAAATTCTACCAAAATAAAAACATAAAATCATAAGTACAAGACTAAAAAAGAAAACAAATGAAATATGGGTTTCCTCCTATAAAGTGATAACAAAGTCATCATCAGCTATACCGATGAACAAAAGTATCAAAAAATTTCATCCATCTACTCAAAATTCCTCTATTGCCTGTAACAACTAGTGGTCATGTCATCTAGATCTCGTGGACTCTTAGCAGGATTGATCAACATTGGTGTGTACTGAGCATATATCTCTTGTGGTAAGAAAATCATATGTGCTCATCATGGTGGGGTATTCTATTGAGCATAGATCTCTGGAGAAATATTTTCAATCTGGATCTTGACATTATCCATATGTTGAGTCATCCATAGTATGAGGGAAAATTGTGGCAGAACAGGAGCATTGATGATTATGGACACTACTGGAAAATGGACCTATCCCCACGGTTTTCCCCAAAACCATGGGGATAGACTCCCCCTATACCCACGATTTTTGAAAACTGTGGGGATAGGTGAATTTTCATGACCTTTACCCACAGTTTTCCAAAACCGTGGGTATAGGGGGGTCTATCCCCACGGTTTTCTAAAACCGTGGGGATAGGTCCTGAAAAGTGACCTATACCCACGGTTTCCCAAAACTGTGGGTATAGGGGTACCTATCCCCACGGTTTTGGTGAAAACCATGGGGATAGGTCTGGGTTAAAATACCTATACCCACGGTTATGAAAAACCATGGGTATAGGTCACTTTTGTGTGCGCGGGAAATTTTTTTTTCCGTTGGAAGGAAATTTTTTTTGGCGGGAACCCTATACCCATGATTCTTCCCTCTATACACACGGTTTTTATAACTATATTTAACTATATATATATATACATATAGGTGATGTTATGGTAGTGGTTAGACGCGGTGTTTGCAGTGAAGAGGTTGCGAGATCAAAACTCAGCGACTGCATTATTTTAGGACCTATACCCACGGTTTTGAAACCGTGGGTAAAAGCCGTTGACACCATGGAAAATGGCTATGTTTCGATGAAACAGTGGAAGGAAACCTATACCCATAGTTTTCCAAAACCATGGGTATAGGATAGGGACCTATATTGACGTCGTTCTAACCCAGGGTTCCCAAAACCGTGGGTATAGGCTATACCCACGGTTTTGGGGGCTATACCCACAGTTTTGAACCGTGGGTATAGGCTGTTTTTCCAGTAGTGGGAAGAGGCATAAAAGGTAAACATTGCTAATGTAATGTGGTAATGAAATTAAAAATAAGACAATAAAACGTGAGGGAAAAGAAATATCATGTTTATATAATAAGTGCAATGATACATCAGTGATATGAAATACAGAAAATAAAAAATATGATCACCCAAACAAAGTACAAAAACCGGGGAGGGGATGGGATATAATAAGAGTAGTCAAAATTTCCAAGATTACCATCTACAGGCCTCTCCCAAATATAGGGTGCCTGCAGCTAGCCCACTTGATCAATTGAATCAATGGAGGAAGGGGATGGTAGATCAACTACTAGAGGTGGTTTCGTGGTGCTAACAATTATCTTAATGGCTGTCAAAGATGGGGTACCGATCCTAAGTGTGGTTGTGGATCTGGCAGTAAGATTTATGAAAGGTACCTCATGAGATGTCATAGGATTGAGTTCATTGCCTCACCGAGCCTGCTCTATTAGAAACTCTTATTGGGAAGCAGGATCTGTCAGATCGAGTGGTAATTTGGAAAAGGTGGTGGTGGGTACAGGAACGATGGAGGATGAAAGGGATACTGGAGTTGGATGGTGAGTGGCCTCAAGGGTTAATGGGGATGAATGGATGGTAAATGATGGTGGTGCTATGAATGAGATGTCTATGTCATGTCACGTCTACTAAAAGTTTACCAAAATGTACTAGTGATAAATCCATAGGTCATCAGGGTTGGGTATGGTAGTAGGTATGGTAGGGGTGTATGGGAAAGTGAAATGGGTGTGATTAGGGGAAATTATGGGATCTAGAATGGTGGTAGTGGTAGGATGAGATGATATGGAGGGAGTAATAGTAGGGGCAGGATCATAGGTAGTGGGAGTGGGTGCTAGGTCAGTATCATGGTCTCCCGGTGCCTTATCATCACATTCAATCCATTCTAGTTCCCAATAATAGATGTCTCTATCTTTCATCAGCATCTTCATATTGTTAAGCATAAGTAAATCAATTGACTCCATCAGGCTGAGAGAGGTGAGGGGAATGGATGTATCGAAAATGCAGAGATGCCAGGACAAATGAGTGATGAAGGACCCACCCATCAATGTACCTCATGTATGTTGTGAATTCACCCTGAAGTATAATGCAAGATGAGATGTCATGTTGACAGTAAATCCACCCATAGTAGTGGTGAGAGTGAGTACATCCAACTGTTTGATGCTCTCTTGAGCCTCGATGCAGGTGAACCAGACATGATTCAATGCTCGATGAAGAATCTAGAGTAGGGGACCTCTCAACTGAGTGGATTTTGTAATCCAAGGATCATGGATGCTCTGAGGGTCCTAAGAAATCATCCTCCAAAGTCAGATAGAATGATACTTGCTCGAATCAAGCCGAAGATTCAAGAATACCTTAGAATTGGTGAAGTATGTAGAATAAAGACCGATCTCGATGCCAAACTCAGTGTAGGAGAGCTCATGGGGTCTTCTACATAACCAGAAGTGGAGGATATTAAAATCCACCTTCAAATTTTCTAAGAACTCTAGGAATAGTTCTCTAAATGTCTCCTCTCAAACATCGGTGATGGGTAGGTTATGGTGAGGGGGAGGTGCAGATGAAGGGTGAGGGTGCAGTCGGGTGCAACCGGTGAGAGAGGGGATGATCATCGTGAACCCTAGGTTCACAAAATAAATAAGTCACAAAATTACACAATGTATATTTTAGTACATTATGTGTAATTTATGAATTTAAAATTTTTCAGGTTGTGAACCATACATGTCATTTAGTTGATTACATGATGTGTAATTTGGTATTTTTCCCCTTTTTGGCCCTGGGCCTATGCTCTTTGACTATAATGCACCCTCATATTTCCTAATTTTACTCTTTCATATTCAATCCTAAGTTGAACTATCTTGGGTTATCAACCAATCAATGCTTCTTTTAATGTCGAGATATTGACTCAGTGGTGTTCATATTAATTTAAAATTGATGACAAACCCCTCACGACATGGTTCCTGATAAATCCTCAATATTTGACCATTGACTTTGAAAGGTGGTTTTAATCCTTTCTAAATTTAAATGGTCCCAAAGGGAAATACTTTTATGACCATGAAGGGTCCTAAACATCTTTATTTGATCTTCCCATGGAATATTTGTAATCATGAGATAAATAACAAGACCTTATTCCCTCGTACAAATATTCATCATGTGAAGTGTTGATCATACCATTTCTGAGTTTTCTATTTATAAATCTTGGAATTTTTATAGGAATACTTTCTTATCTCTTAGAGTCAATCCAACTATATAATCTTAACTTCCCCATCTTTTTGAGAATCTAGATTCAACTTCTTAATTTCTCAATATGAGTGATGCTCTAGTTCTACAGGTAAATGGAAAGGATTTCTGTACACTAATTAGAAGGGGTGGTGTCTATCGGTGTTTTGTATGTAGTGAAGTATGCCTATAGTGAATCATATAACTTTAGGATCTAGTCCTTTAGATTTATCTTTATTCCCTTTATAGGATTTTTTTGATTTCCCTATTTTAAAATTCAACTTTTCGACTTATTTGTGGGAGGTAGGGAGTTCCTATATTATATTAGATTTTTTACTTCCCCAGTATTCCTTTAATAACATTATTAGTAAAATACATTCCCTAATCATTAATGAGTATTCAAGGAAATATGAATCTTTAGAACACATTTTTCTTTAAGAAATTAATGACCACTTTTGACATGTCATGAGTGGTAGCTTTAGCTTCTACCCATTTCGATACATATTCAATAACAACACGGATATAGAACTTTCCATGTGAATTATGTAATGGCCCCATGAAATCTATTCCCTACACATCAAATATTTTGGCTTCCATGTTTGGGTTCTGGGGAATTTCATTTATTTTCCCAATGGTACCAGTTCATTGGAACCGATCACAGCTCTAAAAAAAATTACTTGAATTGTGATGGGGTGTGGGAAAAAAGAGTCCACTTTTGTAGGATTTTTTCTAATTTTCATTTTGTTCCATGATACAATCCATTTGGTGGTGTGTGAAACATGTCTAACACACTTTTGATCTCATCTTTTGGGATGTAGTGCCACATTAATCTATCAGCATGCCTATTAAAAATTAGTGGTTCTTCCCAGTAGTAGTGTAAAGCCTCGACTAAAAATATCTTCTTTTACTGGTAAGAGAGATCTAGGTAGATGGATTCCATAGAGAAATAGTTTTCAATTTTGGAAAATCATGGGTGTGCCTTCATGTTTAGTTTGAAAAGAGTTTCATTGGGGAAGTCGACCTCGATGTCAATATTATCATCTTCCTTAATGAGGGGCAGTGGGAGTTTGGATAGATGAGCAGGGACACCATTCTCCATCCCTTTGGTGTACTTGATGATAATGTAAAATTCTTATATCAATAAGATCCACCATATCAGTCTTGTTTTGGAATCCTTTTTTCTCATCAAATGTTTTAGGGTATAATGATCAGTGTAAACAATCACCCTTGGCAAAACTAAGTAGGAGTGAAACTTTTTAAAATCAAAGATAAATTCTAGGAGTTCTTTTTTAGTGGTTGTGTAGTTTATACAAGAATTATTAAAGGTGTTATTGTTATATTATATGTGATAGAAAATGTGGCTAAACTGTTGTCCTAAGACAGTTCCTATATCAAAGTTTCTTATGTTGCACATTAACTCAAAGTCTGGTGGAATGATAATAGGAACGGCCACCAGGATTTTCTTTAAAATGTTGAATTCCCACTAACACTCTTCATTGAACTCAAAATGGGTATCCTTTACTAATAGTTGTGTCATAGGACTAGAAACTTTCACAAAATAATTTACGAAGTGATGGTAGAATCACACAAGGCCTAGAAAGCTCCTTATTCCTTTAATAGTTGAGGGCTTAGGTAAATATTTGATCACCTTGATCTTTGTGGTATCAACTTCCATGTCATCCTTAGAGATTTTGTGTCCAAGGAATATTCCTACTTGAACCATAAAGTTTCATTTTTCCCATTTTAAAACTAAACACTTCTCTTTATAGTGTTGAAAGTCTAATTCAAGATTGCTTAAGCAAATATTGAAGGATCTTCCATAAACTGAAAACTCGTCCATAAAATTTTCCAAGATCTCCTCTACCATATCATGGAATATACATTTCATACACCATTGGAAGGTCATCGGTGAATTACACATAATGAATGACATGAATTTATAGGTGAAAGTACTAAATGGACATGTGAATGTTGTTTTGGAGTAATCAGCTGGGTCAACTACAGTCTGATTTTATCCTAAATATACATCCAAGAAATAGTAGAATTCATGTATTACGAGTCTCTCTAGAATTTGATCCATGAAATGCAAGGGTAAATGATCTTTCTAAGTTGTAATATTTAAGTTTCTATAGTCCATGCATACTCACCATCCAATGATGGTGCGAGTTGAGATCAATTCATCTTCATCATTCTTTACAACTATGATGCCACCTTTCTTTGGAACTACTTATAGTAGACTCACCCACTCGCTATCATAGATTGAAAAAATTATTCCAACATCCAAAAGTTTTAGTAATTATTTCTTAACTACATTCTTAATTGGTGGGTTGAGAGTTACCTTTAGGGATAGAATTTGGGTTTCTCACTTTCTTATAATAAAATATTATGAGTGCATAATGTGGGGATGATCCCATTGAGGTTAGTCACCCCCAAGAAATTGACTTTTTATGCCTTTTTAGGACTTTGATAAACTTTTCATCTTATGGATGTGTCAGTTTTGAGTTAATGATAAAGGGTAGTGCAGTTGTAGTCTCTAGAAAATAATACTTGAGTATCCTTGGGAGAGGTTTCAACTCTAGCGTTGGTGGTTGAATGACTGATGGTATGAAAGGCTAGATAGTGTCCCTTATAAATGGTTCTATGTATTTTATTTCCTTAAGGTCATACACTTCCCTTTCAGTAGTAGATAGTTCATCTCTATTTTCATCGATGGACATGTAGCCATTCTTCTATTTAGTGAGAAAGATATCTTGGTATTCAAAAGAATCATCTGTTTGTTTTTCAGCTTTCACTAGGTCAAAAAAAACATATTCTTCATCTAATTTGAATATAAGTATCCCTTGATTCACATCAATCAGTTCCTTCCTAATGGCTATAAATAGTCATCCTAAGATAATGGTAATGTCTCATTATTCTTCCATGTCCAACATGAGGAAGTATTTTGGGAAAATGAATTTACTAATTTTGACTAGAACATCCTTGAGAAGCCTGTGGGGATAATTAACTAATCAATAATCTAATTGAAGTTCCACTATATCCATATTGAGTTCCTTGAGTCCTATCTTTCAAAATACACTCATTGTCATGAGGCTAATGTTGGCTCCTAATTCGTACAGGTCTGTTCCAAAGTTGCATTCTTTTATGGGGCATGGAATTGAGAAACTCATAGGATATCTCATTTTTGGTGTAATTTTCTAGTGAATAAAAACATATCATTCTTAATTTAGGGAAATGACTCCTAGGTATTCCATTTTCCTCTTTTTGGAAAGAAATTCCTTGATAAATTTTATATAGGAAGGTATTTGGGTAATAGCTTGAGCAAATGGTATTTTGATGTGAAATTTCTTGGACATATCCAAAAATTTATTATATTTCCCTCTGATCCTTCTATGTATCATTATTTACAAAAATTGAATATGTGGTTTGTAATTTTGTGGTGAAATTTAGATATCCTCTTTGGGTTTCTCTTGTGTCATGTCTTTTGTAGGAGGTGGTAATTCTATAGGTTTCTCATAATCAGTTTTATTTGTTATTTTGTTTTCATCCTCTTTAATGATTGTTGTACGTTTCTTAGGTTCCTCATATTTTTTCTCTTCTTCTTCACATTGCTGATGAAAATCCATCACTTTTCCTCTCCTCAATACCACTTCCTTTACCTCTTCCTTTGGGTATGTCTCGGTATTACCAAGCAGTGTGACTGGAAATCTATCAGACAATATCTTTGAGATTTAACCCATTTGATTTTCAATTTTCAGAGGGAAACCCTTTAATTTTTCATTTCTTTTTCTTGGGTGTTCATCCTATGATCTACCTTTTGAATGATGTTTGTTATCATATTATCCAAATTTTACTAAAGGGGAGTGGCTGGTTATAGTGGTCTTTGCTTAGCTGGTTGAAATTTTTGTTTGCCTTTAGAAGGAAAAGATTGTGGGGGTACTTATTGAGGTGGCCTAGGAACAAGATTCATAGGTGGATATATAGGTTTTTCTTACTTCATAAGTGGTTATTTTACACTTTTCTACTATTATTACCCTTTATTTTTTTTGTTGCGGATGTTGAGGTAGCCTTTGTTGATAATATTGTTTCGGTTGCTGATATTGTTGGTTTTTCTGATTGTAATTAATATAGTTACAATCCTGAATTTGTTGTCCATATAATACCATCATATAGTATTGATATAAGTGTGGTCTGCCACACATTTTATAGGATTGAATCTCTATTATAGGATTATGGGGGAGGTGGTGTAACATGTTGTTGAAAGTATTCCAACTTTTTAGTTAGGGCCTCTACTTGTGCAACTAGATGGGTGTTTTCCTTAACTTGGTGGATTATACGTCGAGAAGGTACATGATATCTTCACCATAGACTGGAATTGTGTGATACCTCATCTATAAGTGATCGTCCTACTTTAGGTTTTTTCAATATTAATCCACCATCAGCGGAAGCATCTACCACTGTGCAAGTAGGGGGTTGGAGACCTTGATAGAAGGTGTATAGTTGGAGCCGCACATCAAGTACATAATGTGGGAATTACCTAGTAAGTTATTTAAAGAGATTATAAGCCTCCCTTGGTGATTCTGTATCTATTTGAGGAAATTTTGGATGTCATTCCAAAGTTTCCAAGTCCATATAGGTGGAAAATATTTATCCATAAATTTATTGGATAGTTTACCCCAAGTCATGATTGACTCAGGAGATTTTATTTTTAGCCAATCCTTGGATCTATCATGCAAGGAAAATGGGAATACCCATAATCAGATTACATAATAGGATACTCTCTAATTGAGAAAGTTATCATAGACTTCTAGGAAGTTGGAGATGTGCTCATGATTATCCTCGCTCTGAAGTCTGCTGAACTGACCCATGTTCTGGATCATACTGATGAGTCCAGGTTTGATTCCAAATGCATGTTCATAGACAAGAGGTCTCACAATACAGGTTGCATTTCCATTGATTAATGAAAAGTTGTAATTCATAATGGTGTTCTCTGGTTGTAGGGTTTGGTCTCCTTGAAGTGCTTGTGGCACATATTGCATATTGGGTGGGTTGGGACCTGCAGGATTGTTGTGGTCCACCATACTTGAACGGAAGCATGCATAAAGGTACATTTTGATTTTAGGAAAAAATTTAAGTGGTTATTGGGTTTAAAGGATCCTTGAATGGGTTGGGGGGCATGATGCATGCACTAGGTCATCATAAGGAAGAAGGGTTTAATGGCGTATGAAAGGAAAAGGGAAATAATGAAAAGAGAAAAGGGAGATAGATGTGGTAATATTAGGTTCGTGTTAAAGGTTTTTGTGCCTAAGAACAAGTAATCATTCCCCAAAAATGGCACCAAAATTTGATGTTCTGACATGCATAGTTTAATTTTCATGGGTTGTGGTCAGATTAAAATTTCTTTTTATCTCAAACTACACTTGCTACAATGATGTAATAAAGCGGTAATGCGGGGTCGAACCCATGAGGAAAGATTATCTGACAAGGAACTAGTGACTTTGAACCCTTTATGTATGATTCCTCATGAATTGAGTTGATTTTATGATTTAATTAATGATATTGAATTTTTTTTTAAGATTTGGGAAGAATATGGGGATTCGGGTCAATTTCAGGGTTTAGGTAAAAAGGATAATCTCGATCCTAACTTGAAATATTCCTAGGGCTTAGGTTGCAAAGTGGTGCATAGAGCATGAGTTGATCATAGTCAAACCAACTAGATATATATAAGAGGTAACTAGTCCTTGTTTTAGATATATCTAAAAACCTAGATGCATTAATCCTAGCTTCTATGGAAGAAAGTGTCATAGGCTAATGGTCATAGCCTACTCTACTCCAATTATGTCAGGTTCGTTCATTTAAATTTCCCATGGTTAGGGATGCCTAAAAAGATTGAATAAATAATTGTTATGTAACCTAATTACTATACTTAGGTGTACCAAGTTATTATTTAGAGATTAATTAAGTTCAAAACACCCCTACTCTCAACCCTTACCCTAAACGGTTTAACCACTCATTACGGTAATAATCAAGATTGAAGAAACAATTGCAGTCATGATTGGAAAAATAATAAAATGGTTGAAATGCAATAGTTTACAATTGAGGGTTCAAGAATCAAGCAGTTCACAATAAAATTAATCAATAAACCAATCAAACACTTTCTTGAAATAGTAAACAAACCAGAATAAGGGGTGAATCCACTATCAAATGGAAACGGCAATGAAAGACGGATGTCAGAACGGTAAATAGAGATGAAAAATATGAAGAATGCATGTAGAACAATCAATGGTTCTTGGATTTAATAAAAATCGTAATAGGGATTATTTAGAGTTGATTTAGGAGAGAAAATAAGAGAGATAAATGGGATATAATGAGATAAAATTGAAATTTCGTAGTGTTATGCACTACTATGCGTGCTCTAGAAAATAAATAGTCAGGAAATTACATGACGTGTAAACTTCTCACATATTGTAATATCAATCCATGGTTTTCTCTATATATTTAGGATATAGCGCATGTCTCAGCCTAAATCTTTGGGATTATGAGATTTGACTCATCTCATGATGTGTAATTAGAACTCATGACTTGCTTCTTCCCACATCTTGGACTTTAAGAGGGAAGTTGCCTTTGAATATTACATGATGTGTATTGGATATTCATTTCATGTAATATTTTAATGACTTATAGTTTCTTCACAACTTTTTCATGACTTGGGACATGCTTTGAATGATTCCTACACATTGTTTAAGTGATTCATGATGTGTAATGTCCACTTTTGGCCAGTTTTCGCAGCCTTTGGAATCTTGGAAACCTATTCTCTAAAATAATCAACACATACCTGGTGATTTATCGAATAAAACATGAATAATCATTAATTAAATGACTCTAAAATGTATATACAATTTCAGTTTATCAAGTATATACATACCCAGTATGACACCCTGAAAGCTGGGGAAACAATAAGAGACATGATAGAAGTAGACAGATCAACCCATATCATGAAATGAAATACAATTATAAGGGTATATATATATATATATATGTATTATCATAAAAGAGACCCATTATGAGAGAGAAACGGGATCTTCATATCATAGTCCAACCCAAGAAAAGAGTATTCCATCAGTTCTAAGAGGTATATAAATGATGCTCATCATCTCATGTATTTTTTCAAAGAATCATCCATGTCAAGCCACACCTAACCACTATATCGCACAATTGAGGGGACATGATCTCTAGGTATAGGAATCATGACCTGATATAACAGGAGGCATTCACTCTATAGATAGATATAAGAATCATTCCCTATTACGATGGGAGGGTTCTACTCTATAGATAAATAAAGGAATTATGTCCTGTTATGATATGAAGGTTCCAATATATAGATAGATAGAGGACCCACAACCTAGTTTGTTAGGGGGGTTCCACTCTATGGGTGGAGGACCCATGCCCTACCTCGGCAGGAGAGTTCCACTCAATAGATGGATATAGAATCCACCCCATAGTCCATTAAGGGGGTTCCACTCTATGGTTAGAGGACCCATACCCTACCCCAGCAAGAGGGTTCCACTCTGAGGTTAGATAGAGGACCCATACCCTAGTCTGTCAGGGGGGTTCCACTCTATGGGTAGAGGACCCATGCCCTGCCCTAGTAGGAGGGTTCTACTCAAAAGACAAATAGATGACTTATGACCTGACCCAGAAGGAGGGTTATACTCTAGATGGATCGACAGAGGACTTATTCCCTGTACTAGTATGAGGTTTTCACTCTATGAATAGAGGACCCTTACCATGTCTCAGAAGGAGGGTTCCTCTCTGATGATCTTATCTAATCACCATCATTGTCGAGTGTCTCCTAAAGAAGTGTCACACTCATAACACCTTGTATCATATCTTAAAATCCACCATGAATTCCACAATCACATTCTATGTGAAAAACACTTAGTATGGGATAATTTTAGGACAAAATTTGGGTCCAAATGAAGAACATATGAGAGGTTAAGGTTTCAACACAATAAGGTAGATGACATGTATGGGACCCTCATGATATGTGGTCCTGCTCTGTTGCATGGTCGTGTCCTTTATATTACATGGATCACTACCCATGTATCCCTAAATGGTGTGTAAGGGGACTACACAACATGTCTCATCCACTCAGGGCTGAGTCGTGTTCTTCTACTTATGGCCATGTCATTTGGTTCATGTTCGTGTACCCTGTCTATGTGCCGATACACGGCATGTACTTGGTCATGCCTATGTCTGTGTAGTCCCAGAGTACACGTTGGGTCGCTAGCACCAAGTCACACTGAGTGTGGGGGTCCCACATGGTGTGTGATATTTATCTATACTAAAACCCTAGCCACCACAACCAGGGGCTACACATCATGTGTTTCTCAAACTATGTGGCATGTAATAAGGTTTTCCATAAAAATCCAGATCTTCTCGGCAGATCCCAAATCCATTACTCATACTACTTAATCTGGATAATGTCCCCCCATTTATAAAGGTATTCATCTCTAGACAATAATTTCAGACCTCTAGTGGCCAAAAATTGATGTTAAGATCTTCCCAAACAAATTCTATACACCACCAGTCACGCGTGGAGCCTCCCGCGCCGCTGTCTAATCGAACTCGGATCCCAGATCCACAAGGAACATCACCCTCATCCCAAAAGAATATTGATCCATCCCTAAATCATCAATTCATTCATCACGTGTGAATATATCATGAATATGGTTGTTTGATCATGTTCAATCCTTCCCAGCAATAGTCAAATTGTGACCCCATGGTTCAACGATGAAGAACGTGAAGAACAGGTGGAGGAAAAGCACAAGAAAAAAAGTTACAACAACCATTGGTCGAGTGTTTTTGTCCAATGAATTATATTAGGGATATCCAAGTGAGAAATCATGGCATAATGGGGTTAAATCATATAAATAATTAAATCTAAAATGTGGGTGCATGAAAATGCTCAAATTAGATACAGATCAAAGAAATAGATTTTATTCTGCTCAATATTTTAATAATATGGAGCATAAACCAAAATTGATGAGTCATGCCTTGAGATTGGATTGTTTAGTGATGAAAAATATAGCTTACAATGAAGTATGGAGATCTGTTTCATTCATTACACCTCGATTCTCCTGGATCTGGAAGTTTGTCATCGTTCGATCTCAATCCGCCAATGAAGAACAGTGGCTCCTCCTCTCAGTAGTCCCAGGGTTATGTGACTAACCCTATAAATCCTCCATAATTATTCATTTATAAAGGTAATTAGTATTTAGGTCCTTTAATTAATTAATTAATTAATTAATCCACTGAATTCACCTACCAACAGTTTTTTTATCTGATTGTCCCGTGCCAACCCACTTTAGGTCGTACCGAGGGTAAATCTCACATTATGGATTCATCTGTGGTATCATATTTATTATTTGAGAATTTTTTAGGAGATATAATATTATTTTTTAAATCTCTGCATTTGTGATATAAAATATATTTAATATTTTTGTAAAATTAATTATCAGCATACCAGGTCTCAGAATCACGCATCATCTCAACTCCTAGATCCAAAAATATTCCTCAATATATTAAAATGTATTATAAGGAAAAAATAGGGTCTCTGCATCACCTGGTCCTCCAAAGACACCAATTTCACTATAAGTAATGTCGTTCATAATGTATTGAGGGTTTACTGAACTGTCTCACCATCATTGGACGAATTCTAGCTATATTCATTACTCAGGAAACACCTGCCGTCACACCTCTTCAAAGTCACATTCCAAAACCACTATCGTGAATTAAACAATATATCTATGAATTAATTTTTTATATGATTAATTCATGATCATCATGGGTAAATAAAAAAAGAATTAATCCACACAAAACAAAATTCATACCTATGTTTGGATCACTCAATGATGAACAATGATCACATGTCATTATCATTAATGAGATCCAAAACTTGCATTGTCATTGGTGTTCATTAAGGTACTACAATCATTGATCCATGATCTCAATGTAACACCTATTATTTTCCATATATTATTTTTATATATTATATGGATTGATTTCGATACTAGGTGCCAATACGGCGTGTGATTCTGAGGCCCGGTGTGCCTAAAAAAATGTTTGAAAAATATTAAACTTTTTAATAGCATACGCGCGCAATTTTCCTGAAAAATTGGAATAACTTTTAAATGGGTGTCTAGATTAGAAATATAAGGGCACCACTGAGCTCAAAATGGTGACTTTACCCTAGGAATGACTTAACTTTAGTCGGTGTGGGTTGTATGTAGAAAAATTCACAGAGGACAAAACCTTAAATAAAATAATTTAATAAAGAAATTATTTTGACACGGAAAATTTATTTTTATTAAGTATTTGTCATATATTCAGGGTTAGAATCATAACTCTATAATTTCTATAGATTCATGGAGAAAGAACCTCTAGAGAAACCATTGGTGGATGATGATGGATCGATTGAACGATGCACCTTGGATTCGACAAACCATTCCAATGAAGACAACAACGCTTTGTTCTTCGTCAGTGATCTAACCGAATCGAGGTAGGGAATTTTTTGAGTTTTTTTCCTCATTCTTGAATTCTAAAAAAAACGTGGACTAATAAACAAATAGATTGTCCCATGGATCAGTCATTGTTGCAGGATGGGATATTATCTCCAAGATTATTGGAAGATTGATCTTTATTCCTCTTCATTTATCGTTCCAATGGAAACGGATTGAGTCCAACATGAACAAAGGTCAAGATTAATTCCCCAAGGTGATCTTTATGATTTTCCCCCTATATTCTTCATTTTCTTCTATGTTGGATTCCCGTGGTCGCAAATTGACTTTTCGGGTGGTTCCGAATGCGATCAAACCCCCAGATTAGAGGCAAACTGACAACAAAGGTCGAATCAGTGTAGATTGGGACCTATTAAACCCAGATATATTGTAATGTCTCATAATTTTCATGTATTTTTTTTAAAATTAAATGGAATTATTTCAAGACTTCACACTTCTACAGCATGTGATTCCAAGGCTCGGTGAGCCCGGAATGGATTTTTGAAATTTTTTTAAGGTACATTCAGTAAACATGTGAGTGGGATTTTCTATCTTTTGAACCAGTGCTCGAATTTGAAATATGAGGGCATCTTTGAACTCATAGCACCATGATTTTCTTAGAAAAATATTAAGTTCGACCAAAAAAGGTCGGATGGAAAAGTTAATTTTCTAACTTTTTAAAGAAAATAATAAAATAACTTTTCCAAAGTTATTTTACTTTTCACACCGTTGAGTGGCGGACAGTGACGCAGTGGTGCAACAACAAGGATCATTAATGGAGGTTCATTAATGGCTCATTTTTAATCATGAAGTTGTTATCTTAATGTTTCGTTAATGGATCATTAAATGTGGGTCATTAATGAGCATCATTAATGAGATCAACGTCACTACACATGTTTATTTTTTATTCAAACGTGTTATATTTTGGGGATTAACAAATGCGGGGAATCTCTCACAAACCGCCGGTGGAATCCCTCTCCAACGAAGAACGAATAATGAAGAATCAAGTGACGAATATTAGAGGATCACATCCAGAGGTCAAAGAGTGGTAACGAACACCAATGATCACAGATCGACAGCGACATGGAACTCTTCCTTCGTCCTCAGAAGATCCAATGTATCCAAGTAGGGGTTTATGTGTTATTTTTAATTGATAATTCTTTCCCCGTTCTTGGAATTAACAATAGATGCGGATAAACTAACTAACGAGTTGATCCGTGATCCATTCATTTTTGTGGGAAGTTATAATGCGGGGATTTGAATTGGGGTTTTACTTTTTTTGTGTGGTTAATACTTTCCCCCATGCTTAAACTCTAACGCAGAGGGCACGGGCTGATATGAACAAGGCCCGAACCCTCCGCCATAGTTGTTTATTCTGCGTTCTTCGAGGCTGAATTTTTAAGTTGTTAGCAATGTGATTCTGAGGACTTAATAGTGAATAAGGCATCCTATGGAGGTCGTAGGCGCAAGAGGCTCAAGAAACAGACCACCGAAGTAGCTATGGTGGCCTATATAAGGAGTTGCCGGTGTGTGGGTGCCAGTGGTGGTGGTCATGGGAACAGGGTGGTGGCGCGCCCATTGGCATCGTGTGGGGGAGTGTCCTACCCAAGCCGCTCAGGTGAGCTGGAGGCATGCAAATGATTGTATGTGTGCATGTGTAACAGTTAGCCGGCTTCAGGCCATGTTGGACGAGGGGGCGGCGCTAGCTGGTGCCGCTGGGGAGAAACTGTACACATCCATGTTCGGGCTGGAGAACCATCCCACACCATGCAGGTTGGGATTATTTTATTGGGTCACACCCCACCACGTGGGTCGGGCCACCCGAGGGCCGGACCCCGCGACTCAACGGGTCAGACACGCACCACCAGGTCGGACCCGTGCCGCAGGGCCAGACCAGTACTATCGGGCCAAACCTATGGGCTCAATGGGCCTGCTGGTCTAAACCCATGTTGAACCCACATTGGACTCCCAAACCGGGTTGGTTTAGGTCAGACCATACCCAGAGCTGATCGGCCCCGTTTCACTGAAACGATCATAACTTGCAGACTGGGCGTCCAATTGACGCCTCATCTATAGCAAGAGGACCCTTGTGACGAGGTGGTCCTTTTGAGATAATCCACTTTAGTTTTAGCATAATTTGGAGTACAGTCGGGTTGGATCGGTCTCGAATCCTACCGGGCATGTTTTACTGAAAATCCTATAACTTACAAATCGGGCGTCCGATCGATGCGCCATCTATTATGTTGGGACCATTACGATGAGATAGTCATTTGGGGTTACTCTATGTGGTAATTCAATGAAGTTAAGGTATAGTTTATGGCTTAAGGAGTGGATCCTCCCGGAACCAAGCGTTCTAAGTGCGAGAATCCAGTGGTTGGCTATGACGTGAAGAATAAATAGAGATCCTCTGTGGGTCAACACCTGGTGATCCTGTGTGGGTCAGAACCTCGCGGTCTTGTGTGGGTCAGCACCTAGTGATCCTATGTGAATCATCACCTAGAGACCATGTGTGGATCATCACCTAGTGACCCTGTGTGGATCAGCAGCAGAGCCACTCAACAGAATAAGATGATCTAGTTTTACGACTAATCATCTTTACTTCTATACTTAAGTTATAACTGGTGTGAGCTATGTCTTTTACTTTGTGCTATGTTTTTGAGATATTTATTGGTGGTATTTTATTTGTGGTATTTATTTTGTGGTGTTTTCCTTCATGGATTACCGAGAGACCTTTGGGGGTCTCGGGGTCCCTATTGAGTATTGTTATACTCAGCCTCACACAGGCTTCACCCACACCTGTTGTGTCTTGTGTAGATGACATACATCTTTGACTGGGACTTTGGGGAGCTAGGATTATATGGTTCTTAGAGGTGGATCGATAGATGTGGTGTACTGTAGTGACATCCGACAGAGAGTTGTACCTACCCTTCAGGTAGGATCCTTGGCAGACGACCTCCAGAGCTTGTAATCCTTTTTCTTTACTTTCCTTTAAGTTGGGATTATATTCTGGCCCCTTTACTTTCAGTTTACCCACTTTACTCTCAGTGGTGGTACTTTGTGGTGGTTGTATTACTTTTTTTTCTTCATGGTTGGATTTGTGCAGTTTTCCCTATCTGTGTGTGTATAGGTTTAAAGGAAATGTCTTCCCTTTTTGGGATATGCCTTTCTAGTGCTAGTCATGATCCCCTGGCCTATGAAAGACAGGCTTGGGGTACTCATGTCATGGGGCCTAGGAGACGGGTCATGAAAAATTGGTATTAGAGGGGAGTTTGGTTCTACTAGAAGAACTAAGAGTCTGTAATTTTCATTGGGGGTGATAGTGTTAAGTGTCTTGAGTTCGGATTTTATTCTAGGGAGTCCAGTATTGGTGTGGCGGCCGACATATCCATACACCAGGACCCTAAATTCTGTTTTCCAACTCGGTACATGAAAACACTAGTTTCATGTGTTTTGGAAAAAAAATTCTCTTGATCTCTTTTGAGATAGCTCACCAAGTATAAATTATTGACTGTGGAACATCTGTTTCTCTTTAGGATGCCTTCACAAAGACAGCCAACCAGGATTCCAGTAAGAGATCATGATGATGGTCCACTGAGCAATGAGGCATCAGTGTAGGGACCACTTATAATGATATCACCTTCGGGTGGTGTACTAGAAATACCACCACCCGGAGAGCATCAATCGCTACCAGCCCCACTAGAAAACAGTGCATACCAACTGAACGTACTGCACGAGTTCTAGAGATAGTGGCCTCTGAGGTTTTGAGGTGAGACAGATACTCAGGCAGCTGAGGATTGGCTGGAGGAAATTACTTGGGTTTTTCTCCTAGTAGATACACCTAAAAAATATATGGTATTTCTAGACACTATCCTTTTTCAGGGCACCATAGAGAGATAGTGGATCTTGGCGCTCGAGACACACGAGGAGGTGAACCTTGTCTGGTCGGACTTCAAGAGCCTCTTCAGGGAAGATTTCGTACCAGAAACACTATTCTTATTGCGTATTCAGGAGTTACTGCACCTACAGCAGGGCAGTGGACGTGGTAGTGGAGCAGGCCAAGCGGCAGGTGGTGGATGACGGTTCAAGGTACTATCGCCACCACCCCTAGGAGGCCCACCATGAGTTCCAGGAGTAGGGGATAGGGGCGGGGCCAGCTTCAGGTGATAGATTCCTATGACCATGGTGCTCCAGAAATTATTAGAGGTATGATCTGTGTCTACTCCACCTTAGATACAGTTATCATAGACACAGGTTTCAGTCACTCTTTCCTTTCCATGGACCTCGTTTAAGAATCAAAGATTCTGGTGGATTCGTTGGCTCAATCCTTATGATTAGAGACTCCTATGGGAGGGGATTCAATGATTACACACTGGTACAGGTAGTGTAAGCTTATTATAGGAGGCTATAGCTTCGGCTGGGATCTCCTAGTAGTATCATTGAGTCCTTATGATGTCATCTTGGGTATGGACTAGTTATCCACAAGCCATGCTCATATCAACTATTTTAGATGAAAAGTGTGGTGTGCCTATGATGATAAGACCAGTTTTTCCTTCACCAGCGAAAAGAGAACCTTTTCAGTACAAGATATACTTTCTCAGAGGAGGTTTCAGCTGATCACTCACTGGTTGGATAGCCTCTCCCTTGGTATGGTGGACGAGGGGAGTCTGAAATTTCTTATAGTGGTGGATGAGTATGAGGATTTCTTTCCATAAGATGTCCCAGGACTACCTTCTTGCAGAGAGGTAGACTTATACATTTACTTGTACCTAGGGATGACACCAATATCTACACCTACATATAGGATGGCTCCTACGGAGCTTCATGAGTTTAGGGTACAATTGGAGGACTTGTAGAGGAAGGGGTTTGTAAGGCCCAGTGTTTCTCCATGGGCAACCCCAGTGTTGTTCTGCAAGAAGGAAAATGGAATTTTGAGGCTTTACGTGGATTATTGGTGCCTGAATTAGGTGAATGTGAAGAATAAGTATCCACTTCTGAGGATTGATGACCTCTTCGATCAGCTGAAGGGAGCAAGGTAGTTCTCAAAGATAGATCTCAAATCAGGCTATCATCAGCTTCAGGTATGGGATGAAGACGTACCGAATATAGCCTTCAAATGCTGGTATGACTACTATGAGTTTTTGATGATGCCTTTAGTCATAACCAATGCCCCAGTATTGTTCATGGGACTCATGAACAAGATCTTTTAGCCTTACCCCAATCGTTTTGTGGTAGTCTTCATTGATGACATCTTGGTGTACTCAGCATCAGAGGAGGAGCACGCTACACACATGTGGATAGTCCTAGACGCACTCTAAGAGCACCATCTTTATGGTAATCTCTTGAAGTTTTGGTTTTTGATTTAGGAGGTTCACTTTCTAGGACACATTGTCTCAGAGGTTAGAGTTTCAGTGGATCCGGAGAAGTTATAGGCAGTGATTTATTGGGAGCCACCCCAGAGCGTGACTGAGGTACGGAGTTTCCTAGGGTTTTCTAGGTACTAACGGAGGTTCATACCTGACTTTTCCAAAGTAGAAGCACCCTTTTCAGCTTTAACAAATAAGGAAAACTCCTTTGTTTGGAAGTATAGGTGCCAGTAGAGTTTCCATGAGATGAGGTGGAGACTGATGAGTGCCCCCGTATTAAGACTACCAGAAGAGGGTGTTGGTTATGTATTCTAATGTGATGCACTAGGGACTAGAATAGGTTGTGTCCTAATGCAGAAGTGAGAAGTTATTTCCTATTTCTCACAGAAGTTGAGGCAGCATGAGTAGAACTACGCAACCTGTGACCTGAAGTTAGCAGTAGTGGTCTTTTCCTTGAAGATGTGGAGACACTACTTGATGGGTGAACAGTTTACCATCTACTATGGACACAAGAGTATTAGGTATATCTTCTCACATAAGGACCTTAACTTGAGATAGCGGAAATGTCTTGAGTTCCTCTAAGACTATGACTTTGAGATATTCTATACTCTTGGGAAGAAGAACGTGGTGGTAGACGCACTCAGCAGGAGGTTTGGTTTATAGTTGCTGAGTGAGGTGACGAAGAAGCTAACCACAATGTAGATATCCTTTGTGGATAGTGATGGAGCATCTTACCTCCAGTCTATGACTATCACTCCCCCACTATTATAGCGATTTAGGGAGGCTCAACTTGTGGATGTTGACTAAAAGCCCCAACGTGCTCAGATATCCTCAGGATATGCTTCTAATGGATTTTTGATAGGTGAGGAGCACGTCATCCATTTCAGAGGATGCACCTTAGTACCAGTGACGATGTGGGAGGATTTGTTGAGTTAGTTCTATACTTCCCCTTTGGTGGTACATCTTGGTGTGGAAAAGATGTACTTGGACCTCTGATGTCAGTACTGGTGGCCAGGGATGAAGAAAGTGGTGGCAGATTTCATTTCTCGATGCCTCATTTGTTAGTAAGTGAAGGTCGAGCATCAGATCTCGGCAAGCTTGACACAACCACTTGAGGTACCGGAGTGGAAGTGGGATGATATCTACATGGTCATTGTGACAGGTTTACCACGCACGTCCAGGGGACATGATTCTATCTGGGTGATCATTGAATGACTCACCAAGTTAGCTCATTTCCTACCCATCCATGAGTAGGGATCGATAGAGGGCTTGGGATGCCTCTAAGTCCAGGAGATAGTGCAGCTTCATGGGGTGCCTTCAATGATTGTCTCAGACCATGATGAACACTTTACATATCGTTAATGGAAGGGGTTACAAGAGGAGTTCAGGACTCAGCTGCGCTTGAGCACATCTTTTCACCCCCAGATGGATGGTCAGATGAAGAGGACCCTATAGACCTTGGAGGACATGATTTTTGCTTGTGTAATAGAGTTTTTTCACAGTTGGGAGTACCACCTTCCACTAGTGGAGTTTTCATACAACAACAACTATCACTCCACCATTGGCACGACACCGTTTGAGGCCTTGTATGGGCAGCCTTGCAGATCACCCCTATGCTGGAAAGACCCAGGGGAGTCAATAATCATGGGTCTGGAGTTGGTATGGTCTATGACCAAGAAGGTGCAGATCATCTAGGAGAAGATGAGGACTGCACAGAGTAGGATGAAGTATTATGCCAACAGGATACGGAGACCCTTGGAGTTCATGGAGGGAGACCATATTTTTCTTCGAGTCTATCCTCGATGGGGATTGAGGAGATTTGGATGGGACAGTAAGTTATCTTTTAGGTTCATTAGACATTTTCAGGTCCTAAGTAGAGTATGTAAGGTAGCGAACTTCCTAGCTCTTCCCCCACAGATGCATCGGGTGCATGATGTTTTCCACATGTCGTAGTTGAGGAGGTACTTGCATGATCCATCGCATGTCATAAACTGGGGTGAGTTGGACATTGACGATGGGGAAAATCTTGTGGAGTTCTCAGTGGAGATAGAGAATTGATAGGAGTAGGTCCTTCATGGATGGTCAATTCCTCTGGTGTGCGTTCGGTGGCAGCATGAGAACCTCAAAGAGAGCACATGGGATTAGGAGGCTTAGATTCATGCTTAGTACCCTCACTTGTTTGTTTATACCTTGTTTTGGCTTTTGGGAATGTAAATCCCTAAGGTGGGTAGAATGTAATGTCTCATAATTTCTATGAATTTTTTTTTTTAAATTATATGTAATTATTTAGAGACTGCACGCTTCGACGACACTTGATTTCAAGGCTCGGTGAGCCTGAAATGGATTTTTTAACTTTTTTAAGGTACATTCGGTAAACATACAAGTGGTATTTTCTATCTTTTGAACCCATGATTAGATTTGAAATTTGAGGGAACCATTGAACTCGTAGCACTTGGATTCTCTTAGTCAAAGATTAAGTTCGACTAGAAAATGTCGGACGGAAAAGTTAAATTTCTAACTTTTTAAAGAAAATAATAAAATAACTATTCCAAAGTTATTTTATTTTTCACACTGTTGAGCGGCGGACGGCGATGCAGAGGTGCAATGAATAGGATTATTAATGGAGGGTCATTAATGGCTTGTTTGTAACCATGATGTTGTTATCTTAATGGTTCGTTAATGGCTCATTAAATGTGGGTCATTAATGAGCGCAATGTCACTACACATGTTTCTTTTTTATTCAAATGTGTTGTAGTTTGGGGATTAACAAACATGGGTAATCTCTAACGAACCGCTGGTAGAATCTCTCTCCAACAAAGAATGAATAATGAATAATGAAGCAACGAACATTAGAGGATCGGATATTTAGGTCGACGAGCGGTGACGAACTCTAATGATCACAGATCGACGATGGTGTATAACTCTTCCTTGGTCCTTATCAGATACAACATATCCAAGTAGGGGTTTATGCGTTCTTTATAATTGATAATTATTTCCTTGTTCTTCAAATTAACAACGGACACAGGTCAACCGACTAATGGGTTGATCCACGATCCATTCATTTTTACAGGAGGCTCTAATGCAGGGATTTGAATTTGGGTTTTATTTTTGTTGTGTGGTTAATGCTTTCCCCCATGCCTAAACTCTAACGCAGAGGGCACAGGCCAACACAAAAAAGGCCTGAACCCTCCACCATATTTGTTTATTATGCATTCTTAGAGGATAAATGTTCAAGTTGTCAGCAATGTGATTATGAGGACTTCACAGTGAAGAAGGCTTCCTACAAAGGCCATAGGTGCAAGAGGCTCAAGAAGCTGACCAGTGGTGGCCCACAGCAGCGGTTGTGGGTGGAGGGTGGTGGCATGCCCGTCGGCGCACTACAGCTATAGAAGACCATGTTCTTCTAGCCACAGCGGTGAGGAGGTTCAGCGCCGCATGGGGGAGCGGCCTGCCCGAGCCACTCGGGTGAGCTAAAATCACAAAGACGACGGTCCGTGTGCACGTGTAATGGTCAGTCGCCTGCCAACCGTGCTGAAAGAGGGGGCGACGCCAGCTGGTGCCGTTGGGCAGAAACCAAAAGGGTCCACGTCCGGGCTGAAGAACCGGCCCACACCATGTAGGTCGGGCTTCTTCTAGTGGTTCATGCCCTACCACACGGGTCAGGCCACCTGCAGGCCAGACCCGTGGCTCAGTAGGCCAGACCCGCACCATCGGGCCGGACCCACATCGCCAAGCCGGACCCATACCACCAGGTCGGACCTGATACCAGTCCAGACCCACGGACTCAATAGGCCGGCTGGACCGGACCCATGCCGTACCCACACCAGACCCCCGGACCGGGTCGGGTTAGTTCAGTCCGACCGGGTCAGACCAGACCCAGATCCGACCAGCCCCGTTTCACTGAAACAATCATAACTTGCAGATCGGGCGTCCGATTGACATGTCATCTGCAGAATGAGGACCCTTGCGATGAGGTGGTCCTTTTGATGCACTCCACTTGAGTTTTTTATGAAGTTTAAGTATGATCAGGTTGGATCGAACTCAAATCCAACTGAGTCCTTTTTACTAAAAATCCTATAACTTACAGATTGAGAATCCAATCGACGCATTGTCTGTTGCATTGTGACCCTTACGACGAGATGGTCTTTTGGGGTTACTCTATAGGGTAATTCATGGTGGTTGAGGTACGGAAGATGTCTTGAGGAGAGTATCCTCTCAGAATCAAGCGTGCTAAGTGCGGGAATCTAGTGGATAGCTACGACGTGATGAATAAATAGCGATCATGTGCGGGTCAGCACCTAGCGATCCTGTGTGGGTCAGCACCTAGCGATCTTATGTGGGGTAGCACCAATAAATCCTATGTGGGTTATCACCTATCGATCCTATGTGGGTCATCACCTAGAGAACCTGTGTGGATCAGCAGTAGAGCCTCTCAAAAGAATAAGATGATCTAGCTTTACGACTAATCATCTTTACTTTTGTACTTAAGTTATACCCGGTGTGAGCTGCATCTTTTACTTTGTGTTATGTGTTTCAGATCTTATTTGGTGGTATTTCCTTTATGTTGTTTTCCTTAGTGGATTACTAAGAGACCTTCGGGGGTCTCTAGGTCTCTACTAAGTATTGTTATACTCACCCCTACATGGGCTTCACCCGCACCTGTTGTGTCTTGTGCAGATGAGGGATAGATTTGACTGGGACTTTGGGGAGCCAGGACTAGATGGTGCTTGGAGGTGGATCAATAGACATGGTGTTCTATAGTTACATTTTACAAAGAGCTGTACCTACCCTTCAGGTAGGATCCTTAGTGGACGACCTCTGGATCTTGTACTCCTTTTGTTGTACTTTCCTTTCAGTTGGGCTTGTATTTTGGCCCCTTTACTTTAAGTTTACCCACTTTAATCTTAGTGGTGGTACTTTTTGGTGGTTGTATTACTTTTATTTACTTTGTGGTTAGATTTGTGTTGTTTTTCCTGTCTCTGTGTGTATAGGTTTAAAGGCAATGCCTTCCCCTTTTGGGATATGTCTTTCTAGTGCTAGTCACCAACCTCTGGCCTATATGGAAGGTGGGATTGGGGTAGTCACGGCATGGGACCTGGGGTATGGATCATGAAATCTATGACCGTTTCAAATTATGGTCATCATAGGATGATTTGTGGCTTGAGGAAGAGGATTCAGCAGCGGTCGGTGTCACGGGAAGCAGAGCTGCGCCGTGTGGGAGTCAGTGGGGCTGGTGGAAGCGGACTGTGGTGGCGACCGTGTGGGATGCAGAACTACGGTGGAAGCAGGAGGCCATGTGTACAACCAGGTAGGCTGCGTGCGGTGGACCAGGTGGCCTATGTGCAACCGGGTGAGGCAGAGTAGGTCGGGCCAGGTGGTCCGAGCCGAATGGGCATAGGCCAAGTGGGCCAGGCTGAGTGGGCCCAGGCCATGTGGGTCAGGTCGGACCCGGGTCAGACTCGAGTGAGACCCGGGGTGACTGGGGAAAAGACGCCCCATGGTTGACTATAAGCCGAGGTAGCTCCGGTCGTTGCGGGTGTAGTGGCTACATGGCCACACCCGTGGATGGTTGATCGTGATCCGCAGTAGCTCTGGCTTTCACAGGCGTAGCGGTCACACGACCACACCCATGGATGGTCGATCATCACAGTCGACCTCCATGGAAATTTGGTTGCAAAAGGTGTACTTAACTCCATAGTTGTTCCACAAAGACCATTCTACGGGGCGTTCGACCTCCACGGTTGACCGCCGTAGTCGGTCCGCAGGCTCAGTGACCCCCTTTAAAAATTCGAACGACCATAACTTCTAAACGGAGCATCCAATCGATGTGCCATCTATGGAGTTGAGACCCTAACATTAAGATGATCCTTTTGAGATAATTGGTGAGTTTTATTTTAGACCAGTATATGTTAAGATAATTCCCTTGGTCCTTTCCTCGAGGGTTCAGTATGGCATTACGTCCACATCACTGGATTATAATCCCCTCTACAAGTCAAGTCCCAGATAGAGTATGGTATCCCTCTTTGGGACTGGAGTGTGATCCCCTATCACCCCTAGTAGAGTTTTGGGGAATTGATGTAACCATAGAGATTAGGGTGTTGGTCCTCTATCTGGTGAACCACATCAGTAGGGTCATTAGTATTCCCTAGTGTGTTTGGGAAAGATTCCTTACATTGCGGGTTGATCCAGATTTGTCATGTGGTATTCCCCAGTGTGTTTGGGTAGGATCACCTCTTTGGGTATCATAGTCTTACTTGACCAAGTAATTCTCTTTGTATGGGGTCCAAATGAGCTAGACCTCTTTTTGAGTGTCTTTGATGATATCATGGCTCGAAGAGTGAGTTCTCCCTGAACGAGCGTTCTTCGAGTAGAATCTTGTGGGTGGTAATTGGTTGTGACTTACCTCTAGAATTTTTATCTTGGATTGAGTATATATGGATGTTCTTGTTATATATGTTGTAGACATATACCTATGTATAGATGATTTTACTTTCCTTTATGGTATTTCTTTGTGGTATTTATTTTTGGTATTTATTTGTGGACTCTGGGTATCCTACTAAGTATTTTTATATTCACCCATTCACGGTATTTCCCCACACATGTCGTGTCTTATGAAAATGATCAACCTTTTAATTGAGTCCTAGGAAGACTAGGACCAGGTCGCGCTTTGTGAGACCAGACAGACTGAGGTGTGTTCCTGAAGCTTTTCAGAAAGTAGTCCCAGTACCTCTTTTCTTACAGGTTGGACTTGTGGTTATAGACACTTTTTGTTGAAATTGTATTTGACCCTATTTACTTTCCATTACTTTCACTATCATACTCTGGTTATGGGATATAGTGGTTTTTATGCATTTTTTACTTAGTGTTTTTACATTTCAGAATTTGTGTCTTTGAGAAGTGTGCATTCGTATAGGTACTTTAGGCTAATGTATCCCATTTGTTGGATATGTCTACTCAGTGCTAGTCATCAGCCCCTATCCTATTAGAGGTGGGCTTGGGGTATTCACAACATGGACCCCTCTAGGATGGGTCATGATAGAGTGGTATTAGAGCGGGTCGGTTCTACTTTAGGACTGGGAATCTATGAGATTGGTTTGGGGAAACATTATTAAGTGTTTCGAGTTCAGATTTTAGGCCAGGGAATCTAGTGTTGGTGTGGTATCCGACGTATCCATACGTCAAGACTCTAAGAACCTAATTTTTGACTTGGTACATGAAAACATTGGTTGTAGGGAAAAACAATGGTACATGAATCATATAATAATGGTTGTATTTTCCATGTTCTTCTTGAGTCAGCTCTCCAGATGTACTCTATTGACCATGGTGCATCTTGTTTTATTTCAGGATGCCTCCACATAGATAGCCAGCTAGCATTCCACTTATTGGTCGTGAGGATGATCCTCCTAGTGAAGAGGCATCAGTATAGGGGCATGTACTGGTGATAGCACCTCTAGGTGGTTTACTATCTATATCACCACCTGTCAAGAAGCAGCTACTACCTCACTATTAGCTGAGGATGCATGTGGTCTAAGTGCATTGAATGAGTTTCAGAGGTAGTGACCTCCCAGGTTTTGGGATGATCCATACCTCCATATGGCTGAGGATTAGTTGGAGGCAGTCACCCATGTTTTCTTCCTTGTGAGTATGCCTACCAATCAGATGGAATTCCTTGGAACGAGTCTTTTTCAGGCCTCTGTAGGGAGATAGTGGAGCTTAGTAACTCAGATACATGACGAGAAAGATATCTCCTAGACATACTTTGAGTATCTCATTAGTGAGTAATTCTATACAACCATGTTATGATTGGTGTGTATATAGGAGATTCTTCTCTATAGCATGGTAGTATGACTATGGTGGAGTATTCGGAGAAGTTTACTGATCTTTCACCCTACTCCTTGGATATGGTATGGGACTGATTCTTCAGGGTTCGTACCTTCGATCAGGGCTTATTCTAGGACATCAAGGCATTGGTGGTATCCCTTATCATTACTACCTATGATGGGGCACTTCAGAAATCCCTTTGAGTGGAGATATTTCTAGCGGAGTAGACACCAGTAGTGGGAGCTAGCAATGGGCACCGAGTAGCTGAGACCTCGGTAGCAGGTAGCTGATGATAGTCGCAGGGATCCAAGAGGGTCAGGCACTTCAAGAGGTAATCCCAGGACTTAGTTTCAGTGGTTTAGGGCTCCCAGGATGTCTTGAATCATCCAAGGGACATACGGTGTTACTCATGCGGCGGTCGGGTATATTTGGCACGACATTTCTCGGCCCATTGTATAGTTTATCGGGAGATGGTCGATGGACTATCGATTTAGAGGCATAGATAGGAGCAGGGTGGTACATAGGGTGGTGAACTTGGCATAGGAGTATGTAGGGTAGTAGAAAGTGGTCAGTGGTTCGACCTATTACTGTTTCCACCCCTAGGTGGTCCACTCTAGGCTCAAGGAGCTATTGGATAGGAATGTGGCTAGTTATAGAGAATGGAGTCTTATGACCCTGAGGATCTAGGGATGGTTTGATGTATTATGTATGTTTTTTTCACCTTAGCTCCAGTTTTGATAAATATAGGTGTTGGTCATTACTTTCTTGCCATGAATCTTATTCGAGACTCAGAGATTATGGTTAAACCATTGACTCAACCCTTATTCTTAGAGACTCCTATGGGAGGAGATTATATGATCAAATACTAGTTATGATAGTGTGACCTAACTCTTGGAGGTGATATTTTTGGTTGGGATCTCTTGGTTGCAACGTCGAGGCTTTACGGCATCATTCTTGGTATAGACTAGTTATCCACAGTTAATGCTCATATTAACTATTTTAGGAATAGATTGTAGTGTGTTCATAGTGATAGAACTAGGTTTTCCTTTTTTGGTGAAAAAGAAACATAGGCAGCATAGGATGGAGTCACACATAGGAGGGTGTATCCAATCACTCGTCAATTGGCTAGCCTAACCCTTGTTGTAGTGGATGATATGAGTCCTCAGTTTCTTGTAGTGGTGGAAAAGTATGAGGACATATTTTCTGAAGATGTTATAGGTTTACCTCCCTACAGGAATATATACTTCTACATTGATCTATAACCTAATAGTTCACTTATATCTATACCTACATATTGCATGGATCTCATAGAGCTTCATGAGCTAAGGGTATAGTTGGAGAACTTGCAGAGGAAGGGCTTCATGAGACCCAATGTTTCACCCTGGGAAGCCTCAGTTTTGTTTGCCAAGAAGGCATATGGGAGTTTGAGGTTATGTGTGGATTATCAGTTCTTAAACCAAGTGTATATGAATAATAATTATCCACTACTGAGGATTGATGACCTCTTCAATCAGTTGAAAGGGGCGTGGTGATTATCGAAGATTGACCTCAGATCTAGCTATCACCAGTTATGAGTAAGGGATGAGTATATACCGAAGACATCCTTCATATGTCATTATAGACACTATGAGTACTTGGTGATGTCATTTATTATGAAAAACACCCTATAAATGTTTGTGGGACTCATGAATGAGATCTTATACCCTTACTTAGACCGGTTCGTGGTGGTCTTCATTGATGAAATCCTAGTGTACTCAGCATCTGAGGAGGAGCATGCGAGACACTTGAGGATGGTCTTGGACACACTCTGAGAGCACCATATTTATAGGAAGATCTAAAAGTGTCATTTATGGATTCAAGAGGTCTATTTTCTAGGACATGTCATTTCAAAGGCTAGAGTTGTAGTGAATCTAGCAAAGATTGGGGAGGTGATTACTTGGGAGCCACCCAAGAGTGTTACTGAGGTGCAGAGTTTCCTTGGTTTGAAAGGTTACTATTATAGGTTTGTACCCAACTTCTCTAGGGTGGAAGAATACTTGAAAGATTTAACATGAAAGGGGTAGCCTTTCATGTGGATGAAAAAGTACCAAGAGAGTTTTCAGTAGTTGAGGCAGAGATTGACAAACACTTCCATATTAAGATTGCTAAAGGTGGGTGTCGAGTATGTAGTGTTCTGGGATGCATCAGGAATCGGGATCAGTTGTGTCCTGATGTAGAGTCAAGTGGTGATTACTTATGGTTCACGTTAGTTGATACCACATGAGTAGAACTATGTGACCCATGATCTTGAGTTAGCAGTGGTGGTCTTTGCATTGAAGATATGGCGACACTACCTGATGGTCAAGTGGTTTATCATCTACTCTAATCACAAGAGTATCAAGCATATATTCTCTTAGAAGGATTTGAAATTGAGCTAGATGAGATGGATAGAGTTCCTCTAGGACTATGAATTTGATATTTTCTATACTCCTATGAAGGGGACATGGTAGAAGATTCTGTCAATAGGATATCCAGTTCATAGTTGATGAATGAGGCATTAGAGTAGTTAGCCTCGTTGTAGTTATCTTTTGTGGATGGAGATGGAGAAGCTTACCTATAATCGATGGTTGTCACACCTCCATTCTTACAGTGATTCAGGGAGGCACATCTTGAGGATACTGACTATGAGACCTTACATGCTAATATTTCCACAGGGCATGCTCTTGATGGATATTCAAAAGGTGGGGAGCATGTCGTTCTTTTCAAAGGACGTACAGTAGTACCAGTATAATTGTGGGAGGAGGTTCTAAGGAAGTTTCATACATCCCCTTTGGCAGTACATCCAGGCATGGAAAATATATATCAGGACCTCCGATGTCAGTTTTGGTGGCCAGGAATAAATAAGGGAGTTGTAGAGTTTGTCTCTCGATGCCTTACTTGTCAGTAAGTGAAGGTTGAGCACCATGTTCCAGTGGGTTTGGATCAACCCCTCAAGGTCCCAAAATGGAAGTGTGATGGGATATAGATGGAATTTATTACGGGTTTACCATGTACGTATAAGGGGCATGATTCCATCTGGGTGATCATTTACCGACTCACCAAATCGTCCCACTTACTAGCTATCTGAGAGTAGAGTTTAGTAGAGAGCTTGGGATGCCACTATGTGTAGGAGATAATTAGACTCCATGGAGTCCCATCAATGATAGTTTTATATCGTGATGCTCACTTTACATCCAAGTTGTGGAATGGATTGAATGAGGCATTTGGGACCCAGTTATGCTTGAGAACAGTGTTCCACACACAAATGGATTACCAAACTGAGAAAACCATTCAGGTTCTGAAGGACGTGCTATGGGATTTCATGTTAGACTTTAACTATAGTTGGGATGATCGCCTATCACTGGTGAAGTTTTCATAAAACAGTAGTTTTCATTCCACCATTAGTATTTCACCATTAGAGGCCTTTTACGGGCGACCCTATAGGTCACCCCTTTGTTGGACTGACCTAGGAGAGTCGGTAATCATGGGCCTGATGTTGGTGCAAACTACTATAGATAAGGTACAAATCATTTGGGAGTGAATAAATATTACATTGATCCATAAGAAGTCTTATGCTGACAGGTGAAGGAGGCATTTAGAGTTCAATTAAGGGGACCATGTGTTCCTTCAAGTTTCACCTCAATAGTGAGTATAGAGATTTGGTCAAGGTGGAAAGCTATCTTTGAGGTTCATCTTCCCTTTCCAGATACTATGTATAGTTTGGAAGGTGGTGTACCTCTTGGATCTACCTCTGCAGTTAGAGAGGGTACACGACATCTTCCACGTGTCGCATCTAAGGAGGTATGTTCATGAATCATTGCACGTCATCAACTGGGGAAAGTTGGACATCGAGGATGGAGTGACTTTTGCTAAGTAAAGGTGGAGATCGAGGATTAGTAGGATAGGATCCTTCATGGTCGATTGATTACTTTAGTGTGTGTCTGGTGGCAGCATGGAAATCTCAAGGAGAGAACATGGGAGTGGGAGACTCATATTCATGCTCAGTACCCTCATCTATTTGAGTAGCCCTTGTTTTGGATTTCAAGGATATAAGTCCCCAAGTTGGGAAGAATTAAATTCCATGTATTTTCTTTGTATTATGTTTAGATATTATATGGATTTATTTCAAGACCAGACGCTAAGAAAGCATGTGATTTTGAGGCCCAGTGTGCCCAGAGAAATTTTTTTAAAAATATTAGACTTTTTAATAGCACGTGCACGCAGTTTTCTTGAAAAATTGGAATAAATATTAAATGGTTTCCCAGATCAGAAATATGAGATCATTATTGAGCTCATAATGGAAGATTTAACCTATGCGTGACTTAAATTTATTCGGTGTGGGTTTTCTATAGAAAAATTCATGGAGGATGAAACCATAAAGAAATTATTTTGACGTAGTGACTTTATTTTTATTAATTCATTGTCAGAAATTCAGGGTTAGCATCATAAAACTAGAATTTCTATAGAGGCATGGAGAAATAACCTCTGAAAAATCATCGGTGGACGATTATGGATCGATCAAACGATTCACCTAGGATTCGATGAACCTTACCGACGACGCTTCATTCTTCATCAGCGATCAAACCGAATAAAGGTAGGGTGTGTTTTTTTTGAGTTTTTTTCCCATTCTTGAATTCTATGATGAATGCAGACCAATAAACAAATAGATTGGCCCATGGATCAGTTCTTGTTGCGGGGTGGGATATTATCTATAGGATTATCAGTATATTGGTCTTTATTTATCTTCGCTTGTCATTCTAATATAAAAGTATTGAGTCTGACATAAAAAAAGGTCGTGGTTTGTTCCTTAGGGTTCTCTTTGTGATTTTCTCCCTCCATTCTCCATTTTCTTCACCATTGGATCCTCGCGGTCATAGCTCGACCTTTCAGGGTGGTTCCAAATGTGATCGGGCCTCTATATTGGAGGCAAACTAACAATAGAGGCTGAATCAGTGTAGATTAGGACCTAAGGAACCCAAATTTGTGAATTTTTTGAATTCCAGGAATTGAAGGATGATTTGTGTCTCATGGAAGAGGAGGAAGAGGCGAACGGTGCATTTCGTCATGGCGCAACCAGTGGAGGTGGCTGGTTTTGTGGTTGGTGGAGTCGTGTGGATGTGGATGCAGCCATGTGAGAGCCAGTGCGATCGGTGGAAGCAGACTGTGGCAGTAGCCATAAAACCGTGATGGACGCGGAACCATAGTGGAAGTAGGAGGCTGTGTGGGATGTGGCCAGGCATGCCATGTGTGGTGGTCCAAGTGGACCACGTGCAAGCAAGCAAGGCCGAGTGGGTTGGGGCAGGTGGGTCGGTCCAAGTGGGCTCGAGTCAGGTGGGATGGGTCAGACCCGAGCCGGACCAAGGGTGACTAGGACAGAGTCGTATCATGGTTGACCATGAGCCACAGTAGCTCTAGTATCCACGGGAGCAACATCCATGCGGCCACATCCACAGACAGTCGACCGCCATGGCTGGTCCACAAAGGCCGGTTCGTGGGTCGATCGACCAACACAGTCATTGGACCGACCGTATGGTCGGTCCACAGGCCTAGTGACCTCTTTAAAACATCAAACTACTATAACTTCTAAAAAAATAATCCAATTAACCAATTGTTTATGGTTTTGAGACCCTGAAGTTGAGATAATCCTTTTGAGACAAGTGGTAAGTTTTTATTTTAGACTAGTATAGGTTAAGAGCATTCCCTTGGTCCTTTCCTTGAGGGTTCAGTATGGAATTATGTCTATATCACTGAATTTTAATCCCCTCTATAGGTTGAGTCCTAGATAGAGTATGGTATCCCTCTATGGGACTAGAGTGAGATAATCTATCACCCCTAATATAGTTTTGTGGAATCGATGTAACCACCAAGAGTAGGGCATTGGTCCTCCATCAAGTGGGCTTCATTGGTAGGGTTAGTGGTGTTCCCCAGTGTGTCCGGGTAGGATCCCCTACATTGTGGGTTGATCTAGATTAGGTATGTGGTATTCTCTAGTGTGTCTAGTTATGATACCCTCTCTATGTATCATATTCTTCCTTGACCAATGCGTTCTCTTTGGGCGAGGCCCAAATGAGCTAGACCTCTTCATGAGTGTCTTCGATGATATAATGGCTCAAGGAGTGGGTTCTCGTAGAATGAGTGTAATTCAATCATAATCTTATAGCTACTAATTGGTTGTGTATTACCTCTAGAATTTGTGTCTTGGATTGAGTATATCTGGATGTTCTTGTTATATGTGTTGTAGATATATACATGTGTAGAGATGACTGTACTTTCCTTTGTGGTATTTTTTTTTTGTATTCCTTTGTGGCCTCGGGGTTTCCTATTGAGTATTTTTATACTCACCCTTATTTATACAGGCTTTTCACACACACGTCATGTCTTGTGTAGATGATCAACCTTTAGACAAAGTCCTAGGTAGACTAGGACTAGGCGGTGGTTTGTGATACTGGACAGACCAGGGTGTGTTCCTATAGCTTTTCAAACAAAAATCATAGTGCCTCTTTTCTTACAGGTTGGACTTGTGGTTGTAGTCTCTTTTTGGTGGGCGTGTATTTGGCCCTGTTTACTTTCTAGTACTTTCACTATTGTACTTTGGTTGTGGGATATAGTGGTTTGCATGCATTGTTTACTTAGTGTTTTTACATTTCATAATTTGTGGCTTGGAGATGTGTGTGTGCATACAGGTACTTTAGGTTAATGCCTTCTGTTTGTGGGATATTCCTACTCGGTGCTAGTCACCATCCCCTGGCCTATTGGAGGTGGTCTTGGGGTAGTCACGGCATAGGCCCCTCTAGAAAGGGTCGTGACACTCGATGGTCATCAATGCCCCTCCATGCTAACCTATCAATTCCCATGGTTATAAGGATAAACCTGTGAATTTTTCATAATAACATATTTATAAAGGAAAAACCGTGTCATTATATCAATTTAATAAAGAAATTAATTAATATAATTTATTTCATTATTTACATTTGCAGTGGCTTTTAACCAAATTTTCAATGCCAAAAAAGATTATGTCGGGCCTAGGGTAAACACTGCATTATCAACTCAATGGTGGTCTCAAATTTCCAATATGAGACTCAGTTTGGGATTTATTCTATTTTTTAGGAAAATTATACATGTGCGATATTAATGTATTTTAATATCTTTAAAATATCAATTTAGAGTTCATCGGGCCTTGGAATCTCATGTCATCTTAGCTCCTAACTCTGAAAATATTCTTAGAAATATTAAATGACAAGAATCGATACATTACAATATGCATCTTGATAAGTTATACCTACATTGATGTCTCTTGAACGTGATGAGGTTATAGTAGTGCTGCCTCTCCTGCCTCTAACTAGCACATGGGTGAACAGCACGACCTACCATATAGGGCCTCATAAGGAACCATTTGTATAGTCTCTTAGAAGCTACTATTATAATAAAATTCAAAAATATGTACATTTTTCTCCTAAAAACCTCTAAAATCAAGAAAAATTGCTCAGATCATGTCCTCCAAAATCCGTATCATACACTCAAACTAACTATCAGTCTATGGGTGGTAGACTATACTCAGAAGTACCTGTGAACCTAGTTCCTTCTAAAAACTACTTCCGAACTATGATGTGAATCGAGCATCCCTTTCCAATACGATAGTACATGGAACTCTATAAAGGTGCATGATCTCCCTAACATATAGCCTTTATAGATTGTCCACTGAAAAGGCCTCCCAAATAGGCAAGAAGTTGGTGAATTTCATCAGCCTGTCGATGATAACCCATGATGATTCACAACCTTGAGACGACCTAGGTAAACCTATCATAAAATTTATGGTGACTTCATCCCATTTCCACTCAGAAATGGATAATGGCTATAAAATTCATGTTGATCACTAGTTTTCTGCCTTCACCTGTTGATAGATGGAATACTGAGCAACAAAACCTGCTATCTTCTTTTTCATACCAGGCCACCAATACTGGCAGTATATGTAACACCCCAAGCTTCCACGGTATGCTTCTCTTTGAATAATATAGTAGTGTGTGTTGTATGCAACTTCGAGTTCTAACACGCACCGCAATCAATCAAACTAGTCGTTATGAATAGTAATACCCACTTTTGAAATTTTATAAATTTTATCTTTCAAAATGGACTTCATTTTTGAATTCGGAATATCAAAATTATCTTAGGGTTAATTTTTGGTATTTTTCTAAAAACTTTCAATTTTTGATGAATAGTGAAAAACACTGAGTTATTGGTTAAAACCGACTTTTTATTTAAATAATTATTTATTTTATTTAAATTTATTTTAGGTCAAAATAGATACATAATACCTATATAAGTTCAATGTAATTCATTGGAGTTAGTTTATAATAATTTTAGACATAAAAATTTTATTAAATTTTTCACCGTGTTTTACCCATCTCCTAGGAGAATTTGCAAATTCGCATAAAACATAATTTTACCGCTCCTGTGAGTGGAATTTCGAAAATCCTAGAGACACAGTTAATATCAAGGAGTAAAATGTGGTTCAATAAGATAAAAATATTTTTTTGTGAATAGTAACTTTTTACTTTTATTTACCACTGTTAAAAGTAAATAGGGTAATTAAGGGTAAAAATGATATTAATATTACCCTAACACATGTCCTAATTCTATTGGACAAGTGTATCTCGACCAAAAACAACCTTGGGAATAAAATATTATCATTTAGGTCCACTTGGATTAGATTAGGACATTTATTATTATTTAATTCAAAAAAGAGTTAAAAGAGTTAAAATTAAAGTTTAATTACTAAAACTTTTTTAATATAGGGTTATACATAAGATAAATTAGATTTTAAATATTCATTAGAAAGATAAAAATATTTCCTACATAATGGTATTTTATTTATAATTTTTATACATTAAATAATTTAATTTATTTATGACACAATGGTGATGCAGTAATTACCTAATTAATGAAATATTAAAATAATTGATATTATAAATATCCAAATAAAAGTAATTTGAGACTTTTTATAAATTCCACTGATTTTATAGGTTAATATGATATGTTATTATTTATTTAATTATGTTTTTTTTAAGTAATCATGTTGTTATTATTTTCACAAAAATCAAATACCAAATAGTGTCAAAATTGACATAAAAGAGTTTTTAAAACAAATATTATATTATTAATTGATATTATATTCCTAAAAATCTAAGGTTCGGCCAAAGGACTTATATAATGATATTTGTATCATTAATTGACCACTTGGAGGTCGCTTGTAAGTATATAGTAAGTTTATTAACTATATAATATAAAAATACAAAGACACATGGTAAATGTCAAACTATTTAACTAAGAGTTAAATCTAAAAGATAAGGTTACTATAGTGACCCAAACCTGTATAAAATATATTGGTTGAGTGGTTTTCGACTCATCCCCACCTTATACTTTGAATAATCCACTTTGGAGAAATTATAAACCGAATATGAATTTATTATAAATTAATATTTGAAGTTTTTCCTAAAGAGCCCCTCCTCCCCCTTATAAAAGGACACCACTTCTAACCAATTCGTCATACCTTCAAAGCCTTTTGGTTTGGACAAAACCTGCCCAAATATCCTCTCAACTTCCCTAAATTCAACCTATAGGCCTTATTGTGATAATAAAGCCAACCTAAGGATCCCTTTTGATCAAATCAAAAGGAAGAACCCGAAGAAGAGGTAATAATTTCACCGCCCTCTTTCAAGTTCCTTTCTTCTTCCACTTATTCTTTCTTTATTATTTACATTATAAAATAATAACTCCAGTATCTTCTATGTACTATGATGTTATTATAAATATGGTACAACCATATTCAATATTCTATCCATCCATTGAATGACATGTCACCATACGTGCGTACGTACGGCTTACCGTCTCCACGTCGTGGTGTAATTGTTATTCAATATATTATTATTTGGATGGGTATAATAATGATGTGTAATTCATGTAAATAATAAATATAACATAATAATGATTCTTTATATATGATATACCATCCAATTATATATTATTTTAATATCAAAAGAATGATATTGTCACTCGTGCATACGTACGGATTACCGTCTCCACGAACGCGATGAGATTCATTCCCCATCGTATCCATTCAAGTATAATTCTCATTTTATGATTAAAAATAATGTTTAGGGACTTGATATCATTATGTATATGAATAAGATACAATATATCCACAACAAACACGGCTTATGTAGCAAAACATATTAAAGAAAATGAGTAAGTTAACACCCGAAATGACGATAATACTAAGATATTATTAAAAAAGAAATGTTAAAAGATAATATATGATATCATAATTATATATATGGTTATTGTATAATTTAATAACAATTTTTTAACTATTATATAGGAGGTTAACATACCATCTACTAAGTAAAAGTATAGGGTAAGGGTTTATTTCACAATCTCTTCATTATCCGAGGTTGTTTATATGTAATTATCTATTGAGACCTCTTTATCATCCACATCCATGTTTCTTAAAAATGTATTTCAAAACATTCTTACTATTTTACATAATATGGGTTAAAGTCATTTGTACCCTTTTTTACTTTTTATAAGAAGCTAATAAATGAATCTTTACGTCATTTTCCAAACAAGGTCCTTTTTAACCTTTTCAACAAAATTAAGGTAAGAATGTCTTTTTTTAACTTATACGGCGAGTGAGGATATTTTCTACCATTGTAAAATCTTAGAAGATTCCATTACAAGATTATAAGAATATTTTCAAAGTAAATGTTTTTTTTTATAATTATGTGACTTTTAAATGATTTCAAAAAAAATAGATATTTCTCTCAAATAGTTTTGATTTCATCTATGTCAACATCCTTTGATGGATTTTAAGCTTATTTGAAGTTGATTTATTATGATAAAAAACTTACATATTGTATTGAAGGTTTTGTGATATGTTTGAATTTGGATGTGTTATTTTTATACCATTCATGGTTTATGGAGAAAGTATTTACATTTCGTATGCTAGTTTTAATACGAATGTTTATGTTATGTTTAAACTTGTTCATATGAGTAATGCATTGGACTTAGTAAGTGACGGGTGGAGCCCGCTATAGCTCCTCGATGCATAGGTAGGTCTCATGAAACAAACTAGTTTCTTGGCATGAGGCCTTGACAAAATCTTATTTGTAGTCTTGGAATGAGGCCTTGGCTACATGGTTATGATAGTCTGGCATTATGCATTCCATCATTATGAAAGTGGTTATTGATATTGCATGTGATTATTTGACTAGTATAATATCCATGTGAATAAGTAAATGTCATTATTTCATTTTATTAATACCATATTATTCTGAAGTTCAAGTTTAAAAGGCTTTTGTTTTAGTTATACATTGCCTTAAATGTTTATGCTTGTTTATGAATGTTTCTGCTATATTGTTATCCTTACTGAGCATCTGAGCTCACCCCTTTATATGTTTTATTTTTCCCAGGATGTGAAGAAATATTTTATGACTGACCTGCAGGGATAGTATGAATGGGATATGAGTGTGGTCTATGGAGACAAGTTGTTTTTGTAGTTTTTCACTTTATTATGTAATGTAAACTTTATGAATGTATCTAGTGATTCCAAGGCTACTAAAGTAATCGGTCTTTCGAGACTTGATATTTTGTGATCATACAAATGTTATGTAATAATGTACCAACTCTAGGTAACTAGGGTTGGGGCATTACAGTTGGTATAAGAGAAAGTTTAGTAAAAACCTTGGAAGCTAGATTTAGATAAACTCTGATTAGAGCACATAGACCTAAGATGGAATTTGAGGATTAGTATAGAAGAACTTCCTACAATTTCGGTATTGTATAGATTTTGTGAGTTTTTTTAGAAATACATCCCTTTCTGGATATGAGTAGGTAGAGGCGGCTCTGGCACAGATGTACCTAGGGGTAAAACCCAAAAACACCACTTTGAGCTAGACTCGAACAGGAACTGGTGCACGACAACAGGCCTTACTGCACTCTTGGTTACGACACTCGTGGGGGATATGCTTAGGATAATTCTCATTTTCTTTACAAACCATTATGAAGGGTTTATGAGTATATACTTCCTCAAAGAAAACATTTTTATGATTATGGATTATATCCATAAACTGTTCAATTTATGTTAAGTGTTTTACAAGTATGGAATTATGTATTTTGATTCATAAACTGATCTAGTTTATTCCATTGTTTAGAAATGGTTCCTAGTGGAAGGAATGGAAACCATATCAATTCACACACTACATGTAGGGATTGACCTCCTGCTCAAGATAATTATAGTGGATCTGGTGATACAACTGGTGCTGATCATCTTATCACTATACTGGGATAACTCACTCAGGTTATGAATAATAACCTTACCTGTATGGAGCACCCTGATCCACAGGGTGGAGGATCAATGATAGATTTCTTCATGAGGCAACAACCACCAACATTCAATGGGAGTAAAAATCCATTAGTAGCTGAGCAATGGATAAATTCCTTAGAGAAAATATTCCACGCTTTGGGGAGTAGTGAAAGGGAAAAAGTTGTCATGGAAGTTTACCGCCTTACTAGAGATGCTGATCAATGGTAGTCATTGATTCAAAACACAAAGGAGGGTGATAAAGTATCAAATATGTAATGGAGGGAGTTCCAAGAGATTTTCTTAGAAAAATACTTTCCTCATGACCATCGAGCAGATATGGAAAGGCAATTTCTCAGTCTGAGGCAAAAGGAGGATGAGAATGTCATAAAGTATGAGGCTAACTTTACAAGGTTAGAGAGGCATGCAGTAGATTATATACGTAACCCAAGAATTAAGATTGATCGTTTCTTTTATGGGTTAAAACCATTTCTCCGTCGAGCATTAGTATCACAATCCTTCTCATCACACGAAGATATTGTCTCGTGTGTGTTGACACTCCTTTTCATCACAGAATCTAAAAGATCGGAAAAGGGGAATATCTGAGCTCAAAGTGATTCATCCTTTGAAGAAAACATCAAAAATCGACAAAGGCAGGAACACAGGATCAAAAGCAACTTCACCGCGCAAGTTATATCACTATCGCACAAGTCCACTTGCGCGACGCACTGGGTCGCGCAAGTGACTTGCGCGACCTAAGTGATAACCGCCCGGTAACTGCCCAGGGTCTTCTTTTGCCTATAAATAGACCCTGTGGGCCCCCCATATGAGAGGATCTTTTTTCAGAAACTCGGATTGAAGCTCCTGACGCCCAAGTCTCTTCTCAAAGCTTCCGGAACACTTCTAAGTTAATTTATTACCTAGAACGGAATATCTAAAGAGAGGGAGGAAGGCCTAAGTGTTGAAACTCATCAACACTTGCGCGCCTGAATGGCCAGCCCTTAAGGGAACTGGTCACACTTGCGCGCCGCCTTATTCCTTCAATAGAATTTGCGCGTCCCTTTTTCTGGAAGAACCTCAAGGGGATTCTAAAGGGTTTAATAAAGAGTCGCTCAAGTATTTCAATTCTGATTGAAAATCGCGCAAGTACACCATGTGTCACGCAGGTATACTTGAGCGACCAATACTTGCGCGCCCATGCAAGACTTGCGCGCCTTTCAAGACTTGCGCGCCCCTACCTTTTTTGGGTGCCCATATTGCCCATTTTTACCCCTCTTAAGCCATCACACCTTTCCTTTTCAAGATTCAGTCTTCAAGACACTCTTCAAAGCCATTTATGGCATGATTTCTTGATTTGACTTCCTTATCTGAAAGGAATTATGTGGAATATCTCTCAAAACCTAGTGATTTAAATATCCTTATGTCACTAAATATGGAGAGTTCATTCATTCAACCTCATCCTTTAAGATGAGAGAATCCTTAACCTGGGTCTCCTTTTCAGGAATAATCCCCAGTTATAAGTCTTTTAATCTGGGCATCCTCCTCAGGAGTAAGCCCCAAACCTTAATTCCTTAAACTTGGGCATCCTCCTCAGGAGTAAGCCCCAATAATAATCCTTTAATTTGGGCATCCTCCTCAGGAGTAAGCCCCAATCTCAAATATGGGCATCCTTTTTAGGAGTAAGCCCCAAACCTTAATCCCTAACCTGGGTCTCCTTTTCAGGAATAAGACTCAGTTATAATCTTGGGCTTCCTTTTCAGGAGTAAGCCCCAAGTCCCCTAACCTGGGCCTCCTTTTTAGGAGTAAGTCCCAGTCATAATCTTGGGCTTCCTTTTCAGGAGTAAGCCCCAAGTCCCCTAACCTGGGCCTCCTTTTTAGGAGTAAGTCCCAGTCATAATTATGGGAATCCTCTTCAGGAGTGAACCCCAAGTCCCTTAATTTCTCTTAACCAGTCCTAAATTACGTTTGATATGGGGTTCCTTCTCAGGAGTAAAACCCAATTATCAATCCTCTCCTAATTTGGGTTTCCTTTTTAGGAATAAGTCCCAAGTTAGAGTATTCAAATCTCCATAAAGCACATATACCTTTATGGACCATGTTCCTGGATTTTCTCCCTAAAAGTAAATCCTAAACCTTCATCTATCTGGGCAGTCATACATACATAAGCCCCAAATAATTTCTTATGATTGCATCTTTCATGGAACAATTGTCTAATTTTTACCAATACCTCTTGTTTCTCACACCGAGCATGACTCACGTGAGCTTAGAGTGTAAAATTAATTATGACATTCTTCTTTGAGCCATCAATCATAAACATCATACTCCATTACTTGAACTATGTGGGTTCTGATTCCTTTTCCAAAACAAAGGATACGTAGGTAGCCCATTTATGGGTTCGATCCCAACTTTGAAATAATCCCTGTCCTTCTGAATGACGATAAAATTCAAGTGCCCCACTGAGTGGCTTTAAAACCAGCCTGATCATCATAATGACCAAGAGACTTTTATATAAATGTTTTGAAGGATACCATTGACCAAGACTCTCTAAATAGATTCAGATGATTCTCTATTGATGAAGAACCTCGAATACATATAAAAGATTCTCTAAATTTCTTGCATATTTAATCATTGATTGTTAAAACTAAAGGAAAGCTCATTTTATACTTGGTAATGTAATAAGGATTCATGAACATAACTTAAATCTATAAAGAGAGTCCCGGAGTAGACAATAATTCCCCTCAAAAAGGTGTGATGAGTCCGACCTCCCATCCTCTCGACCAATGCAAATTCCTAAGCCTCATCAGTCCACAAGCTAATGAGCGCCTACCTTTGGAAAGTAGGTCCAAACGGATGTGGAATCATTGGATGTTTCCGGTTCTACGAACAAACCCGCTAGAAACCGATCGGAACGTTTGAATCTCCCGTCCAGGAGGTCATCCCCGAAATCCGTGCGAAACAAAAAATGGTGAACCCGACGTGAATCCTTAACCAAGTTAAAGTGATGTTCTTCTTATTTGTTAGGCCCCTTGGGCTAACAAATCAATCATTGACATGTGCTCATCCAAAAGATGCAGTGGCCAGATTCATCTTGATTATGTCTGTTATATGGAACAGGCACTCTTTTCTCAAGATCTTCTGCAAAATGGATTTTCTTAAATTCACCCCTGTGAATACTGCTGCTGTGAACACCTCTACTGTGAGGTCTGCTGCTGTGAAAACCAATGCTGCAACTCCTGCTGGAACGTCGTCCGCTCTAAGGATGACATCACCAACTCAGCGTCTTCAACGCTGGGTTTCTAATGCACTGGTTAAGGAGTACCGTCGCAACGGCACTATCCCAACTCTGGAGGCCGCTCATCAATCCCTCTAAGTTAACAACTCTACCTGGTCGTCCGGACAACGGCGGCCAGCGATCAAGAAGCAGGCGGTTCTGACTACCATCTCCAACCATTTCGGGTCGTTATCCCCAGAACGCAATTTCCATTCACTCCCTTACTCTGAGGAAGTGAATGAGCAGGTCCCGCAGGGCCTTAATTCAAAAATACAAGATTCCTTCTCGAGGGCTCCCATCAACAATCGCCGCCAGACTCGTGCGGTAGTGCACCCTCAACATGATGAGGGTACCGACTCCAGACATTCAGATCAGGTTCCTCGAACCCGAGCAGGCAAGATGAACCGCCAGAGACGGAATCCGGTTAACAATGGGCAGGTTGTCATCCCTGCCATCTCCGGAGAAGTCCACCAACCTAATTTGGTGGAAAATAACGAGCAGGCACAATCACCTGCCCGTTTTAATTCTGCTGTCCAGCAGACTCGTCTGGCAGCATCACGCCAATCCCGCCAGGCAATTCCGGCGGAGTACTATAGGCAGGAACATACACCTGCTTATTCATCATCAGTTAGTTAGCAGGCTCTCCTGACTACATATGATGGAGTCCACCAACCTAACTTGGTGGAGAACAATGAGCAGGCATACACACCTGCCCGTTTTAATTCTGCTATCCAGCAGACTCGTCTGGCAGCATCAAGCCAATCCCGCCAGGCAATTCCGGCGGAGTACTATAGGCAGGAACATGCACCTGCTTATACATCACCAGTTAGTCAGCAGGCTCGTCTGACTACATATGATGGATCTCGTCAACTGTGTTTGGCGAAGTGTAATCAGAGGGCACATACACCTGCTAATACTAATCAAGCCTACCAACAGTCTCGCTTGGTAGCGCACGGAGAAGTCAGTCGGAAAGCCCCGACGACAAACGGGAGGCAGACTCAACTCTCTGCCTCCACACTTGAGTACTGTCAGGATTCACTGATAGGAAAAAGAGGACAGGAGCAGGCACATACACCTACTCCAAGCCCGAAATGGACGTATATCCCCATTCCGGTGGCTGAATTCACCAAACATATTTTTTTCAATGGTGAAAGAGCAGAAGCAAATTCCTGCTCATATTCTGGATGCTTTCCAGGATATCATAACAGCTTCAGCATCATCTCAGGGACAGACACATAAATCTATCCCTAGCAGTGGAGTGACACATCAACGATTCACTCCGGAACAGACACAAACATCTGTTCCAGTCCAAGAGGGTTATGGGGCATACTCCCCCATATCATACGGACAACCAAGTCAGGCACATACACCTGATTTGAGTGGAGATCGTCAGCCTAACCTGAACATCTTTCCTGATCAGGCACATACACCTGCTCAGAGTAACCACTTTTTTCAACAAGTGGTTTCTAAAGTGAGTAAGAAGGCATCTAAGAAAAAGATCCACCCAGCACAGTCAAGAGATCAAAGGCCAATCTATAACAAGGCCTTGCTCGATGCTGGAGTTCTTGAAGCCCTCAGACATTTATCTGTCGGAATTCAAGATTCTACTCCCTCAGTTCCCAATAATGGGAACATTAATTCTGAAGGTCTTCAACAGACACTTCCTCATGACGGCTTGCTTCATGAAAATTTGGTCAATCTTGAAGTTTCTTCTTCAGATGAGAGCCACAGGAACCCTCTGTGTGGTCAGAAGACCAAGGAGCAAGAGATCTCATCTTTTGCTGTAACCCATTATGGTGGTCCTCCCCATGATGATGAACTTCTATGCGAAAGTCCTCTCCACAGTAGTGATTCACATTGCCTGGAAAATACTCCAGTGGATAATGTAGTGCCGAGAAAGCCCTCTTATCTTGAGGCACTTGCAAATGCGAAACCAGTCATGTCTGATGCTTTATCGCTAACAAGTGAAATACTTTCTCAATCAGAAGATAGCCCAGGGTGTAGGTCATTCTCCGAACCACCCCTAAGTCATGCATCTTCTAGTTTGATCAATGATCTCTCTACCAATCTTGTTTAATCCGATGAAGCAACAAGGAAACACCAACTCTGGTCAAAACAGGTAGAATAATCTTCATTTAATGATAAAGAGGAAATGCTGAACATGAGGAAAAAACTGGAAAAAGGTGAAGTACCAGTCATGTTTTGGCCTTTGGCTGACTCCCAGTACGACATTCCAAAGATATTGACGGATGATGGAATCCATGATATTAGTCTCAACATATGGAAAACTCTTTATCAATTAAAGAAGAAGGTATTATCTTATGATGAATATGAAAATCATCTTAAGATAATAGAAGGGCTACAACGTCAGATTGATTTGGAATCTCTATCAGTCTCTCGGTATCCGAAGGCTGAAAAGCAACAGACAACCCTTCAACGTTCATGCCTTGGCGCGCTAAGAAAATTGCGTCAGTTAATTGCCAATGCTCCATCTGATGTTCATATCAGAGGATGGGGTGTTCACGGAGTACTACATTTCACAGTGCTTTCCAGTCAGCAAAGCCCGCCGAAAATGGTCTCATGCAATGTTATTGCCCATGGCCGGCCACAGTCAATGGACTTTGTTCATAATCAAAAGCTTTCTCAAGAACAGGCTTCAACTAGTTCCTCTCAAAATCAAGTATATAGAGAACAAGTTGTTGAATTGCTCATACATCAAGCAGGCGAGAATATTGCACAAGCCTCTTGTCTGGAGCAAACACATCATCAAATGACAGAAGTTTCGGAAATCATCCAACGGTCTGTTGAACCAGGTGATAAAAGTGGATACAGGTTAATGCATCCAGCTAATTTCCGAACTAAGATTCGCAAGATCAAGAGAGATTTTAAGAAGATCTCAGACATAGCATGTCAAGAGACACCCCATCTTGTCAGACTGGGGACTTCTCTAACCCAACCCTCAGAGTCAACAAATGGGATTCGAGGAGTTGAGCAGAAGCAGCAGGAACATCCCCAGTCCACCGGACTGGGGACTTTTTCAAATCCTCAATCCCTCCCTCATAGAAAGTCAGTATTCTCTCGATTAGGGAATAATCCTCAAGAGGAACGAAGAGCCAAGATATCAGGAGATTTCTCCAAGTGACGGTTCTCCAAGAAGTTCCTGAGGGATCAAGTCAACGGAATGCCATGTCTCATCATCGACATGGAAGAAGACAATATCACAGAAATGCTGATAGAAAGGATTCCGTGCAATATGCATCCATTAATGTCATCAATGTCGTTTCTGCTGATTCACCAGATGAGGCTCAATCAGAGGGATCAGACGAAGAGGTTCCTGCTCAAGAAGTTGCGCACACAGACCTAAATGAAGAAGGTGTGCGCACACGTAATCAAAGGCTTACCCAAAATCTGATTATTCCTTCAAGTAACCCACTTCCCCCTCTCCGAAAAGGATCCAATAAGGGGAAAGGAAAGAATCAGGTTACTTCTCACCCTTCCTCTGAAGGAGGTCAATCGCTCTCATTAGAGCAAAGGTTTTCACAACAGGAGGAAGAAATGAAAGAATTAAGAAGGTTGAATGCAGAACTACTTCAGAGTAGTCTTCTTCTTAAGAATGCTGAAGTCCGACAGCCGAAGGAATTTGTTGTAACTACTGAGATGGATCAGGAATATCCTCCTTTATCAGTACACCCTCAGAGGTCTAATCCTACGGGTCAAACGCAACAACGGTTGGCAGCACTACCATCAGTTGCAGCACCAACCACCACATCTGTCCAAGCTCCATTCATTGCACCTACCCAAAACCAAGTTCAACCTGATGTTTCTCAAAAGTTAATAACTACAATTGAGTCATTAACAGCTCGGTTAGAAACTATGGAAGGGAAACGGGCGCAAGTTCAACCTGAAAAGAAAGTTTACCCTGAATGGGTAGATTCAATTTCTCCTCCATCCAGTTTTGGAAACCCTGTTTTCCCTACTTTCAATGGATCAGGCGACCCTGAACAACATTTGACGCATTACGTGTCTTGTTGTGATCCTATGATGGGAACTCCAGAGCAGCAAGAAGTAGTGAAACTCAGATGCTTCGTGCGAACCTTGCAAGGACCAGATTTTGTCTGGTATACAAGCTTGCAATCCCGGTCAATCATCGGATGGGAGGATCTTCGTCAAAAATTCCTTCTTCAGTTCAGCTCAACTTTTCCAAAAACGACAGTTTTAGATCTTACAAACTGCAAGCAAAGGGAGAATGAAAGAGTCTCTGATTTCATTGCTCATTGGAAGGGATTAACGTATTCCCTGAGTTTAGCACTCCCTCAGGAGGAACTGTTTCCAATCTGTGTGGCAAATTTGCGTGATGAATTATGCACGCCACTGATCCCTGTGAAATACACAGGAGGGTTTCGAGACCTTACTTCAATCGCTCAATAGATTGAAGATTCCCTTATACAGGCTAAGGTTAAATCTCGTATAATTCCATCAGCTCCAGGAAGGAGAATGGGTAAAGAGGAAACTGCTACAGTTATGCTTAAACAAGCACCTGTACCTATTTCTACTTTAAAACCTTCATCTTCTCGAAGGGCTCCACCTCCTGAACGCCAACAACAAAGTCTGTTTCATCCAAATGATCAAAGAGATCAACGACGAAAACAATTTGAGGATTTGAAGAGTAAAACATACTCTTTCCGAAGTGAGCAAGTTCCTGGTTACTTCATTTCAGCTCTGGAAAATAATTTGGTTCAATTACAAGTTCCCAAGAGTCCAAACAAGGAAGGAGATGAAGACCGTCCCAATTATTGTCCCTTTCATCAAATGTTGGGGCATCCCATCCAGGAGTTTTTTGTCTTTAAAGACCTCCTGCAAAAGATGGTCGACTTGGGACAAGTCAAATTGAAGGGTTCTTCAGCTCATGTAGCGTGTATTACCGCTACAGATCCAGAGGAAGGAGGCGAGTGGCAGGAAGTCAAAAGCAAAACTACGAAAAAATATGATGATTGGATGGTCAGAAAGACAATCAATCGGACCCATTCCATTTTGCGAACACAATTGAAGAAGCCAATTGTGTCTCCTACAAAAGCTGCAGTAAAGCCTCCATCAAAAGACAAATCCTCAAATGGGCAGAGGCAGTACCTCTCAAAGAAGTCAGTTCTAAATGCATTGTTAGCTTCATGAAGTCTAACATCATTACTAGATTTGGTGTCCCTCATACCATATTGACGGACAACGGCACCAACTTCTGTTCTTCTGAGGTGAAGAAATTGTATCAAAAATACAACATTAAATCCAACCATTCATCTCGATATCATGCTGCAGCCAATGGCCAAATAGAAGCTTTTAACAAGACTCTTTCAAATATACTGCAAAAGATGGTGGATAAAGATAAGAGTTCATGTCCTGATAAACTCTTTCATGCTTTATGGGCTTATCAGACTACCACTCGCAATGCAACGCGGTCAACTCCATATTCATTGGTATATGGAACAGAAGTAGTCTTGCCAATTGAAGTTCAATTTCCCTCACTCATAATAGCCATTTGTGATCAGTTATCTACAGATGAGCAATCCCAAAAGCGGTTGAATGAATTGGAACAGTTAGATGAGAAAAGATTGTGCACTTTGCACCACTTGGAAATCTATCAGAATCGAATAGCACGAGCTTTTAACAAAAAAGTTCGTCTTCGTTCATTCATTCAGGGGGAATTGGTATTGGTTCTCAGAACACCAATGATACTAGGAAAGAAGCCTCCCAAGCTTGAACCAAAATGGGAAGGACCTTATTCAATACATAAGGTCTACTCCAATGGAGCTTATTCATTAATCTCAATGGATGGAAAACTCATCACGACTCCAACCAATGCCAGATTTCTGAAGAAATATTTTGTATAAACACAAAATATGGTCCCCAGAACTAAGACTCTTACAATTGGTTCATACAGCAATGGTCCAGTATGACCTTAAACTGCAACTTCGTCCAACATGACGTTAAATTGTAGAAAAGAACTTGTCCCCGCAACATGACATTAAACTGTGCAGCACCAGTTCGTCCTTGCTATATGACGTTAAACTATACAGCAATGGTCCAGTATGACCTTAAACTGCAACTTCTTCCAACATGACGTTAAACTGTAGGAAAGACCCTTACATCCGGAAAGACGTTAAACTACATAAGCACTTAAAAGTCCAGTATGACTTTAAACTGCATCATCATCCACGGTCTATGCATATGACCTTAAACTATTTTCACTTTCGTCCAACATGACGTTAAACTGTAGAAAAGAACTTGTCCCCGCAACATGACATTAAATTGTGCAGCACCAGTTCTTCCTTGCTATATGACGTTAAACTATATAGCAATGGTCCAGTATGACCTTAAACTGCAACTTCGTCCAACATGACGTTAAACTGTAGAAAAGAACTTATCCCCGCAACATGACATTAAACTGTGCAGCACCAGTTCGTCCTTGCTATATGACGTTAAACTATACAGCAATGGTCCAGTATGACCTTAAACTGCAACTTCGTCCAACATGACGTTAAACTGTAGGAAAGACCCTTACATCCGGAAAGACGTTAAACTACATAAGCACTTAAAAGTCCAGTATGACTTTAAACTGCATTATCATCCACGGTCTATGCATATGACCTTAAACTATTTTCACTTTCGTCCAACATGACGTTAAACTGTAGAAAAGAACTTGTCCCCAAAACATGACATTAAACTGTGCAGCACCAGTTCGTCCTTGCTATATGACGTTAAACTATACAGCAATGGTCCATTATGACCTTAAACTCAACTTCGTCCCACACGACATTAAACTGTGAAAAAGTTCCCTAAACCATCCAGCATGACCTTAAACTGCATCATCCCTGGTCCATGTATATGACCATAAACTATTTGAAAATCCCTCATGTCCGGAAAGACGTTAAACTATATAATCATCAAAGGTCCAGCATGACATTAAACTGCACCATCCACGGTCCATGCATATGACCTTAAACTATTCACACTTTCGTCCAACATGACATAAATGGTGTGTTATTTTGTCCTTACTGCATGACATTAAACTGCTCAGTCCCCCTTTCGTCCAATATGATGTTAAACTATTTTATCCCCATCGTCCTAACTACATGACGCTAAACTGTACAGAAAATCCTTGATATGTCCTACATGACATTAAACTGTATTTTGTCCCTGCTACATGACACTAAACTGTGCATCACCAATAGTCCTAACTGCAAGACTTTAAACTGCATAGTCCCTTTTTTATGTCCTACATGACATTAAACTATGCATCGTTAAGGTTGTTGTTACCTCTTGTTTCTCACACCGAGTATGACTCACGTGTGCTTAGAGCAAACATCAACCATAACACTCTCTTTAGGCCGCTAATCATGTGTAAGTCCCAACAACATTTTAATTAGATCGTTGTCCCCAAGAACAACTTGATCATTAATTCATTCTTTAATTGAACTACACAGACTTTGATCCTTGCCCTCCAGGCTGGGTATGTAGGCAACCTCCCAGGGTTCAAGCCCGAAAACAATCTCTTCACATCAGTTCACCACCATCTCATATGATTTTGATTTGTGAAACTGCCCCTAGAATCAATATTTTTACATTGATTCACTTTCGTCCTTGTTATACGACGTTAAACTATACAACACTTTTGTCTAGTACGACAATAAACTATAATATTCTTTGATCTCCTCACTTGAGAGAGAACTATTATTGACATTGATTTTTCAATCATGTTTCATTTCAAAAAAACTATGTGCATACATGGTAATGCCTAAATTTTTTATCTCAGGTTAAACCATCATTGCACTAAAGTCCCCTTTCACCCTTCACATGTACGAACCAAATTTGTACAAAGGGTAGTTCAAGAACTACGTGGGCTTGATTCCCATCCTTATGGGATACGTAGGAACGTTCGAGTATCCCTCGAATCCAGCCCCAAGTCTTTTGGGCCTAACCCCAAATTTCACTTTTAGTCCCTTGGCTGAAAAAATCCTCATAAAAACATACACTGTGTATTCATTATTATGGTCCGAATTCTATGACCCTAAACTAAGATTTCTCATACTTTCGTCCTGCACGACGTTAAACTGCATTTCAAGAACTATGTATGGCTTGATTCTCATTCTTATGAGATACGTAGTGAAGTCCAAGTTTCAATTCACGACCCAGCCACAACATGATTATGGTTATCATTGACCTATGTATCTCTATATACATTGGACAATACCCATCTTTATGTGTTATAATACTAACCTTAAATATTTTCAGATCTTCATAACCCTTTTCATGACTTCTAGTCACAAAAATGTCAAACTTCTGAGAAATCTTTTGCCTGACTATGCAGCACGTGCCCATAGGTGGCCTTGCATAAACAGTCCACATAACAGACTTGTTAGCCGAAAGATGCTATTTATTTGACCATGCAGCCAATGCCCTTAGGTGGCCCTGCATATTTCAACCCCCTAACGGGTTTGTTAAATAATGGTAACTTCATTCTTGGGAAGAATGCCTCTTTTGTCCTTATTTGTCTTAAACGACAGTATGTAGGGATCCGCAAAAAAATATCCATCCTTAACATATTTGTCCCATATCCTTTTTCATAATCTAAAAGTATTCAAGTCTATGGTTTATTCTTCTTCCCTACGTTTGGGTCAGACCTTCGTAGGAGTGATATTCATCCAGTTCTTCGATATTCTTGTTCGGAAATATCTTCTCCATATTCAAGTACCTCTTTCCATACAACAAACTCTATACTTTAGAAAATTTGAATCTCCATAAACTTTCACTGGCTTTTAGCACTAGGAAAGTAAATTTCTGGGAGTTCTTTTGCCTGACTATGCAGCACGTGCCCATAGGTGGCCTTGCATAAACAGTCCACATAACAGACTTGTCAGCCGAAAGATGCTATTTATTTAACCATGCAGCCAATTCCCTTAGGTGGCCCTACATATTTCAACCCCCTAACGGGTTTTGTTAAATAATAGTAACTTCATTCTTGGAAACTACTTCTTCTAATGCCTTTCAGCTCTTTTTCATATCATTCCTCAGATTCAAATATTCTTAAGCTATAGTTTACATTTTTCCCTCATACTCGAGTATGGTAATATGTTTTCAGATAAATTGTCAAGGAATTGAATCAATTTTAGTACATTTCGGTCAAAGCTATTTCGACCTTAAATATTATCCCCTTTATGTCCGGCATGCATGACTTTAAACTGCCCATAAAAGACAAAGGAACTCTGAATAAAATTCAAGTTCCATCTCACTAAATATACATTTTTGTATGATTTAGGTAATATTGAGCAATTAAAAGGTTCAAAGTTTGTAGGATTATTTGTAATAATCCTAGTAAAAATTAAACTATGCTTACTAGGCCCATTGGTTTAAGTAAATTTGAAGAAGGTAATAAAAGAATGCAGGTACAAATGATTGAAGATGAAAGTGTTTTTCATTGATACACAAGAGTTAGAAGGACATCCACAGACTGGAGTCTCTTCTCTTTTTCAAGAATTACAAGAGGCTTTCAACATAACACTTCATTTGATTTACGGCATCCCGAGCTTCATCAGCAACCACCTGGAATTCATTCATTCAACTGGATACAAAAAGAGATGCAGTGATACCAGCTCTTCTTGGAACAATTGTAAGAGGATGTTCTTGAGTGCGGTTTGAGAAAATTTTTTTCTGATCAAACAGTGACTCTGTTTCTGTCCAAGAGACTTGGAAGATGGATACATGGATTTGAGAATGGAGCATTGGAAGTAAAGAGCCATTTGGAGAGAGTACTCTTTTCAGATATTGCTCTAATACCATGTTTGTCTTCTCTCCACCAACCGCTAGTAAAAAACATTTCAGCCCATGGGTTTTCCATTTTCATATCTGCAAGGAAATGGCATGGAAGGAGAATTTGAAAGTTCACACCATTGTTGTTGCTCTTAATGCATAGCATAACCGAAATGAAGAAGTAGCAGCGCAGCTGCATTTTAGGTGTATAGTTGTTTGCATTTGGAACATTGACTCCTTGCAAGTGACCATGACCACATAGAGACAGGTAGATGCTCTGTGGGAAATTAAGATGATATTTCTTCAAGTACTTAGCCAAATCTGGGAGAGTGCTGTTGCAGATATCATAGTAATCATGGCCAATGATGTTCATCATGTCATCAATCCGCTTGCTAGCCAGTTCATCAGCCGTTCCAATTCCCTTGGTAACCACTGAATCTGCACAAAAGATGAATAAACTAACTCTTAAATAGGTTTTTTTTCATAAAATTTGTGAAAGAAATTTGAAAAATTGCTAAGGCATTAAGTCGTGCAAGTCTAAACAATGACGCGCAAGTATTCGTGTGCCGTGCTAGTTTTTGACGCGCAAGTATAAACCACGCAAGTACAGATACCTTTACAGTAGCGCGACATCAAGGAAAACACTAGAAAACAGAGCAACCTGTGCAGCTAAGGTGACCTGCGCGGCGAGAGCTTGAAGGTATGAAGTCCGGAAATCCGGATACTTGTACGGAGGTGAGCTCATGTATTTATAGGCCAGGAGGCCTATCTGCGCGTCGTACCCAGAGCGCTTAAGTCCTGCACGACGCAAACTTGCGCGCCGCCCTCTGTGCACTGAAGACTTGCGCGCCCCCCTTTCCTTTGGATGGATTCGATTTACTCAGAGTCAAATCCTCATTTCTCTCCAGATCCAACTCTGAGGGGGGACTTTTGTTGACACTCCTTTTTGTCACAGAATCTAAAATATCGGAAAAGGGGAATATCTGAGCTCAAAGTGATTCATCCTTTGAAGAAAACATCAAAAATCGACAAAGGCAGGAACAAAGGATCAAAAGCAACTTCACCACGCAAGTTATATCACTGTCGCGCAAGTCCACTTGCGCGACGCACTGGGTCGCGCAAGTCCACTTGCGCGACGCACTGGGTCGCGCAAGTGACTTGCGCGACCTAAGTGATAACCGCCCGGTAACTGCCCAGGGTCTTCTTTTGCCTATAAATAGACCCTGTGGGCCCCCCATATGAGAGGATCTTTTTTCAGAAACTCGGATTGAAGCTCCCGATGCCCAAGTCTCTTCTCAAAGCTTCCAGAACACTTCTAAGGTAATTTCTTACCTAGAACGGAAGATCTAAAGAGAGGGAGGAAGGCCTAAGTGTTGAAACTCATCAACACTTGCGCGCCTGAATGGCCAGCCCTTAAGGGAACTGGTCACACTTGTGCGCCGCCTTATTCCTTCAATAGAATTTGTGCGTCCCTTTTTCTAGAAGAACCTCAAGGGGATTCTAAAGGGTTTAATAAAGAGTCGCTCAAGTATTTCAATTCTGATTGAAAATCGCGCAAGTACACCATGTGTCGCGCAGGTATACTTGCGCGACCAATACTTGCGCGCCCACGCAAGACTTGCGCACCTTTCAAGACTTGCGCGCCCCTACCTTTTTTGGGTGCCCATATTGCCCATTTTTACCCCTCTTAAGCCATCACACCTTTCCTTTTCAAGATTCAGTCTTCAAGACACTCTTCAAAGCCATTTATGGCATGATTTCTTGATTTTACTTCCTTATCTGAAAGGAATTCTGTGGAATATCTCTCAAAACCTAGTGATTTAAATATCCTTATGTCACTAAATATGGAGAGTTCATTCATTAAACCTCATCCTTTAAGATGAGAGAATCCTTAACCTGGGTCTCCTTTTCAGGAATAATCCCCAGTTATAAGTCCTTTAATCTGGGCATCCTCCTCAGGAGTAATCCCCAAACCTTAATTCCTTAAACTTGGGCATCCTCCTCAGGAGTAAGCCCCAATCTCAAATATGGGCATCCTTTTTAGGATTAAGCCCCAAACCTTAATCCCTAACCTGGGTCTCCTTTTTAGGAATAAGACTCAGTTATAATCTTGGGCTTCCTTTTCAGGAGTAAGCCCCAAGTCCCCTAACCTGGGCCTCCTTTTTAGGAGTAAGTCCCAGTCATAATCTTGGGCTTCCTTTTCAGGAGTAATCCCCAAGTCCCCTAACCTGGGCCTCCTTTTTAGGAGTAAGTCCCAGTCATAATTATGGGCATCCTCTTCAGGAGTGAACCCCAAGTCCCTTAATTTCTCTTAACCATTCCTAAATTACATTTGATATGGGGTTCCTTCTCAGGAGTAAAACCCAATTATCAATCCTCTCCTAATTTGGGTTTCCTTTACAGGAATAAGTCCCAAGTTAGAGTATTCAAATCTCCATAAAGCACATATACCTTTATGGACCTTGTTCCTAGATTTTCTCCCTAAAAGTAAATCCTAAACCTTCATCTATCTGGGCAGTCATACATACATAAGCCCCAAACAATTTCTTATGATTTCATCTTTCATGGAACAATTGTCTAATTTTTACCAATACCTCTTGTTTCTCACACTGAGCATGACTCACGTGAGCTTAGAGTGTAAAAGTAATTATGACATTCTTCTTTGAGCCATCAATCATAAACATCATACTCCATTACTCGAACTACGTGGGTTCTGATTCCTTTTCCAAAAAAAAGGATACGTAGGTAGCCCATTTATGGGTTCGATCCCAACTTTGAAATAATCCTTGTCCTTCTGAATGATGATAAACTTCAAGTGCAACACTGAGTGGATTTAAAACCAGCCTGGTCATCATAATGACCAAGAGACTTTTATATAAATGTTTTGAAGGATACCATTGACCAAGAATCTCTAAATAGATACAGATGATTCTCTATTGATGAAGAACCTCGAATACATATAAAAGATTCTCTAAATTTCTTGCATATTTAATCATTGATTGTTAAAACTAAAGGAAAGCTCATTTTATACTTGGTAATGTAATAAGGATTCATGAACATAACTTAAATCTATAAAGAGAGTCCCGGAGTAGACAATAATTCCCCTCAAAAAGGTGTGATGAGTCCGACCTCCCATCCTCTCGACCAATGCAAATTCCTAAGCCTCATCAGTCCACAAGCTAATGAGCGCATACCTTTGGAAAGTAGGTCCAAATAGATGTGGAATCATTGGATGTTTCCGGTTCTACGAACAAACCCGCTAGAAACCGATCAGAACGTTTGAATCTCCCGTCCAGGAGGTCATCCCCGAAATCTGTGCGAAACAGTGTGCTATCAAGACAGAAAAGGAATTCTCTAAGTCTTATGAATTTAAATCAAAGAAAGAGAAGAAGAGATCTTCTAAACACTTTGGAAATAGAAATAAAGGTAAGAAGGGAAAAGTTGATTATCCATCCTGTAGTAAATATGGGAAGAAACACCCAGGTACTTGCTTTAAGGGAATGGGAGTCTGTTACAAGTGTGGTGAAAAAGGACACCAAGCTCATGATTGCAAGGGAAAGATAGTTGATGTCAACGTGTAATGCTATAATTGTAGATAAATTTGTAATTATGCAAATTAATGTCTTAAACGTCAAGGTAACTTACCTTAGAAAAGGCCAATGGATCAAGAACAAGCTTATGCTATCACTACTGTTGAGGTTGAAGCTCCGAAAGACATGGTGGCAGGTAATTTAATGGTTTCCTCAAGTTTGGAAAATGATTTATTTGATTCTGGATCATCACATTGTTTCATATCTTCCCAGTTTGCTAAGAAAATTAGATATTTCCAATTTGATTTAACAAGGGAGTTGTCAGTCAAAACTCATAAGGGAAGTATCATTGCTACAAAGTTCTGTGAATCAGTCCCCATTAGAGCATATAAATGTTCTTTATCTGCTGATCTCATCGTCATACCCATGATTGAATTTGATATAATCCTTGGTATAGATTGGATTTCATACCATGATTCAAATATTTATTGTAAGAATAAGGAGGTTACAATTTTTGATGATGATGATAAGGAACACCTTATCTTTAGAGCAGAATCTTCACCACCTAATTCTTATCTAGATCCACCCCCAGTAGCTCAACTAAATTCAATTATTGGGGAAGAAGAGAATGAAATGATTGTGGGTGAGGAAAGGAATGTTCAAATATAGGATTTACCTATTGTGAAAGAATATGTAGATGTGTTTCTGAAAGATTTACCTGGACATCCTCCAGAATGATAAATTGAGTATTCCATTGATTTAATTCCAGGATCAAGGCCTATATCGAAGACCCCTTATAGAATGGCCACTATGGAATTAGTTGAACTGAAGAAACAACTATAATAATTGAGTAATAAGGGATTTATTCGCCCTAGTGTTTCTCCATGGGGAGCCCCTGTCCTTTTTGTTAATAAGAAAGATGGATCTATGAGGTTATGTATCGAATACAGGGAGATCAATGTTATAAAAATAAAGAACAGGTATCCCCTACCTCGCATTGATGATTTATTTGACCAACTACATGGAGCTCAATACTTTTCAAATATTGACCTTCGATCTGGATACCACCAGTTGTGTGTGAAGAAGGAAGACATTCTGAAGACATCATTTCAAACCAGGTATGGGCATTACGAGTTTACAGTAATGCCTTTTGGATTTACTAATGCACCCTCTATATTCATGGATCTAATGAATAGAGTTTTCAAGGAATACCTCGATGATTTTTTAGTGGTATTTATTTATGATATCTTGGTATACTCCAAAAGCTACGAAGATCATGAAAATCACTTGTGCATTATCCTGAAGACTCTTAGAAGACATGAATTATATGGGAAGTTTAGCAAGTGTGAATTCTGTCTTCAGGATATTTCTTTTCTTGGCCATATTGTCTCTAAGGATGGAATTTCCGTTGAACCTTCTAAGACCAAGGCAATCCAAGAATGGCCAGCACCAACGAGTATAACCGAGGTACGCAGTTTTATTGGTTTAGCATGTTATTATCGACGTTTCGTCCAGAATTTTTCCCGATTGGCTAACCCATTAACAAATCTCACACGTAAAGGCGTTAAATTTGTTTGGAAAAAAGAGTGTTAAGAATTTTTTGAAGAATTGAAGAGAATATTAGTCAATGCTTCTATTTTGACTCTACCATCGGGAAATGATGGGTTTGTTATTTATAGTGATGCATCGAAGAAAGGACTTGGTTGTGTCCTTATGAAGAATGATTTAGTTATTGCCTATGCATCACGACAGCTAAAAATTCATGAGCAAAACTATCCTAATCATGATCTTGAGTTAGCTTCTGTAATATTTTCTTTGAAGATATGGAGACATTATCTCTATGGTGAGAAATGTGAGATTTATACTGATCACAAGAGTTTGAAGTATATTTTCTCATAGAAATAACTCAACATGAGACAAAGGAGATGGCTTAAATTACTCAAGGATTATGATTGCATGATACACTACCACCTAGGGAAGGCAAATAAGGTGGAATATCCTTTGAGTAGAAAGGATCATGGAGTTTTTAATAAGATGAGAGTTGAAAGGGATCCTATTTTCATGGATCTAGTAAAGATGGATATGGGAATCACCATGGAAGGTGAAACATAAATACTTTTTTAAATGGTTGCCAAACCATATTTACTAGAAAGGATAAAGAGTTCTTAGACCGGTGATGAAGAGTTTCAAAAGAAGATTAAAGCTGTGAATGATGGGAGATTGAGAGACTTTGTGTATGAAGATGGAATTTTGAAATTTGGGAAGATACTTTGTGTTCCCGATATACCTGATCTAAAAAGGGAATTGTTGGATGATGATCATAGTTCAAATTTCTCTATACGCCCTGGGAGCACCAAAATATATAGAGATTTGAAGGAATATTTTTGGTGGGACAACATGAAGAGGGAGATTGTTGATTTTGTGTCAATATGTATGGTTTGTCAATAAGTGAAAGCTGGAAGGCAATAGCCTGGTGGAGTATTGCAACCTATTCCCATACCTGAGTGGAAATGGTATAATATCACAATAGACTTTGTCATGGGACTACCAAAGACTTCTAGAAGGAATGATGCAATATGGGTCATTGTTGATTGTCTTACCAAGTCAGCACATTTTCTTGCTATAAGGGAAGATTTACCACTTGAACGTCTAGCAACACTATATATTAATGAAGTTTTGAGACTTCATGGAGTACCCCTATCGATTGTTTCTAATCGTGATCTCTGTTTTACTTCAAGATTCTGGAAGAGTATCCAGAAGTACTTGGATACTGAACTTCATTTGAGCACTGCCTACCACCCTCAAACAGATGGACAATCAGAATAGACTATTCAAACCTTATAAGACATGTTGAGATCTTTCTCACTTGACTTTCAGGGTAAGTGGGATCAATATTTACCTCTGGTAGAATTTTCCTATAACAATAGCTTACATTCAAGTATTCGGATGGCACCATATGAAGCGTTATACGGAAAGAGATGTTGCACACCAACATGTTGGGATGGTGTTGGTGAAAGAAAACTCGTAGGCCCAGAACTGGTGTAGGAAACGATAGAAAAGGTGAAGGTAATCCAAAACCATATCAAAGCAGCTCAAAGCAGGCAGAAGAGCTATGCTGATAACCGAAGGAAGGATTTAGAATTTCAGGTAGGAGATCATGTTTTCTTGAAGGTATCTCCATGGAAGGGAGTTATACATTTTGGTAAGAAAGGTAAATTGAGTCCCAGGTACATAGGACCTTTTGAAATTCTAGAACGAATTGGGGATGTAGCTTATCGTTTGGAAATGCCGCCAAATCTCTCCAAAGTGCATGATGTGTTCCACGTATCACTGCTGAGAAAATACATGTTTGACCCAACGCATGTAATCACCTATGAGGAAGTAGAATTGGAACCCGATCTATCTTATTGTGAAGATCATGTCAGGATTCTTGATACTAGAGAACAAGTGCTGAGAAACTGGACGACTCGTCTGGTAAAAGTTTTATGGAGAAACCATAAGATGGAAGAAGCAACGTGGGAACCCGGGGAACTTATGATGAAGAACCACCCGAGTCTTTTTATGCAGTAATATTCTAGAAATTTTAAGGATGAAATTATTTGAATGAGGGGAGAATGTAACACCCCAAGCTTCTATGGTACGCTTCTCTTTGAATAATACAGTAGCGTGTGTTGTACGCAACTTCGAGTTCTAACACGCACCACAATCAATTAAACTAGTCGTTATTAATAGTAATACCCACTTTTGAAATTTTATAAATTTTATCTTTCAAAATGGACTTCATTTTTGGATTTGGAATATCGAAATTAGCTTAGGGTGAATTTTTGGTATTTTTCTGAAAACTTTCAATTTTTGATGAATAGTGAAAAACACTGAGTTATTGGTCAAACCCGACTTTTTATTTAAATAATTATTTATTTTATTTAAATTTATTTTAGGTCAAAATAGATACATAATACCTATATAAGTTCAATGTAATTCATTGGAGTCAGTTTATAATAATTTTAGATATATAAAAATTTTGTTAAACTTTTCACCGTCTTTTACCCATCTCCTAGGAGAATTTGTAAATTCACATAAAACTTAATTTTACCGCTCCTGTGAGTGGAATTTTGAAAATCCGAGACACATGGTTAATATCAAGGAGTAAAATGTGGTTCAATAAGATAAAAATAATTTTTGGTGAACAGTAACTTTTTACTTTTATTTACCACGGTTAAAAGTAAATAGGGTAATTAAGGGTAAAAATGATATTAATATTACCCTAACGCATGTCCTAATTCTATTTGACAAGTGTATCTCAACCAAAAACAACCTTAGGAATAAAATATTATCATTTAGGTCCACTTGGATTAGATTAGGACATTTATTATTATTTAATTCAAAGAAGAGTTAAAAGAGTTAAAATCAAAGTTTAATTACTAAAACATTTTTAATATAGGGTTATGAATAAGATAAATTTGATTGTAAATATTAATTATAAATATAAAAATATTTCCTACATAATGTTATTTTATTTATAATTTTTATACATTAAATAATTTAATTTATTTATGACACAATGGTGATGCAGAAATTACCTAATTAATTAAATATTAAAATAATTGATATTATAAATATCCAAATAAATGTAATTTGAGACTTTTTATAAATTACACTAATTTTATAGGTTAATATGACGTGTTAGTATTTATTTAATTATGTTTTTTCGAAGTAATCATGCTGTTATGATTTTCACAAAAATCAAATACCAAATAGTGTCAAAATTGACATAAAAGAGTTTTTAAAACAAATATTATAGTATTAATTGATATTATATTCTTAAAAATCTAAGGTTTAGAAAACGGACTTATATAATTATATTTGTATAATTAATGGACCACTTTGGGGTCTCTTGGAAGTATATAGTAAGTTTATTAACTATATAATATAAAAATACAAAGAGACATGGTAAATGTCAAACTATTTAACTAAGAGTTAAATCTAAAAGATAAGGTTAATATAATGACCCAAACCTATCTAATATCTATTGGTTGAGTGTTTTTCGACCCTTCCCCACCTTATACTTTTAATAATCCACTTTGGATCCATTATAAACCGAATATGAATTTATTATAAATTAATACTTTAAGTTTTTCCTAAAGAGCCCCTCATCCCCCTTATAAAAGGACGCCACTTATAACCAATTATTCATACCTTAAAAGCCTTTTGGTTCGACAAAACCCTACCCAAATATCCTCTCACTTCCCTCAATTCAACCTAGAGGCCTTATTTTTATCATAAATCCAATTTAAGGATCCCTTTTAATCAAATCAAAGGGAAGAACCAGAAGAAGAGGTAATAATTTCACCACCCTCTTTCAAGTTCCTTTCTTCTTCCACTTCTTCTTTATTTGTTATTTATATTCTAAAATAATAACTCCATTATATTATATATACTGTGATGTTATTATAAATATGGTACAACCATATTCAGTATTCTATCCATCCTTTTAATGACATGTCACCATACGTGTGTACGTACGACTTACCGTCTCCACGTCGTGGTGTAATTGTTATTCAATATATTATTATTTGGATGGGTATAATAATGATGTTTAATTCATGTAAATAATAAATATAACATGATAATTATTCTATATATATGATATACCATCCAATTATATATTATTTTAATATCAAAAGAATGATATTTTCGCTCGTGCGTACGTACGGATTACCGTCTCCACGAACACGATGAGATTCATTCCCCATCGTATCCATTCAAGTATAATTATCATTTTATGATTAAAAATAATGTTTAAGGACTTGATATCATTCTGTATATGAATAAGATACAACCTATTCATAACAAACATAGCTTATGTAACAAAATATATTAAAGAAAACGAGTAAGTTAACACCTGAAACGACGATAATATTAAGATATTATTAAAAAAGAAATGTTAAAAGATAATATATAATATAATAATTATGTATATGGTTCTTGTATAATTTAATAACAATGTTTTAACTATTATACAGGAGTTTAACATACCATCGACTAAGAAAAAGTACAAGGTAAGGGTTTATTTCACAATCTCTTCATTATCTGAGGTTGTTTATACGTAATTATCTACCGGGACCTCTTTATCATCCACATCCATGTTTCTTAAAAATGTATTTCAAAACATTCTTAATATTTTACAGAATATGGGTTAAATTCATATATACCCTTGTTTAAATTTTTATAATAATTTTATAAAGGAATCTTTCGTCATTTTCCAAACAAGGTCCTTTTTAATCTTTTCGACAAAATTAAGGTAAGAATGTCTTTTTTTTAACTTATACGGCGGGTGAAGCTATTTTCCACCATTGTAAAATCTTTGAATCTTCCCTTACAAGATTATAAGAATATTTTCAAAATAAATGTTTTATTTTATAATTATGTGACTTTTAAATGATTTCAAAAAAAAGAGATATTTCTCTCAAATAGTTTTGATTTCATCTATGTCAACATCCTTTGATAGATTTTAAGCTTATTTGAAGTTGATTTATTATGATACAAAACTTCCATATTGTATTGAATGTTTTGTGATATGTTTGAATGTGGATGTTTTATTGTTATACCATTAATGGTTTATGGAGAAAGTATTTACATTTCGTATTCTAGTTTTAATACGAATGTTTATGTTATGTTTAAACCTGTTCATATGAGGAATGAATTGGAATCAGTAAGTGATGGGTGGAGCCCGCTATAGCTCCTCAATGCATCGGTAGGTATCATGAGACAAAATAGTGTCTTGGAACGAGGCCTTGACAAAATCTTATTTGTAGTCTTGGCATGAGGCCTTGGCTACGTGGTTATGATAGTCTGTCATTATGCATTCCATCATTATAAAAGTGGTTATTGATATTTCATGTGATTATTCGACTAGTAGAATATCCATATGAATAAGTAAATGGAATTATTTCATTTTATTAATACCATATTATGCTGAAGTTCAAGTTTAAAAGGCTTTTGTTTTAGTTATACATTGTCTTAAATGTTTATGCTTATTTATGAAAGTTTCTGCTATATTGTTATCCTTACTTAGCATCTGAGTTCACCCCTTTCTATGTTTTATTTTTCCCAGGATGTGAAGAAATATTTTATGACTGACCTACAGGGATAGTCTGAAGGGGATATGAGTGTGGTTTATGGATACAATTTGTTGTTGTAGTTTTTCACTTTATGATGTAATGTAAACTTTATGAATGTATCTAGTGATTCCAAGGCTACTAAAATAATCGGTATTTAGAGACTTGATCTTTTCTGATCATGCCAATGTTATGTAATAATGCACCAACTCTGGGTAACTGGGGTCGGGGCGTTACAGCATAAGTCTCGGTACATCATGGTAAGTCCTGGATATATTGTCCAAGTTGGGGAATGAGTCTCTTGCATCAATTTCTATCAGATGTCTATAGGAACCCAAACATTTCCATGAATGTACAAGAACTCATCCCCATCAATGACCCAACTAAGTAATGGATCCTCTCCTAAAATTATCTCACATAGGACCAATCCCTTGAGATCTAAAAGTTATCGCATCTCACTATATCCAAAAGTGAAGGATTCACTATAAAATACATAAGGAAAAGATACCCATGATATTCCTAAACCTCAATATGCATCTCAGAAAACAAGTTCATCATCTTCCACTAACTACTGTCCTACTGACCAGCTTGTCTTTGAATCTTTCTACTCAAAGCATCAGTAGGAACATTTCCCTTCCCATGTGTATAAGCAAGGTCAAGGTCAAAGGACTGTAAGTATTCAACCCATATTTATTTTCATAGATTCAATTAACACTGTGTAAATATGTATTTAAGGCTTTTGTGCTCTGTATACACTACAAATCATTATCCCAGTAAGTAGTGCCTCTAAAAACATAAGGTGTGAACTGCAACGGTTAGCTCAAGTTCGTGTATTGGGTAATTTTTCTCATAAGGCCTCAACTTTTAATACCCATACACCATGACTCGATCTCCCTACATCATAATGGCTCCCATCTCTATGTCTGATGCATCATAATAAATCATATAGATCCTGCATAGTTTTAGTAGAATCAATATCGGTGATGAAGTGAGTCCCCCTTCTATCTCCTGAAAGGCTTTCTTTCAAGCATCAGACCATGTAAAATTGACACATTTCTTAATCAAGACCATGGTTGGTGTTGTAAGTCATGATAAATCCTGTATAAAGTACCTTTAATATCCATATATCCCCAATAAACTCTTTATTTCAAAGGAGTTCTTGGTATTCTCCTAAGAAACTATGACCCTCGCCTTCTATGGGTCCACCAATACTCCTACCTCTAAGATAATGTGACCTATAAGTGAACTTTGTCGATATTAAATGTAATTTTGTGAGCTTAGAATATATTCAGTGCTCTCTTTGTGTACTCAAAATAATGTCAAGGTGTTTGGAATGTTCGTGTTGATTATATGAGTACACTAAGATTTCGTCAGTAAAGACTACCAAAAATGAATCCAGATACGGGTGGAAATGTCGATTCATCAAAGCCATGAAAATTTCTGACATGTTCATGAGACTGAACAACATGAATAAATACTCATACAAACCATATCTACTATAAAATCTTATACATGGTATATTTGAGGATCTAACATACACCTGATGAGATCCCAACGTGAAACCGATCTTGGAAAAAAAATATGAATCCTCAAAGCAGGTCAAAGGGGTTTTCTATACGATGTAAAGGATATCGGTTCTTCATGATAAGATGATTCAACTTCTGATAATCCATTCATAGCCATATAATTATATCTTCCTTATTGGTGAATAGCACGGGCGAACCCCAAGGTGAAGTATTAGGTCATATAGAACCCTTAGCTTCCAGTTAATATAGTTGTATCTTGATCTCCTAAAACTTATTATTAGTCATCCTATAAGGAGGAATGAATACTAATTCTGCTCATGGAACTATCTTAATAGTAAAATCCAGTAATGTAACACCTGAGCTTCCACGATACGCTTCTCATTCAATAATGCAATGGCTTGCATTGTACGCAACTTCGAGTTCTAAAACACCGCGACTAATCAAAGTAGTCGTTATGAATAGTAATAACCACTTTTTAAAATTATAGAAATTTTATATTTCAAAATGGACTTCATATTTGAATTCGGAATATCAATTATAGCTTAGGGTGAAATTTTGGCATTGTTCTGAAAAACTTCAATTTTTGATGAATAGTGAAACCACTAAGTGGTAGTTAAATAACTAATTTTTCGTTTAAATAAAATATTACCACTTCTGTGTTTTGATTTTCAAAAATCCTACATACATGGTTGTCATTAAGAAGTAAAATTTGGTTCAATGAGATTAAAATAATTTTTGGTGAATAGTAACTTTTAAGTTCTTAATCGCGATTAGAGGTAATTAGTGTAGTTTAAGGTAAAAATAATGTTTTAATAATATGAGATGAGCATGACACATGTCCTACACTCATTGGATGTGCCATGGCCGACCAAGACAATCCATGGGTCAACTTGGGGACCCCATGGAGCCACTTTAGTTAGAAAATGACATAAATACCTTTTATTTAATGTTAACGTAAAAAATGACACAAACATGAAATGTTTTACTAAAACAATTTTTACATGGGGTTATACAAGTCATATTTTTTACTATAAATAGTCATTGGAAATCTAAAAATATTTCCTACATCATAGTATTTTTTTTATAATTTTTAGACATTAAATAAATTAAATTATTTATGACATCATTATGATGCAGCGATGACCTCATTATTTAACGATTTTAATAAAATGAAAAGATAATGTACAATCCAAGTCTTAAACTTGTCCAAAGACTATTGGATGGGTAGATTTAGAACCCTTATCACCTTAGCCACGAATTATATAAGTGTGGGACCTTTAGAATCCGAAAAGCATTGTATAATAATGTAAAATTTCCTTACTTTCCAAGAGTACCCCTCCTCTCCACTTATAAAAGGCCCCCACCTCTACCACCTCATTCACACTTTCAAGACATTTTGCTCGGCCAACCTCTGCCCAAATACTCTCCCAAATTCCCCCTCTTACTCCTAGAAGCCTCACTTTGGGCAGAACTCTTCCCAAGGAAGCCTTTGGCTCAAATCAAAAAGAGTTACCCGATTTTGAGGTAATGTCTTCTCTAATGTTGTTTTGTTTTATTTTTCTTCTCCAACCCCCTAAACTCTTTTTATTCATTTCTTTTATAACAACACCAGTATCCTCAATATACTAGGATGTTGTTATAAGAAGGATTCGAGCTACACTTACACACACATACATCTAATGGTTAAAGAACATACGGTTTCTGTGGATGGCGAATTTCTGCCTCACGAAACGATGATTGTTCAACACTCATATAACACCTTCAAAGGTGGCCATTAAGATGTCACTATATTTATATAGGATATATAATATGTTTATGTTTTACTTATGCTTCTGTATTTCTCATTTATGGCATACCTTATGATTTCCATTATGGGTAAACGCGATAATTTCATTTTAGGAAGTGCGGACTACCGCCCCCTCAAACTGATGTGAATCGTTAATGCCATATGTGGGATGTATAAAGGATGGAGTAAATGATATTATATATGATATTATACTGGAACTATATTATACCTTTATATAATTATGATTTCATTCCATTAAATATGAAATAGAAATGAAAGTAGCGTTCATGCGTACGTACGGCTTACCGTCTCCATGAACGGTGCATTTCATTTTACCTCTAAATGTTATGTAATAATATAAATGCATGTATATAATGGATATATATGATATATATGATATCTATATCATGAATATAATTCTGGATATAATTGATATATCACCACATGAACAACTTTTAATTATAAGAATGTTATTTTTGACTCAAGTACCTAAGATCGACAAAATAACCGTTATAAACTTAAATAATTACATAATGTTCATAACATGGTAATAAGGGATATAAAAGGAATAATGAACATGAAAAATGTTCTTAAGTAAATAGTAATTAACTCTAGTTTATTATTCAGGAGGTTAAATAACGGTCGAGTCAAGACAGGACGCAAGGTAAGGGAATTTCTTAACCCAACTTCCATTCTTTGGGTTAATCTCCTACTTTCAAATTATGTCATGATATTATTATTTCTTATTTTGTATTCTTTATGTGTACCTATAGTGAATACACATAATAGATCTATTTTATTTTAAAAATGATCTTTTTAAGGACTTCGTCTCAATCTCCTTTCATTGAGGCATATTTGGTTTTATACACAACTTTCTTTTATACGGTGTATAAACCCCTTTGACTTTTACATTTATTCAAAAGGAATATTTTTTATACGAAGCGTTTTACTAAACAACAAAAAGGTAATTTTTTTCTTTCTGTACATATGCGGCGACAATGACTTCTCCACCACCATGACCATTATTGGAGTTTCGGATTCCTCTACAAGACATAACTTTTTTTAAAATGAAAAATAAATACAAAGTTTTAATTTTCTTTTATTTTGGTTTTTAAAATGGTATGTATCAAATGTTGTTTACGAGTCTTAATATATGAAAACCCAGTGTAAATGTATATGTATTTAATGCAAGCTCAAATTTTTTTTAAGAAAATCCGACTCTCGAGTGTGGTAGACATGAAGGGATTGGGCGTGGACCCATCATGGCCTGTAATTAGTCGAGCAGTCTCAGAATTGGTTGTTTTGTTTTCAGAAGTTGGCATAATTTTTTCAGAAAAACACTGGAGTATATTTGAGCAATTTTAAATGTAAGTATCTTCTAAAAATTGAATTGGTATTTTGATGCCGTAATTAATTTCAAATAGTATTTTAGAAAATGGTATTCCTAAATGTTTATATACCATTTTTCATATGAGGAATACATTGGACTTAATAAGTGATGGGTGGAGCCCGCTATAGCTCCTCGATGCATCGGCAGGTCTCATGAGACAAACTAGTGTCTTGGCACAAGGCCTTGACAAAATCTTATTTGTGGTCTTGGAACGAGGCCTTGGCTACGTGGTTATGATAGTCTGGCATTATGCATTCCATCATTATGAAAGTGGTTATTGATATTTCATGTGATTATTTGACTAGTAGAATATCCATGTGAGTAAGTAAATGGAATTTTTTTCAGTTTACTTTTGCCATATTATGCTAAAGTTCAAGTTTAAAAGGCTTTTGTTTTAGTTGTACATTGCCTTAAATGTTAATGTTTATTTATGAAAGCTTCCGCTATATTGTTATCCTTACTGAGCATCTGAGCTCACCCCTTTCAATGTTTTAATATTTTCCAGGATGTGAAGAAGTATTTTATGAATGACCTGTAGGGATAGTCAGAAGAGGATATGAGTGTGGACTATGAAGACTTTGTTATTAGTTTTTCACTTTATGATGTAATGTAAGATTTATGAATGTATCTATTGTTTCCAAGGCTACTAAACTAATCGGTCTTTCGAGACTTGATCTTTTGTGATCATGCCAATGTTACGAAGTAATGCACCGACTCTGGGTAGCTGGGGTCAGGGCGTTACATGTAAAGACCCGTAAAATTCAAGGGAAATTTTTTCTTAATTTTCTTTGGAATTTTACAAGAAATCAGTTTCTGACGGCACCTGATTCCGAGGTCCGGTGTGCCCGGAATAAATTTACGAAGTTTAGCTCGGGTACGTTCACTGAACGAATGAGCGGGAATTTCTAACTTTTGAACCGGTGCCCAGAATCGAATTCCGAGGGCACCGATGGAACCGCAGTGCCGGTAATTGCTTAGGAACTCCTGTTCCGGAGTTGTGTTATCACGGGTGTGGATGATAAAAATTGTGGAAGTTAATTTATTTTTATTCTACAATTTTTATTATTTTTACTCTAAGTGTTTAGTTCTTGATGGAAGTTGGGTAACCACCCCACCTCCCTTGGGAGGTTATGAGGGTGGTGGGGCCCACACGAACCCCACCCCTTCATATCCTCTAAAACCCCCTCAACTCCCACTTTAATTTTGTTAACTTAAGTTATAACTTATGACTTTAATTTAATAAGTTTAATGAGGTGAGTTCTGTGTGGTTATGAATTTCAAAATCTTGAAATTCAAAAGAGTTGTTGTGTTAATAAAATAAGACTTGGTCTTATTTTATTATTGTTAGAGTTTTTCCACCTTGAGAGGATTGGGAAGCGTGAAGTCTTCATCTTCTTCAACCTCGACGAAGAACGCAAAGAACACCGTTCTTCAACGAAGAACTTCTCCGCCGAAGAACACGGTTCTTCCGCGACACAGTATCTGCGACGCGACGTTCTTCTTCCGCGTCATCTCTTCCGTGACGGTTTTCCGCGACGAAAACGCCGTCAACGACTTTGAATCCTCGCTTCGCGACGTCGACGTTCTTTTCCCATGACGCCCGACCTCTGTGATGCTCGTCTTCTGCGGCTCATTGACAAACACCGTTCCTGAACCGAGGTAGGGGATTATTTTATTTAATTATTTCCATTCATGATTCTAGTTTAATGATTATCGTGGTTTTCGACTAGATGATATCGTTTAACGAGAGGGGGGCCGGACCGCACAAACACGGCTGAACCCCCCTCCTATGTTCAAGTTTGTTTCTTTGTGGATGGAACGGAATGGCGTGGTGACGTCGCACCATGCGAGAATCAAACGGCAAGTATTACGCGACGTCGTCGCGCCGCGCCGTGGAAAGAAGTCTAAGAACGCGACGTCGTCGCGCCGCGTCGAAGGAAATCGAAGGCGCCGCGGCCGGAGTGGGGCCGCGGAGGAGGGGCGCGGTGCCGTCGCACCGCGCCGGACGACAAGGGCCGTGGCCGGTTCTGGGCCGCGGCGGAGCAAGGTGACCGGCGGCCAGCCGGGCCGCCGGTGTCGGAGCTGGAAGGGGACCAGCCACCACCGGTCCCGTTGAGAAGGAACCGGCCGGCCAGGTCGGGCCGCCCGGAAAGGGGGAAGCCGGGGGAATTAAATTCCCCCGGCCAGCTTCAAATGGCCCCCCATAAATGAGGGGGGGGCTGCGGTTACTCAAGGGGGGCAGGCGCCCCCCCCCCCCCCCCCCCCATTTCCAATAGCTCGGCAGAAGGCTGACCTGGCAGCGCGCTGTGCCCAGCCGGACCGGCCGTTAGGCCGGTCTGCCAGGCCGAGCCGCGGCGGGCCGGGCCGGGCCGGGCCGACCCGGACCATGGCGGGTCGACCTGGTTCGGGCCAACCGGGGGTGTCTCGGGCCGGGTCGGTATGGGCCCAAAACCCCCGTTATCGGACCGTTTGGGTTCAAATGCCCATAACTCGGGCTATGGACCTCCAAACGACGCGCCGTCAGTGGTGATGTGATCCTTGGATCGAGATGGTCGTTTCGGTATATCGCACTCAAGGTTTCGGAATACTTTGAGTTCATCCGGGTTGGTTCGTACATGAAACCAACCGGGCCCTCGGAGCGGAAACGGTCATATCTTGAGCTACAGACGTCCGATTGACGTGCCGTCGACTTTGTTGAGTTTCTCTTAGTGAGACGGATCTTTTGGCTTACTCCGCCCGAGGTTTGGACGCAGGTGGAATACGATCGGGTTGGTTTTTCCTTAAAAACTAACCGGGCCCCTGGAACGAAAAATCCAATAACTCTCAGACCGGGCGTCCGATTGACGCGCCGTCTATTGCGTTGAGTTCCTGTTGATGATACGGAACTTTGGGATACATCAAATCTGGAGTAAGTGTCACTTGATGTATTAGCCTCTCATCTCGTGGAGCGGACCCTCCCGAAAGAGCTTGCTGTGTGCGGGAACCCTAGAGCTACCTGCGACTGCTACTGTGACTGCGACGACGACTGTGCAGAGATCCTCAGTGGATTCGACGACGAAGACTACAGCACTCAGCGATCCTATGTGGATCAGTGCTACCGATCCTGTGTGGGTCTGATCCTGTGTGGGTCAGCACTCAGCGGTTCTGTGTGAGCCAGCGCCTACAGATCCTGTGTGGGTCCGATCCTGTGTGGGTCTTTGCGTGGGTTAGTACCTATCGATCCTTTGTGGGTCTGACGACTTAGATGGATCAGTGGTCATCTCTATCGTCTTTCGAAGAAGTATACCTGTGTGAGCTGAATCCTGTTTACTTTCCTGTGTGGATTGTGTTGTGCTATCCTGTGTGGATTATGTTTGCTTTCCTGTGTGGAATACGTATACATTCCTGTGTGGACTAGGTTGTACTTGGGCTCGAAGGTTGGAGTGTATTGGAATTGATGACTTAGGTATATGTATGGGCATATACCTAAGTAGTGTCAGTTGTTGCTTCGTGATTGTATCTTTCCTTTGTGGTTTATCCTTTGAGGATTTTGGGAGACCTTCGGGGGTCTCGGGGTCCCTACTGAGTAGCTTATACTCAACCCTGCACGGGATATGCCCGCACTACGTTGTGTTGGTTGCAGACAACGGACAGCGTTGATCGTGGTTGGGGCTTGCAGAGCAGGACGGTACCTAGAGGTAGACCACTGGGCGGGACGCACTCGGAGTGGACGGCGGGACCCGTGGAGTAGTGGAGCTATCTGTACCCACCCTTCAGGTGGGATTTCCAGTGGACAGCTCGGCGTAGCATCTTTTACTTTTCAGTTGTTGTTTTCCCTTTCGAGTTGTACTTTACTTTCAGTTTGGGTTTGTATACTGGCCCACTTACTTTCCGCACTTACAGTTGTACTCAGTTTTTACTTAGTGTTTACTTTTTCTGTTTACTTACTCTATGGTTCTTGTTTACTTTTCAAAGGCAATGCCTTTTCTTTTTATCGGGATTTATGCCTTGGTGCTAGTCGCCAGCCCCTGGCCTATGGAATGCGGGCTTGGGGTAGTCACGGCACGGGCCCCGAGGACGGGTCGTGACAAATTGGTATCAAAGGAGTTCGGTTCTACCGCGAACTATGATCTTTTCTATGTGAAGCAATAGTGTTTAGCGTATTGAGTGTGGTTATCAGTCCAGGGAGTCCAGTGTTGGTGCGGCGGCCGACGTATCCGTACACCAGGACCCTGACTTCTGATTTCCGACTTAATGCACGAAAACATTTATTGCATGTGTGTTTCAAGTTTTCTTTGTGATTATTTTGTATCAGCTCACCAGGTATACTGTTCTGACCGTGGCACACCTGTTTCCTTTTCAGGATGGCACCACGACGGCAGCCAGCTAGGGTTCCGAGAGTCGAGCGTGACGACAGCCCATCGAGCGACAAGGCCTCGGTGCAGGGCCCTTTGTCAGCAGTGGCACCGGCGGTAGCTCTACCCACCGAGCCACCGATGCTTCAGCACCAGCCGCTGACGATGCACATCGCCTTAGTGCACTGCATGAGTTCCAGCGCTAGCGACTGCCCAGGTTCCTTGGGGAGACAGACCCCCAGGCAGCCGAGGACTGGCTGGAGGCAGTCGTACGAGTTTTCAGGCTAGTGAGGACACCAGCAGACCTCATGGTGATCCTCGCTGCGAGCCTACTGCACGCAGCAGTGGGTCGATGGTGGATCTTGATGCTCCAGGTGCACGATGAGGCATCTCTACTTTGGAAGGACTTTGAGAGCCTCTTCCACTCGGAGTTCGTCCCAGCCACCCTCCATGCGGTGCGCATTCAGGAGCTTCTTCAGTTGCGGCAGGGCAGTATTACGGTCGCTCAGTACTCGGCGAGATTTATCGATCTCTCGCGCTACTCGACCGACATGGTACGAGACCCATTATTCTGGGGCCGGACCTTTGAGAAGGGATTGAGACACGAGATCAGGGCATCGCTGATCTCCCTCAGCATTCCGACTCAGACAGGAGTACTAGAACGGGCCCTTTTGATCGAGAGCTTTCTTGCTGAGTCTACACCAGGGCCGAGACACACCGCAGGGCGGCACGTAGCAGAGTCTTCTACAGCAGGCAGTCTACGGATGACTCTTGGGTCCAGGCAGACTAGACCCTCAGGCAGACGAGCTCAGGACACTGGCTCAGCAGTGCGGGGCACACAGCGCGGAGCCAGTCTTTCGAGAGGCAGACAGTGCTACTCGTGCGGCGGGCAGGGCCACATGGCTCGTGATTGCCCGACCCGCCGTGCCGAGGAGTAGCAGACGGTTGAGGGACCACCTAGGCAGAGGCAGAGGGTCGACCGTGGCGGTCCTCAGGGAGGAGGCGGACGAGGCAGAGGAGCTGGCCGAGCAGCAGGTGGTGGGCGACGCTTTGAGGCTCTACCACCACCACCACCAGGAGGTCCACCCCGACCACAGGGAGCTGGCGGGCAGAGATAGGCACAGCTCCAGGCAGCGGAGGCCTACGACCATGGTGCGCCCGAGATGATTCGAGGTACTATCTGTGTCTATTCCACCCTTGCTGCAGTACTTATAGACACAGGAGCGAGTCACTCTTTCATAGCCGCTGCCCTTGTTCGGAGCTCGGAGATTCCGACAGAGCCGTTGGCTCGATCCTTACGACTAGAGACTCCTATGGGAGCAGACTCGACGATTACGCACTGGTTCCGGCAGTGTGAGCTTACTCTAGGAGGCGAGAGCCTCGGCTGGGATCTTCTTATAGCGGCATCGAGGCCTTACAACGTCATCTTGGGCATGGATTGGTTATCTACGGTCCATGCACAGATTGACTATTTTAGGTGCAAGGTGCGATGTGTACGCACCGACGGGAGAAGGTTCACCTTCACTGGCGAAAAGGGAGCCTTTGCAGCACAGGATGGACTTCCGCAGAGGAGAGGACATCCCATCACTCATCAGTTGGCTAGCCTCATCCTAGGAGCAGTTGACGTGCGGAGTCCTAGTTTTCCTGCAGTGGTGGATCAGTTTGCGGACATTTTTCCCGACGACGTTCCAAGGTTACCTCCTCGTAGAGAGGTATACTTTTATATTGACTTGTACCCCGGGACAGCCCCGATATCGACTCAAGCATATCGGATGGCCCCCGCTGAGCTTCGAGATCTATAGGTACATTTGGAGGACTTGCAGGGCAAGGGGTTCATCCGGCCCAGTGTTTCACCTTGGGCTTCCCCGATATTGTTCGCCAAGAAGGCGGATGGGATCTTGTGACTGTGTATTGACTATCGTCTCCTGAACCAGGTGACAGTGAGGAGCAAGTATCCGCTACCAATAATTGATGACCTCTTTGATCAGCTCAAGGGAGCACGATGGTTCTCGAAGATAGACCTCAGGTTAGGTTATCATCAGCTCAGAGTTCGAGACAAGGACGTGCAGAAGATGGCCTTCAGATGTCGGTATGGCCACTATGAGTTCTTGGTTATGCCATTCGGTGTAACCAATTCTCCAGCAGTGTTCATGGCCCTTATGAATAGGATCTTTCAGCATACCTTGATTGATTTGTCGTGGTCTTCATCGACGACATTTTGATTTACTCGACAACTGAGGAGGAGCACGCCTACCACTTACGGGTTGTACTAGAGACACTCCGAGAGCACCAGCTTTATGGAAAGCTCTCGAAGTGCCAGTTCTAGATACGTGAGGTCCACTTCTTGGGGCACGTCATCTCGGAGGCGGGAGTTGCAGTGGATCCTGCAAAGATCGAGGCAGTGTTAGCTTGGGAGCCACCCAGGAGCGTGACGGAGGTGCGGAGTTTCTTGGGACTAGCTGGATACTACCGGAGATTTGTGCCAGACTTCTCCAGAGTTTCAGCACCACTTTTAGCTTTGACGAAGAAGGGGAAACCCTTCGTGTGGTCAGACAGATGTCAGCAGAGCTTCCAGGAGCTGAGACAGAGATTGACCAGCGCACCTATCTTGAGGTTGCCTGAGGAGGGAGTAGGGTACGTAGTCTACTGCGATGCATCAGGGACAGGACTCGGTTGTGTCCTGATGCAGGAGCGGGCAGTGATCGCCTATGGATCGCGTCAGTTGAGCCCGCATGAGCATAACTACGCTACCCATGACCTGGAATTAGCAGCAGTGGTCTTTGCTCTGAAGACGTGGAGACACTATCTGATGGGCGGGCGCTTTACAGTGTTTTCTGACCATCAGAGTCTCAGGTACATCTTCTCGCAGAAGGACCTGAACCTGAGACAGCGGCAATGGCTTGAGTTCCTCCAGGACTATGACTTTGATATAGTCTATACTCCTGGGAAGGGGAACGTGGTATTTGATGCTCTCAACAGGAGGATGGGCATTCAGCTACTTGAGGAGGCGATAGAGCAGCTAGCCGCTTTGCAGATATCCTTCGTGGATAGAGAAGGAGCAGTCTTCCTTCAGTCTCTCACAGTCACTCCTCCACTACTACAGTAGGTTAGAGAGGTTCAGCGTGGGGACGCTGACTGTAAGACGCGGCATGCATAGATATCCTCAGGATAGGCACCTGATGGTTTCTCCTTTGGAGCAGAGCACGACATCCTTTTCAGAGGACGTACCATGGTACCAGTTGCTTTACGGAAGGAGGTGCTGATAGAGTTTCACACTTCTCCCTTGGCGGTACATCCCGGAGTGGCGAAGATGTACCAGGATCTCAGACGACAGTACTGGTGGCCAGGCATGAAGAAGGTTGTGGCAGAGTTCGTTTCTCGATGCCTCACCTGCCAGCAGGTGAAGGCAGAGCATCAGGTACCAGCAGGCTTGGTACATCCCTTGGAGGTCCCAGAGTGGAAGTGAGACGGGATATCTATGGACTTCGTGACTGGACTTCCACGCACTTCCAGAGGTCATGACTCCATCTGGGTGATTGTCGACCGACTCACCAAGTCAGCTCACTTCTTACCCATCAAAAAGCAGGGCTCAGTGGAGAGCATGGGACGCCTTTACGTTCAGGAGATTGTTCAGCTTCACAGTGTTCCATCATCTATCGTCTCCGATCGAGATGCTCGTTTAACTTCCCGGCTTTGGAAGGGGTTGCAGGAGGCGTTCGGGACGCAGCTACGTCTGAGCACAGCCTTTCACCCTCAGACGGATGGTCAGACGGAGAGGACCATTCAGACTCTCGAGGACATGCTCCGCGCATGTTTCCTCGACTTTGGTCATAGATGGGAGGACCACCTACCCTTGGTGGAGTTTGCGTACAACAACAGCTACCACTCCACCATCGGGATGGCACCGTACGAGGCATTGTACGACCGACCTTGCAGATCTCCTTTGTGCTGGACAGACCCTGGAGAGTCAGCACTTGTGAGACCGGAGATGGTCCAGGCCACGACAGAGAAGGTTCAGGTCATTCAGGAGCAGATGAGGACAGCTCAGAGCCGGCAGAAGTCATACGCTGACAGGAGGCGGAGGCCACTAGAGTTCGAGGATGGAGACCACGTCTTCTTGGGTGTCTCACCTCGACGTGGTTTATGGAGATTTGGCCGAGGCGGCAAGTTATCTCCGCGCTTCATCGGACCCTTCCAGGTCCTCAGCAGGATTGGCAAGGTGACTTATCGCCTGGCTCTACCACCTCAGTTGCACCGGGTGCACGACGTCTTCCACGTGTCTCATCTGAGGAGATACGTGCACGACCCGATGCATATCATTGACCATGGGGAGCTTGACGTTGATGATGGGGCAACTTTTTCGGAGGTCCCAGTGGAGATCAAGGATCGACAGGAGCGGGTCCTACGTGGACGGTCGATTCCTCTAGTGCGCATCAGATGGCAGCACGGTAACCTCCAGGAGAGCACTTGGGAGTGGGAGGCTCAGATGCGTGCTCAGTACCCACATTTGTTTCCCTAGTTATGATGTATCTTTATGGGGACGTAAAGCCCTGAGGTGGGAGTAATGTAAAGACTCGTAAAATTCAAGGGAAATTTTTTCTTAATTTTCTTTGTAATTTTACAAGAACGAGGTTTCTGACGGCACCTGATTCCGAGGCCCGGTGTGCCCGGAATAAATTTACGAAGTTTAGCTCGGGTACGTTCACTGAACGAACGAGCAGGAATTTATAACTTTTGAACCGGTGCCCGGAATCGAATTCTGAGGGTACCGATGGAACCGCAGCGCCGGTAATTGCTTAGGAACTCCTGTTCCGGAGTTGCGTTATCACGGGTGTGGATGATAAAAATTGTGGAAGTAAATTTATTTTTATTCTACAATTTTTATTATTTTTACTCTAAGTGTTTAGTTCTTGATGGAAGTTGGGTAACCACCCCACCTCCCTTGGGAGGTTATGAGGTTGGTGGGGCCCACACAAACCCCACCCCTTCATATACTCTAAAACCCCCTCAACTCCCACTTTAATTTTGTTAACTTAAGTTATAACTTATGACTTTAATGTAATAAGTTTAATGAGGTGAGTTCTGTGTGGTTATGAATTTCAAACTCTTGAAATTAAAAAGAGTTGTTGTGTTAATAAAATAAGACTTGGTCTTATTTTATTATTGTTAGAGTTTTTCCACCTTGAGAGGATTGGGAAGCGTGAAGTCTTCATCTTCTTCAACCTCGACGAAGAACGCAAAGAACACCGTTCTTCAACGAAGAAATTCTCCGCCGAAGAACACGGTTCTTCCGCGACGCCGTATCCGTAAGGTGACGTTCTTCTTCCGCATCATCTCTTCTGCGACGGTTTTCCGTGACGAAATCGTTGTCAACGACTTCGAATCCTCGCTTCACGACATCGACGTTCTTTTCCCGTGACGCCCGACCTCCGCGACGCTCGTCTTCCGCGGCTCGTTGATGAACACCGTTCCTGAACCGAGGTAGGGGATTATTTTATTTAATTATTTCCGTTCATGATTCTAGTTTAATTATTATCGTGGTTTTCGACTAGATGATATCATTTAACGAGAGGGGGTCCGGACCACACAAAAACGGCTGAACCCCCCTCCTATGTTCAAGTTTGTTTCTTTGTGGATGGAACGGAATGGCGTGGTGACGTCGCACCATGCGGGAATCACACGGAAAGTATTACGCGACGCCGTCACGCCGCGCCGTGGAAAGAAGTCTAAGAACGCGACGCCGTCACGCCGCGTAGAAGGAAATCGAAGGCGCCGCGGCCGGAGCGGGGCCGCGGTGGAGGGGCGCGGTGCCGTCGCACCGCGCCGGACGACAAGGGTCGTGGCCGGTTCTGGGCCACGGCGGAGCAAGGTGACCGGCGGCCAACCGGGCCGCTGGTGTCGGAGCTGGAAGGGGACCGGCCACCACTGGTCCCATTGAGAAGGAATCGGTCGGCCAGGTCGGGCCGCCCGGAAAGGGGGAAGCCAGGGGAATTAAATTCCCCCGGCCAGCTTCAAACGCCCCCCCATAAATGAGGGGGGGCCGTGGTTACTCAAGGGGGGAAGGCGCCCCCCCTTTTTCTAATAGCTCGGCTGAAGGCCGAGCTGGCAGCGCGCTGGGCGCGCTGTGCCCAGCCGGACCGGCCGCCGGGCCGGGCCGGGCCGGGCCGACCCGGACCGGGGTGGGTCGACCCGGTTCGGGCCAACCAGGGGGGTCTCGGGCCAGGTCGGTCCGGGCCCAAAACCCCCGTTATCGGACCGTTTGGGTTCAAATGCCCATAACTCGGGCTACGGACCTCCAAACGATGCGCTGTCAGCGGCGATGCGATCCTTGGATCGAGATAGTCATTTCGGTATATCGCACTCAAGGTTTCAGAATACTTTGAGTTCATCCGGGTTGGTTCGTACTCAAAACCAACCGGGCCCTTGGAGCGGAAATGCTCATATCTTGAGCTACGGACGTCCGATTGACGTGTCGTCGACTTTGTTGAGTTCCTCTTAGTGGGACGGATCTTTTGGCTTACTCTGCCCGAGGTTTGGACGCATGTGGAGTATGGTCGGGTTGTTTTTGCCTTAAAAACCAACCGGGCCCCTGGAACGAAAAAGGCAATAACTCTCAGACCGGGCGTCCGATTGACGCGCCATCTGTTGCGTTGAGTTCCTGTTGACGATACGGAACTTTTGGATACATCAAATCTGGACTAAGTGTCAGTTGATGTATCAGCCTCTCAACTCATGGAGCGGACCCTCCCGAACGAGCTTGTTGTGTGCGGGAACCCTAGAGCTGGCTGCGACTGCTACTGTGACTGCGACGACGACTGTGCAGAGATCCTCAGTGGATTCGACGATGAAGACTACAGCACTCAGCGATCCTATGTGGATCAGTGCTACCGATCCTATGTGGGTCCGATCCTGTGTGGGTCAGCGCTCAGCGGTTCTGTGTGAGCCAGCGCCTACAGATCCTGTGTGGGTCCAATCCTGTGTGGGTCTTTGCGGGGGTTAGTACCTATCGATCCTTTGTGGGTCCGACGACTTAGATGGATCAGTGATCATCTCTATCGTCTTTTGAAGAAGTATACCTGTGTGAGCTGAATCCTGTTTACTTTCCTGTGTGGATTGTGTTGTGCTATCCTGTGTGGATTACGTTTTCTTTCCTGTGTGGAATACGTATACATTTCTCTGTGGACTGGGTTGTACTTGGGCTCGAAGGTTGGAGTGTATTGGAATTGATGACTTAGGTATATGTATGGGAATATACCTAAGCAGTGTCGGTTGTTGCTTCGTGATTGTATCTTTCCTTTGTGGTTTATCCTTTGAGGATTTTGGGAGACCTTCTGGGGTCTCAGGGTCCCTACTGAGTATCTTATACTCACCCCTTCACGGGATATGCCCGCACTACGTTGTGTTGGTTGCAGACGACGGACAGCGTTGATCGTGGTTGGGGCTTGCAGTGCAGGACGGTACCTAGAGGTAGACCACTGGGCGGGACGCACTCGGAGCAGACGGCGGGACCCGTGGAGCAGTGGAGCTATCTGTACCCACCCTTCAGGTGGGATTTCCAGTGGACAGCTCGGTGTAGCGGTTTTTACTTTTCAGTTGTTGTTTTCCCTTTCGAGTTGTACTTTACTTTCAGTTTGGGTTTGTATACTGGCCCACTTACTTTCCGCACTTACAGTTGTACTCAGTTTTTACTTAGTGTTTACTTTTTCCGTTTTCTTACTCTGTGGTGCTTGTTTACTTTTCAAAGGCAATGCCTTCCATTTTTACCGGGATTTACGCCTTGGTGCTAGTCGCCAGCCCCTGGCCTATGGAAGGCGGGCTTGGGGTAGTCACAGCACGGGCCCCGAGGACGGGTCATGACAAATCCACCTCTCTCTCAAGAGGTATCCTAGAAAAATCATCAGGGAATATATCCCTGAAATGATCCACTACAGGAGGGAAATGTTGATCATGTGTTGATTCAACAATTTCATTAATTTATTTTTGATTTTGATACTCACAAACACCCACATTTATGTTACTAATGAAGTTTATTTTAAGTGAATTTAAAGAAAATTATATTCATTAGAATGGTTATTTCTATTCTAGAGTCATAAACAAGTTATTAATCTAAGGGAAAATATTTTGTTTAAGTATTCTGGATGTGTTTGAAATTATTCTAGAAACACTATTTATACCCTATATTTGTAAGCATAACATATGGTTTGGAAACCCTACGTTTGGAAGAAAATGTATGGATCATATACCCTATTCAATTTGAAAATTATGTATCAAAAACCCTACATTTGGAAGAAATCATACATTTAAATAATAAATATATTGTACATCAACCCTACTTTTGTGAACAATCATGCACTATCAACCCTACATTTGGAGTTTTTCATTATGTGGAGGAACCCTACGTTTGATTAGTCAGTGAAGAAGTTTTAAATTAAAGATATTATCTACATTTTCTATAATGGTCTCACTATAAGTAAATATCTCTTTAAAGGTGTTTTATGACTAATTCAAACTCTCATACTCAACATATTGAATTGTTCCTATTTATAAGGGAAGTTATTTCTCTCATTGAATGATTTGAATTCAAATATTTTTGATTTATTATGCAGTATTTTTGGATCTGGTTTGACCAAGATATTTTTGGCCTATAGTATAAATATTGAGATGTTTATCTTCTAAAATATATATAGATATATTCATAGAAAATAAAGATTTATGTGCTTGTAAATAATAGTGTGTTATTGCCTTCAGATCTGAATTTTGGAAACATACCTTTTTTGATCTATATAATTGACTCATTGTTGTCATTGTCGTTGCTATTTTGTCTTATTATTATATCTTTTTATACAAGTTCAAAAAATCATTTGTTAGAGTTTCACTTTGGATACATACATGTTTATTCATCTATTTGGTTTTTTTCTCTATCATATTTTGAATAAATACTATAAAAATATTGAAGATTTTTTTACTATTTTTATATGTTATTTAAGATCAAACACATATGATCAAAAACATTTTTCTCAATCAAATCAATCTCTATTGATTTATTGGAGTATCGGTTTCTCGGGCTCAGTCGTGGTGGTGAAGGAGTATCATCTTCTCAAACTAAGTTGTGGATTTACAATTCCATGTAAAAGAAATAGAATGCCTTATAAAATCCTTATTATAAAGGTATAAAATTTCTCTACTCAGTTGTAGAAGTCCTTGGTAAAAGGACTTACTAGTGAAATCACCAATATCGCTGAGAGAGTGTTGGTGGAGTGGACTAGGGGATCTTTGTGCCCTGAACCACTATACATCATTGTGTTCTTTTATTTTTTTATTTCCACCGCTCACTCATCTTAAATATAAAAGGAAAATAATCACTGCATATTAAGAGGGTTCTTTTTGAATCTATTAAAGGATTTATAGAATCACAATTCACCCCCCCCCCCCTCATGTCTTTTTCATAATAAATATGACCCAACAAGTGGTATCAGATGAAGGGATCTATTGGTATATTTCTCTTATTATAAATCTTTGAATATTTTGTTGTTTCTATTTTGATACCAAAATGTGGTATCAAAGGAAGTTATCCATTGATATATTTATCTTTTTGTAAATCCTTAAGAATTCTTCTGTCAGCAAGTAATATTAGAGGTTTTGATCTTTTGCTAAAACTCCTTCTTGTAAAACCATGATTATTATGTTTGATTATAACAAGTGCATAAAAGATTTAGACTCTTGTACAATATCAAAAGTATCTTTTGGATCTAACAATCCTAAGTAAAAGATTCGTATGAAGAAAAATTTTGAAATGGATGATCTTAGAGAGGGTATATCAATGATCCATGCTTCTTATTTTAATGGTAATAATTATGGATACTGGAAAGATCACTTGATTATTTATTTTAAAAATCTCAAAATAATAGTCTATTTAAAGGTTTTCAAGACTTATGAATTTCCTAAGGAATATTAGAGAAATAGGATAATGATTAAGAAATATAATATGATCTTAATTCAAAATCCATGAATGTTATTGTCTGTGGTTTAAGAACTGGCGAGTTTGATCGATCTTCTCAAAGTTCCGCAGCCTATAAAATGTAGAAAACTATTTTTATTTCCTATTAAGGAACTAATAATGTCATATAATTAAGTTAAACTACTACAAAATTGAAATTTTATACTTTTAGAATGAATGATGATGAAAGCATCACTCAAATGAATGGAAGACTAATTGAAATAGTCAATTGTATTTCCACCTTGGGAGATCAAGTTTCACAATTAGATAAAGCGTTAAAATTACTTATAATTTTACCTACTAAATGGAAAGGTATCTTTGTTGCAATATGACAATCCACACTAGTTAAACAATTAAAAATGAAATAACTAATTAGTACATTGATGATGTATGAAGCTGAGATGCAAGCTAAAGTTTAAAATCATATTTCTACCAAAAATGATGAATTTTCTCTTAGAACTACTATATATGAATCATTTGATTCAAGATATATATATTCAAACAAATATTTATCATATCTTGCTAAAATATTTGAAAAACTATGCAACAAAAGGAAGAAAAAGGATAAGAAAGGTATATGTTATGAATAAAAGGAAAAAGGACACACATAATCTAAGTTTCCTATGATAAAAGCTCAAAGGAAATATAATTATGAAAGGAAAGGAAAGAAAGTTATGAAGACAAGTTGTAGTGATAATTTTTGTTTGAATGATGAATCTACTATAGAATCGGAGGCTGAGCATAAAAATCAAATGGAGAATCTATGTCTTATGCAACATGTTGATAAGGTACATTCTTATTTTTCTTAAAAATATAACTCTGAAAAACTTTCTTATAATGAACTTAATAAATATTTTTTTATGATCCAATATAAATATAAATCTTTAAAGGAAGATTATAGTTTACTTAGAAAATATTATGGTGCAAATTCAATTTATAGTGAAATCTTTTCAAAGAAAATTACTGATTTAAGATCTAATTCTTCCAAAATTTCTTTTGATCTGTATGAAATTAAAATTAAATAATTATTGGTTGAAGTTGATACTTTAAAAAAAGATTCAAGTATTCTTATAAAAGGATAAAATTATTTAAATCAAATTCTTTGTAAAAATAAAATTCATAAATGAAAACTTGGAATTGGTAGTAATACTGAATAACCAAAATTATGTAGGAATTATTTTATTCCTGGATCAAATAGAAAAAATATGTCAAATATTTAATGTTTTTATTTTTTTATTAATGGACAATATACAAATGACTATTTATTTATAAACCTTAATATTTTGGTGTTAATAATGTTTATTTTTCAAAATGATTATTTAACTTGAATAGTAGAGTCTCTACATAGAATAAACATATTTGGTTGCCCAAAACTTTAGTTGTTAACACTGCTGGACCCAAAATAATATGGGTACCAAAAGGTACTTGTATTTGATGTTTTTTAGGAATACACCACTAAAATAAATTTTTAAAACATTAAATGGGTCATATGAGAAGTATATATAAATATCCACCAAAGGAATGACCAACTCTGAATTAGTTCATTATCAAAAATCCTTATAACTGGAACTTATAATCTTGGAATTATTTCAATAATTTGTATATATATGTGTGTGTGTTTTCATTGGATTAACTATTTTATATAGGGGGAGAGAGATCATTTATAATTTTTAAAAAATTTCTTACACTTTTAATCAAGTTATTAAAACTTAATAATTCATTTCTAATATTTCTATTTAAATAATAATAATATAATCTTTAGAAAATAGACTAACTATTTAATTCTAAATAGGTTTGTGAAAAAATATATTCATTTTTTAATTTTTTAAAACAAATTATTGTCTTTAAATTTCATGAAATGTCATTTAGTTTTTTAATGTTTTTAATCAACCTTTCTTATGTAAAATTTTCTTTTCAAAAGTTAAAATTTGTAATGATTATTCGATATTTTTTACTCAAGAATGTGAATCATCATCTGAAAATTATCAAAAAAAACATATCATTTTCTCTTTAAAACCCTAGAGTATTATTTTCAAAAGCTTTTAAATTAATTTTCTATCTTCTTTTAAATATCATTTTCAAAGAATTTTGAAATCAGTCTGAGAAAAATGAAGCAATTAAGAACTTCAAGTTTAGAGGAAGGTCTTTCCCAAAGGAAAAAAAATGGCAATCCTTCTTCTAATCTATTAAGAGAATAGTTGGTTTCATATGTTAAGGACTCATTTTAAAAATATTCTAAAAGGGGTAAGGAATCTCATGGTTATGAAGAACTAGAAGTTTCTTCATCTTAAATATCTAAAGGTAGAATGTCTTATGAAGAGATCATGTTTAAGTTTAGTACTTTGAATGAAGAAAAAGTAAAGTTTCATGCTGATCTAAATGCATCTATAAAGTCATATTAAAAACTACAAAAAGTGTTTGTGTTAAAAATGGTTTTTCATACACTACATATGGGATTATCAACAATGTGAAAGAAATTTTGATCTCAAAAGAATATTTTAAAGTGTTCAAAATAGAATTATTAAGATAGATAGAGTTACTAAGAAAGGAAATTGTTACTAATCTGGATCTAGATGATCTAAATATTTTTTTTAGTTAAATAGTTTTTATCCTCTTTTTTGTATCAAAGATCTACAGATGTTCAAAGAATAAATGAATAATTGTAAAAAGTTTTAGCATATTTAAGTGAAAAAGTTCGATGTTTGGAAAGTTTGGATGATCTATCTAATCCTTCTTAACACACTAACTTTTCTTAATACTTGTTGTTTATTTAGATTTAATATTTTGTATATCTTTGTTTTTAAATATATTTTTTTAGTAAAAATGTGTGTTATAAATTGTTTCATAATTTCTTTTTAAATATTTATACTCTTAATATTTTTTTCAAATGGATATCTTATATAAACAAGTACCTGATGTTTTATTATTTCATTACACGTGATAAAATAGTATATTATTATTAGTAATAAAAAAATATATTATTAAAAAAAATTCAATTATGAGATATAAAAAAATCACTTGAAAATATTTTTTTCTTCAAAAATATTTTAATTCCTTGAATTTTTTTTCCAAACATGATATGTCTTGAAGGAAGTTATTTTATGGAATGAATTAAATTGTTTAATATATTCATTATAAACCCTTATTATTAATTGAATAATATCATCAAATATTTGTATGTCTCCTTGATTATATCTTTTTAAAAGGAAGTGTGATATTAGGGGGATTTTTTATTTCTACATGTATTTAGAATATATTTTCCCAAAAAAACAACTTTTTGATGTCATAAAAGGGGGAGAAATTTATATGGGAGAAGATTATATGAGAAAGAAAAAGGGGAGAAATGTTATTATAATTTATTTATTTATATTTTTTGAAATTTATTCTTCTAATTTTTTTTATAATTTTAATATTTATCTTATGGGTTTTGTGATTATCAAAAAGTGGAAGATTGTTGAGCATGTATTGATTCAAAAATTTCGTTGATTTATTTTTGATTTTGATGCTCACAAACAGCCACATTTATGTTTCTAATATAAGTTTATTTTAATTTAATTTCATAAAAATGATATTCATTAGAATGTTTATTTCTATTTTGGAAGCATACACAAGTTTTTAATCCAAGGGAAAATATTTTTTAAGCATTCTAGAAGTGTTTGAAAGTATTCTGGAAACACTATTCATAGCATATGTTTATAAGCATGTCGTATGGTCTAGGAAACCTCCATTTGGAAGAAAAAGTATAGATCATCTTCTCTATGCTATCGGAAAAGTATGGATCAACAAACCTATGTTTGGAAGAAACCCTATTTTTGAAGAATAAAAGTATGGTTCATCAACCCTAATTTTTTGAAAATTCATATGTTGTCAACCCTATGTTTGGAGTTTGTAATCACATAGAAGAACCCTACATTTGAGTGCTCAATGATAGAGTTTTAAATTAAAGATAGTATCCACATTTTATGTAATGGTCTTATCAGAAGTAAATATATATTTAATGTTGTTTTATGACTAATTTAAAGACTCATACTCAATAGATTGAATTGTTTCTATTTTTAATGGAAGTTTTGACTCTATTTGAATGATTTAAATTAAAATATTTTCAATTTATTATGTGGTATTTTTTAGAGCTAGTTTGACCTGGAGCTGTTTGACCTAAAATATAAATATTGATATGGTTATCTTCTGAAATATATAGATATATATATGAATAGAAAATAAAGAGTTGTGTGATAGTAAATAACAATGTGTTGTTTCCTTTAGAGCTACATTTTGGAGGCAAATATGTTTTGATCTATCTGATCGACAAGCTATTGTTATTATCACTATTATCGTGTCTTATTTTTAAATATTATTCTGCAAGTTTGACAAAGCATTTTTTAGAGTTACACTTTGGAGATATACATGTTTATTCATCTATCTGGTGTTTTATCTATCAATATTTGAAGAAATCATGTACAAATATTGAAGATTATTTTGTTGTTATTGTACATTATTGAAGATGAAACACATCTATTAGTTGTTGCTGAAACTATGAAAAAAACCTATTTTTTCTCAATCAAAACAATCTCAATTGATTTATTAGAGTATCAGATGCTCAGAATCATTCATGGTAGTGATGGAGTATCAGATTCTCAGAATAAGCTGTGGATTTACAGTTCCCTTTAAAAGAACCAAAAATCCTTGTAAAATCCTTATTGTAAAGGTATAAACTACCTATACTTGGTTGTAGAAGTCCCTAATAAAAGGACTTACTAGTGAAATCACCAAGCTTGTTGAGAGAGAGTTTGTGGAGTAGACTAGGGGATCTTTTTTTCCTGAACCACTATACATCACTGTGTTCTTTTCTTTGTTTATTTCCACTACTTACTCGTCTTAATAAGAAAAAGAAAATAATATCTTCATATCAATAGGGTTCTTGTAGAATATGTTAAAGTATTTTAAGAATCACAATTCACCCCCCCCCCCTCTTGTGTCTTTATCATAATAAATCTGACCTAATAGAAAATTTATACATCATGTTCCCTGATCATCTAAAAAGAGTATCAATCTAGGATGTCACTCTACCCATCCCACAATGCTCTGGTCCTTCTTGACTTTCTTGGATATCCCATTCACCCTTATGAATATAATTTCCACCCTCGAGTAATATAAAGGATACTCATCTATGATAATAGTCAATACGGTCATGATATGGTATTAGCCAATTCATCTCAATAATTATGTCAAATCCCATCATATTGAGAATAAAAAGGCTCCATATGAAACAATAACTGCCTATCTCTAGGCTAATTCCTTGCATTAGTGTTCACTATCTGATCAAATCCCCAAAAAAGTATCAAGAGTTATCACTCCATAAGAATACTCAATCTCAAGGACAAGACTTTCCATAATTTTCATGGATATGAAAGAATATGAATCACCTGTATCAAATAAAGCAGATACTAGAGTAATGGCTACTAGAATTGTACCTCGCATAGTAGAAGACTTGATGCTCTTCTCCTTGGGTATCAGCTGCACTACATAAATCTGGTCTGATCTATGGCCCTAAGATATAGCCTATTTTCCTAGGATATGCCTACTCTACTGGAACTATAAATTTAGTTTCTGGATCCTTTGGATACATCCACCTCCTCAGCCTATATGACCTGTAGTGCTCCAACTCCCTACATAATGGGAAACTATCAATCCCATTTCTGAAGGAGAACTTGGTATGAATCATATTCCACTAGATACAGGTGGAAAGGTTTGACAAAACATCTGAAGATAACCCATTCTACCATAGTCCCTACACTCAAATGGGGATCTATCGCACTAGGTATTCATATGAATCTTCTTACCACAGTGATGGAATATCACATGGATATTCAAGCATACACTTTGGTTGTTGAAACATCCTCAGGAAGGCTCAAAATAATGTTTTCTGTCACCAGATGTACTACTGCTCTAATAAGGTACTAAATTTCCTTGGAACACACCTTTATCTTCCCTGATGTTACACTCAGTGATGAGGGTATGATTCACTATCTCAATGATGATAGTCAAAATAAACACGTTCAACTTAGATCAGATGGAATATACAAGCCCAAACTCAAAAAATATATCTTGGGACAGCTCATCACCAAGGAGTGTAGGAATAAAAGATCCATAAAATGATCTGAATAATCCATAACTAATAAATTTCCATACTTCATGTGTATAAACTATCTGGATTAGTCGAATATCAATATCTCAAGAAAGAAATAATAATAGAAGGCTATCCAGAAATCCCTCCAGATCACAACCCTATACTAGTCAGCCTGGGACAAAACATCCCACCATCTCTTGGCAGGCCCTCTAAGCATATATACTACAATCTTGAACCTCCTCTTGGGAGGAATCTCTAAATGTTTTAAAATAGATAACATGGACTCTAGACATGACTTAATATCCTAGGGACCACCATCCCCCAAAAACATAGGTGGATGTTGTTTCTGACATTTCTGAGTCAACTCTACCATAGTAGGGGTTGGTCTCAGGATTCCCGCATGGTTTTCATAGTTTTTAGGAAACCCTATCAGAAATAAACATCGATGACCATATTAATAATAGTAATAGGTACCTCAAGTGGAATTAGAGAAGGTAATACTAGTGGTTCAAGGCCCACCACCTCTGGAGCATGGTCTTCTCCACCTTCCTAGTGCATGACTCAAGTCCGTCGTGTAGGAATATTTCTACAATGTTAATCACATGACTCAGACAAGATTTGATAACAAAATAGATCACCGATAAAAGGATAGAATAGGTCTATGTGATATAAAAAACCATAAAGAAACATAAGTGATGCTCCAAACTACTCACTACTAAGGTCGGGTCAAAGTCAATTTCAATGTTTATATTAGGGGTTCTGGTATATGGATTTTCAATTTCAATTTATATGGAAAAACTCCCTTTAAGTTGCAATTGAAATCCCCATTTAATGACAACCATTTCATTTAAGAATTAAAATTTAGCAGATTATATATATATATATATATATATATATATCATGGTCCAATTAGATGAGTCTTTCATTCCCAAGTTATAAATTCCTATGATTTATAAGTTACAATTGGTACTATATGTAATTACAATCATTATCTTATAATGGTTCAATTATATGGATCACCATTCCAAATTTATAGATGTCCACACACACTTTAAATTATAATTGTCATCTATTTAGTTATAACCACTAATGTTTCAGCCCATGTGACCAATGGTCCATGGATCAAACATACCACAATTAGAAAATTGAAGTGATGCCATCAATCTACATGGGAAAACACTGTTTAGGTTAATGTAGACATGTTAATTAACCAATTATTTATCTTTTCCTATAAAAAACATTAACACAATTTTTAACATGGTAATTGGGGAACTAAAACATGATGGAGGCAATGCACGTAATAAAGTAAATATGGCATGAAATATGCAGGATATGTGAACCATCAAGTGCCTACTATGATGCATGAAATAACACTTTCCTATCGTACCATCCATGGGCAAGAGAAAATCCATAGTAATAATAAATTCCACAAACCATGTGCATCAACCAATGATGAAATCAGGAAAATTGTAATAGGAAAAAATCATAACACCAAGTCCCATCCCAGGTAAATTAGCTTTTCCCTATATGTGGGTTAGCTAATACCAGAAACAATCTCATTACCAAATTTTGACACATTCCTAGTATCTTATCTACCAATCCCAAATAGTAATATAAAAGTAATTTTTTTTCTAATACCACTTTGTAACATCCCAGACCCAGTTCACTCATAAGTAACTGAACTTGGTTAGCCACATGGCCTCAAGCGCACCACCCCATACACTATAGGCTTCCAACTAGTAGTGAGGGTCTATGATGGTGTGATGGGGGACTATTACCTCATGTTATATTGAATCATAGTTGTATATGACAAATAATCATAAGTAAGATGATACAATAGTGAAAGCATCACATCCAAAATAATAATAAACAGTAGGATAACATCACATAAAATCAAAGGACTGGTATAAGCAATGAAAAAACCATATCCAATATCATATAAAAAATTATGATCATGTAATGAAATAAAAAAATGTAAAATACATTGGATATAGATTATCATGCATATAAAACATGCTATACAAAAATGGAAAAAGATAAAAATCTATCTCTAATAGCATCACGATCATAAGCTCAGTCTTCTACTCCCATACTCCATTATAGTATAGAAAATCAATCATCCATATTAGGTTATGTTCCCTTGTACCTATCTATATTCATGAAGTTTATTTGGGTACCAATAGGTGGCCCAAATAGGGTGTGAGATATAATCAGTAGTACACCACCAATGGTGTCTATAAAAAATCTAGCATGTGTATATAAGTTGTAACAGTGTGCATGTATAATAGGAATGAAGTTGTAATGATAAAGTGATGTAGTCCAATATATAATTACATGTTGGAAAATTAGTTTATAAATTATGAAAAACTATATGCAAGTGCAAATAATATGTGAAATTTTTTTTGGGTATATCAAGTATCGGACCTATGAAGTCTAAAACCCAAGGCCATTGAACAAGTCATCCTCTTTGAGTCCACAGAGCTCATCCATAGAAAACTCATTATAAATTTGACCTATATGGTCCATGAACCAAGTCCATTGACCAATTATTCCTCTTTGAGACCATGGATATCATCTATAAAAAACTTGGTATAGACCTGGGAGGATCCAAAGGAACAAATCCAAGGTGTTTCAAGTAAGGATAATCTAAGTTAATAATCCAGGGCATCCAATATAAAATAATCATTGGTGCCATACAGTGTTCTTTGTTCTATACCGAAGTTTCCATCATTAAAAAATTTATATAAGGGGTCAAGGGGGAATGTTAGTGTTGATTCCATTTATCAATTTAATTTATCACAATCATTTTATTAATCAACTCACTTCCAAGTGATAAATAGAGGGATTGTTTTAGTTTTCATTCCACCTTACCAACCATTTACAATAATATACATAATCCAAGAGATCATCCATCTCATTTAAACTTTTCATTTATTCCATATCACTTATAAATAAACATGGTACAAAAGATATTCAACCTTTACATCCCAATTTAATTCATATTCAGCTTCCACTCAGGAGTGGAAATTTCAACACACCCAAAGGTGTGGCATAATCATAGACATTCTAATGAACCCACATCATGGGTGGTTTGGGTTGATGTTGGAGACCTCCAACCATCTCAAGGGGGAGTGGAGCATCAATAATTGTTTTTAAAAACATTTAATTTAAATTATTACTCGTTTTAGAAGCAACACACGGAGGGTTCGATGTGCAGTATTATGGTGCGAGATATAAAAATAAAGACTTTAAGGGAAAATGTATAGAACACCTACCTTAGATTGTTAGTAGAATATTCATTTATTATTGTCCACTAACTTGGTCTTGAACAGAAGAAATTGAAGAAATAGAAAAATATCCTGAAAATAGGTCATATTAGCTCGCATGGATTTAGCATTCCATATAGTGATATAATCAAAGAAAATAAGGAAGGGGATTAAAGAACTTGCTGATACGGATCCAACATGATAAACGACATGTGATTCTGACACTGTATGAGGGATGAGGCTCAAATCCTAAAAGAGAGAATAAGAGGGAGCTCCAACATGTAGCAAATGGTAGAAATGAATAATGGGGAAGGGTGTTTGAGTTTAATATAAGATAAGGTAAAAACATTCATTTCACCCAATTTTAAAGCGGTTCACAGTTTAGCCACATAGTTGGCCAAACCATGCGCCACCACTATCTAAGTGGCACACCCCCTTGTATGGATAAGTGCATGTTTTGAAAAACCATGCATATCCCATGCATGTACACTATCCAAGATCTCTACCCCCTCTCATGGTCAGGTGCATAGTTTGGAAAATCATGTGTTAACCATGTATTTTAGCTTTGAAACACACCTGCACTATTTCACATGGTTATGCAGCCTCCCTCACGTGATTGTTTAAATTTTTCTCCTCTATATATGGGTTGCATGGTTGAGACACATGGTTACCACTAACTTTGCGCCAACCATGCACCTCATAATTTTTCTCAAAAAACCAAGGATCAGGGTTTTAAACAAGCTCCAGATGCTCTTGAACCCTTCATTAACTCTTAAACACTTTCATTAGAGTAAAATAAGAGGTTTAAACTGAAAATTAAAGGGTAAGTACCTCTCTGAAAATTTAATAAATTACATGATTTTTCAAAGGGGTTTTCAAAAGGAATTTTTATAATTTTTTTAGAATATATTTGGAAATCAGTTTTTGAATGGATTTTTGAAATTACAATCATTGAAAAGTTAGCTCTTTAAAAATTGGGTTTTGAATAGAAATATGAATTTTGTAAAAAAAGTCTCTTGATACATGTATGTGTGTGTGTATTTAATAGTTATATATATATAGGTACATATACCTACATACATACATATATATATATTTATGTGTACAAATTCATATGAGAATATGTGAATTTGTGCAATGAGTTAAATGTGTGTATGTGTGTGTGTAAATTTATATGAGTACAACTATAAAGAAAAAGGGATCATTTAAATGGTGGTTTCTAAAATATGTTTGACAGGACTATTTGAAACTTTTAATAGATTTCCAAATATGTGTGCATATTTGTCTGTGTGATCTCCTCTTGAACCTCTTTTGGATTTGATGACATTGATTGTGGCTCATAGGGCATGCTTTGTACTTTATATTTTGTGATGGATATGAAATTGAGTTTTTTTCTTAAGAGGGAGTTAGGGGTGAGGGTGAGTTATTTGATATGTTTTGTGTTTCTTGTATTGACTAAGCTCGTTGCTTGTTTTCTTACCCTTGATTTACTTTGGTCATGGGAACCCTAGTTCTATAGTAGGCTAACTAAGATGGGATATTCACTCCATGAGTTATATTAGTGAAGTATGATTACCCGACACTAGCTAGTGATGTGTTACTAAACCTTTTTATTAGATTTTAGTGAAGTATGTTCAAGGTTACCCAAACTTAGAAACCATAGTGTAGAACCCATGAAACTTATACCTTGATTATTATATTGACATAGGGTGTCCTATTGCTTCTTTAAACTCCCTTATTTATTTGATATGTGTGGCACCTTGGTTGGTTCTCCTTTATTTCTTGTATTTGTTCCATTTGATAACATGACACCCTATGAATGTTCCTTTTATTTGTCTTGTGTGAGTGGGGTTTTCTATATAGTTGTGGTATATTTTTAAAAAGTGTTATTTTACCTATCATGGGTTATTTATAAATAAATGTTTTCAAATAATTGTTTTCATTTAAATAAAATGAAATGAAATTTTATAAAAATGGTTTTGGAAATTTTTTGGCTTTATGTGTTTTGCACTAAAAAAATTACCTTTAAATAATGTAGTTCAAACTAGCACTAAATGGATATTACTTTTAAAGATTACACATGATGTGTGGTTTCTATTTATCATGTATATCTAGATTTATCTCATGCATATTTATCATTTTAGTTTCAGGATTTCATTCAGGTCCTGGCCACTCTTGAGAACATTGATAGATTCTGGGTATTTGAGGTGAGTTTTTTATTTTATCACATTCAACTTATGGTGACTAACTTAATTTTGGAAATACCTTATTTTATTTTATTATAATGTTTTAATTATTGACCTTTAAATGATTTACTATGTCTAATTAGGCCTTTACTACTTTCTATAGTTGGAGGTGAATTGATATCTGTTGGTGGTCAAAGAAAAGGAATTCTAGAGGCAGCTTTGTATCTTTTGTAGGGGAAGGAGATTGGGGTGAACTAAGATTTTATTTCTAAACTTATTATTTACTTTTTTTTTGCTTCTTCTTATTTTATTTATCTTGGACATATGATATACAGACAAGTCATGCCAATTTTTTATTACAATTCTATTGTTTATTTTACTTTGATTCAAAGGAAAAATCATTCTCATTATTTATATTTGATTCCCTGGAACTTGTATCCAACCTATGTGGATCGAGAACATCCCTCAAATTTTTCACAATCCAATTTGGGCATCCAATAGATGGATGGATCGAGCTGGTTTCTGACATGGTAACTTTGAAATCCAGCTCACAACTCCTCCTGCAAGAGTAAGCACACAATTAGTAGTGGATTTCCTTAAGTCAGAATCTCTTATAAAATCTAAATCAATATAGACTCTGATAGTAAAATTTTATTCTCTATAACATAATGAAACATATGAGGCCTCCATGATATATCTTAGGATCCTCTTCATTGTGTTCCAATGTTCTCATCCTAGATTCTCTATTTATCAACTAACATCTCTCACTACATGTGAAATGTATGGTCTAATACAAACAATGGAAAACATTTTACTCCCCATTGTTGATGTATATAGTACTTGAGACATATCCCTCCTCTCTACTTCACTATTAGAACTCATCATAGAGTATAACTTGAAATTAACAAGAAGAGGAGTAAATAATGGCTTACAGTCTTGCATGCTTAAGCATTTCAAGATTTTCCTCAAGTAATTAGTATGTGATAGAAAAATATCCCCCATCATTTCTTTCTCTAAAAATATAAATCCCAAGAAACTTTTTTATTTGTCCCAATTCTTTCATATCAAATTCCCTAGATAGATATGTTTTCTTCTCTTGAATCTGATCATTGTTAGGAGCTACAACCAACATGTCATCCACATGAAATTAAAGAATGATAAAACTATTACCATTAAAACCCCTGAAATATACACATGAATCATAATAAAGGTTTTTGTATTCAAGGATCATGATATATGAATCAAATATCTTGTACCAATTCCTTGATGCCTACTTAAGATCGTATAAATATTTTTTCAATCTAAAAACCAAGTTCTCTTTGCATTCTGAAAAACCTTCCGGTTGAAGCATGTATATTTATTCATCAAGATCATCATGGAGAAAATTTGTCTTCACATCTATCTACTCTAGAATCAAACTATATGTGCCACACATCATCAAGACTATCTGAATAGTCATTATACTAACAATATAAGAAAACATTTTATTGAAAGAAATACCTTCCTTATGAGCATTCCTTCGACCATAAATATTGTACAATATCTTTCCACATGGTATTTTTAATATCTCTTGATCATAAAGACCCATTTTTTGTGGACAACCTTCCTTCTATGAGATAATGGAACAAGATCCCAATTCTTGTTCTTATACAGGGATTCAAGTTCATCTTACATCACCGTCATCCATGAGGATATGTCAAGAATTTGGGATATATCTACAAAATAAGATCGCTCTCCATCCTATATCAATAAGAAATAAGAAATATTTCTATTAGTGACATAGTATGAGTGCTTTATTGGTGAAATTTTCTCCTAAGTTGATTGTTGTGGTCTAGAATCACCTGGTACTTGATCATCATGCTCGAGTAATTCCTCACAGGGAACCAATTATTCCTTATATTTTTTACTCGTATCAACTATTATTGTTCTTGTATTCTCTTTTTCCATGTATCCTTCAATCATCATTTTCAACTTGTCTTGTATAAAAATGATGTCTCTGTTGATGATAAGTTTTTGGGAAGTGGTGTAAGATCCTAGGTTTTCCTATGAGGTTTATATCTTTTTGTTTTTAGTTTAAATCCTTGGTTTTGACCTAATGTGAGTGACTAATGAGATCATGGGAGTTTTGGGGGTTTCCAAGGCTTGTTCATAGCCCGTAGGATTAGTTTATGGAAAAGGATTTTGGGCCACATGGTTAATAGAAATTGTGAGACTCATGCTTCATGGTTTGAGGAAATCGTGTGGGGTTGGACAGAGGGAAGCAAGGGGCTACACGGTTTGAGGAAATTTTGTAGCTAGGGGAACACCCCCATGTTGGACATCTGCAATTTTTAGCATAGGATTGGTGCATGGTCGGTGCATGATTTGTCTAACCATGCACCATGACTATGGGAGGTCCCCCTTGATGCAGATAAGGACGCACGATTGACGTACGATTACGGAAAATGTGCGGTTGAACCATGTAAACAAGTTTAAAATATGGGAAATTCCCATTTCAAACTTAAAATATTATATTTTCAACCCCTTTCCTCATTTCTTCATTCCAACCCATAAGGTATATTTGTTCCCTCCCTTTGAAACTCAAAGGCTAGGAATGGATCCTAATTCACCATTTGGACTCATAATCAAACATCTTTGGTCTTGTTGGATCCATTTCAGTGAGTTATTCATTTATCCTGTGTTGTTCCATGTTTGAATTTATATCAACAAAGTTATTTAGGTGAAAGAAAATATGCCATATTTTTAGGATTTTCATTTTTTTCTTATTTTTTCTCTTGATATGGACTGAATTAAAGGTTGATACTAGATAAGTGATCTACTAAATACCTAAATTATGTGGTCTATACCTTTTCCCTTATAGTTTGTTGTTTTATAATTTATATTTCCATTGTTTTGTATGCTAGAATTTTCGGTGTTTCTAAGGATATTAATTAAATGTATAAAGTAAATGAATTGGAACCTGTTAGGTTTCCCCTTAAGTACCATTTTATGGTTGGAGGTCATTTATCCTCAACCTTGGTCACCCATGGGGAATTCCCTTTATCTTTCCTTGTTATATCACCTTTTTGGGAATGTAAGAGTTCGCTTTTCTAGAGGTAACCTTTTCAAACTAAATTAAAATTGAATTGAGATGATAGGATAGGGTTGATGCCTCCTTTGTATGTGATTTCATATGATTGAAATGGTTAAATGGTTTATATGGGAATTGTTGAATGGGTTGATAAACTCATGGAATGTTAATACTTGTGGAAAGATAAATGAATGAGATGATGAATTGATTATGGTAGTGGATTCCTTAGATGAGTTCCTTGGATCCTAATTCCATAGGACGCCATGGATATTTCTACTCTATGGGTATTGATTACGATAGTGGATGCCTTGGACATATTTAATCCTTGGATCCTGATTTCGTTGGATTCCATAGGCCTTGATACCCATTGGATCCAAATTTATTAGACTTGCATTAGACATAGTCTGTTGACATGCACCTTGGACTCCAACCAAGTTGTTATTGAATTTCCATTGAGATGCTTTTGGGACTTGATGTGGATGCCTTGGTCTTTTATACCTTGGATCCATCCCTTCATGGTCTGAATATTGATTACATGGCATGGATATGTGTGACACTTTTTGATTATATGGAATGGTCGTGATTGATTTTATATACTAGATTACATGTCAAGTTCATTTTGTACTTTTGATATGCTCACAAATAGCCTAGGTATGGGTATCATATCACAGCAATTAGACTAGACTATATCACACCTATTTATTTCTAATTTACAGATACCCTTGTTTATGGGAGCTTGACTATTTTTTGCAGGGATCCTTATTTGGTTGGACACTATCACTTAATTTTATCACATATGACTTTGGCACTTTACTTTTATCATTGTTATACTTGTTGTATATATTGGACACTGCTAAGCTTGTTATACACAGACTAGATTTTTTATAGACACTATTTATGATGGTCAATTGAGTGTTATCTCACACCCTGTTTAGGACACCATTGGGTACCCAGGTAGACTTCATGGATGTAGGTAGGTATCAGGGTAATCACCTATTGTACGACGCTTAATTTGACCATTGCATAGGAGATGGAGAGCACATGACCAAGCTAGGATCATGATGCTATCTAGAGATAGTTATTTTTGGTATTTTTGTACCTTTTGATACATGTATTGTACTTGATACTTATATACCTATTTTCCAACATTGTAGATACATGTCATGGTTATCATATTATATATGAATTCTTTTGGCTTATTTATTATTATAGTCTTCTAGATGTTTATATTTTTCAATGATTTATATTATGGTTCTTCTATTGATCAATACGATATTTCACTATGTTACACTCTGACATAAGGTCATAGTCTCCCCACAGACACACCCTATGCCCTCTTTGCTAGTCAGCAACCTCGAGCGTATAGAGAGGTGAACTTGAGGCCATGTGACCCACCGGCTCGGGGCACCGTTTAGTGGATTCCAGGTCAGGATGTTACAAAGTGGTGTCAAAGGGAGTTTTATTTTCTAGTTGTTTAAATATTTTGAGAGAATAAACAGTATGTTATAAATTATTGGAATTTGGTAATGAGTTGTGCCTGTGAATAGCTAACCCACATATAGGAAAAAGCCAAATTGCCTAGAATAGATATTATTGTTTTCTATATTTTTCCTATTATTGTTGATTTGGTTTCATCATTGAGTGGTTCACTTATTGTTTTATGTTCCTTATGATTATGGATTTTACTATTACCCAATGAGATGAGGTTATTACATCTCATGCATAATTTTAGGAACTTTATAGGATTCACATTTCATGTATTATTTCATGATGTATGGGATGCATTGCTTGACTTCATGACATTATTATATGTGCCTTGAATGATATACTTGTTATTCAATAAATGATTTGTGAAAGTAATTGAGAAACATAGTTGGTACTTAGAGTGTCTTCCATAACCTAAATAGTTTTTTCTTGCTTAGTGTACATCAAACACCTTAAGTAGTCAACTGTGGCATGTTGAGTCATGGACCATTGGTCGCATGGATTGAAATATGTTATGGTATGGATTAAGTGGATGCCACACTTTGGTTCATGAGGTGTATGGGTCCTTATGCATTGGAAGTGGTGACCCACTTGGTTCAACCATTTAAATAGAATTATAAATGAATATTAATTTAAATGGAATTGAACATGTGAAACAGGGAACTGGACCTAGACCCGACTTTAGAGTGGGCAGTAGGCAATGTCTCTAGTGATTTTTACAATTGTTTCTTTTTACCCAGTCCTAGATCATGAGAATCTAGAGGGGTTTGATCTGTTTATAGAAATTATTCGACCTATCCTATGCTTTTAAACTATGATCATATCGTTATCAATATTTTTTGAGGTGTGTGTTTTTCTTTGTAGAGATATGACAGCACTATGACCTCTATTCATGTGCTAGGAGGGTGGAGACAACCATGATCTGGAGGTTGTGGTCCATGAGGTACTAGTAAATCTTCTTATAGTGCCAGTAGTGGCACTAGTGGTAGTACCAGATATGGGTGTTGAGGAATAATTTTGTGAGAGTTTTATGTTCTTTACATAGACTTTTCAGGGATCACTACAGCTTTCCTCATCTAGGGAAGAGATTATGTGGGTTTTCTAATAGCAACATCCCCCCATGTTTTTAGGGGATAGCGATCCACAGGCTATTGAGAATTGGATTGAGAATAACTTTTTTATATTAAATCATCTAGAGACACCTTCTGATAGGAGAGTAAAGATCACGACATATATTCTATGGGGAGTAGCTAAGCTCTGGTGGGATGTTTTTAATAGGGCTAATACACTCCGAGATATGGTTTAGAGGGATTTTCAATCCAGGTTTTTTTATTACTTTTTTTATGAGACCCTAAGAGAAGATTAGTCCAGTGATTTTATGCATCTGGATTAGGGTGTTATGTCAGTTATGGAGTATTCGGAATGCTTTAAAAAGCTTCAGTGTTTTTCACTGATTTATCTTGATGATGAGTTATCAAGGGATAGATGCTTCGAGGAAGGTCTTAAGTGTGTCATTCAATTGTAAGTCAATTTGTTTCAGTTGAATACTATTACAGAGATAGTGAATCAGGTGCTTATTACTAAGCATAATCTAAGGGAATCTTGGGGTGTAGAGCAAGGCAACATGTTCTCTTGAGCTAGTGGTAGGAGGCATTGTTTTGAGGATTCTCATGAGGGGATTACCAGCCAGGTTTTTAGTTTTGGTAGCTCTTTTTTTTGGAATCAGTGTGGCGTATGTGGGCATATGAGGAATAAGTGTGATAGATACACATTCGAGTATTGAGCTTATGGTATGATGGGCCATGTAAAACATTTCTATGGGATCTTCCCTTCAGTAGTTAGTGGAAGGGGATCGACTCTGACTCTAAGTTCATAAGTGGGATTCAAAGCTCTGTGTTAGGTTGGGATATGGAGTAGTACCAATCACTCAGGTTGAGGTAGTGGTCATGGATGAGGCATCCAAACACTAGTTATACCTAGATAGAAGAGTGGGCATACTCTGGGTAGTAAGGTTGTTTCATAGGGCCATGGTTTAGGCCAGATATATTTTGTATAGTCTACCCCTGATGAGTAGAGCATCAGGCCATATATGGAGAGAGGTACAATTTTATTGACCTATACTCTTGTATCTTCTCTTTTTGATATAGGTGTATCTCATGGATTTATATATATACCTGTTGTGGAGATCCTTAGGCTCATTGTTTGGTTTTATGATGGCGTTGTGACTTTGGATACTCCATTTGGGATCATAAAAGAGGGTATACACTAGTACAGGGAGTTCCCCTTGAGATTGGTGGGTGTCACTTCATATGGGATCTTTTTTTCCTTGAGATTATAAGGTTTGACATCATACTCGAGACGTATTGGCTAATTTCTTATCGATCCTATGTTTATTTCTATCACCATATGGTGACTTTCACATCACCAGAGGGTGGAGTTTTTATTCACAATGGTGAATGGGATGTCCAGGTGAATTTAGATGGACATCATGGGATGGGTGGGATGATATCTCAGATAGCTATTTTATATCTGGATGATCAGGGAACACGTCAGGAATATTTCCCTCCATTGGTTGATCGTTTCAGGGATGTTTTCCTAGATGACGTTTCTAGTTTACCTCCTAAGAGAGAGGTAGATTTTTTCATCAATATAGTGTCAGGAGTTTCACCAATATTAATTCATCCTTATAGGATGACTACTATAGAGTTGTAGTTTCTCAAGAGGCAGCTAGAGGATTTGGAGGAAAAGGGGTTTATTCGAACCAGTACTTCTCTATCAGGTTAACCGACCCTTTTTTGAAAAAAAAGGCGAATAGTACCCTCAGTATATGTTTGGATTATCAGAAATTGAACTATTTTATGGTTAAGAATTGGTATCCCTTACTATGTATATATGATCTTTTTGACCAGCACCAAGGATCCTAGGTTTTCTCAAATATTTATTTGAGGTTGGGTTATCACCAGGTGTGTGTTCGGACTATATACATACCTCATACAACTTTTCATAGTAGTTATAGTCTATAAGAGTATCTTATTATGTCGTTCGGTCTCACAAACACACTAAAAATTTTCATGGTGCTGATGAAACTAGTTTTCTATCCTTATCTAGATTTATATATGCTGGTTTTCATGGATAATATCTTGGTGTATTCTCACAATCAACACAACCATACCAAAAATATTGAGATCATTTTGGATACACTGAGTGGGCATCAATTATATTATAAGCTCACAAAGTGATACTTTTGGATGGATAAGATTCACTTATTGAGTCATATTATCTCAGATATAGGAGTATTAGTTGACCTAGAGAAGGTGAGAGTTGTAGTTTTCTGGGAGCCTCCCAAGAAAACCTTTAACATACTGAGATTCTTGGGGTTATTTGGATATTACAAGTAGTTCATATAGGACTTCTCACACTCAGTAGAACCTCTTATAGGCTTGAATAAAAAGGTTTTAAAGTTTTTATGGACAAAAACCTATGATATATCCTTTTAGGATCTGAAAGGGAGACTGAATTTAGTGTCGTTTATGATTCTACTTGATCCGGACAAGATATACACTATGTATTGTGATGCATCGGGTATTGGGGTAGGAGAATTTCGGGTGTAGGAGGAGAGATTCATGGCATACAGGTCTTGTTAGTTGAGGTCACATGATAGGAACTACTTAACTCGTGATCTCGAGTTAGATGTTATTATTCATGTCTTTCACTATTGGAGGCATTATTTACTTGGAGATAATTTCGTGGTTCCTTGTGATTTTGGAGGAATTATTTACTTGGAGAGCATTTTGTGGTGTACATGGACCAAAAAATCATCAAGTGTGTCTTTACATAGTGTGATCTAAATTTGAGGTAGTGTAGGTGGGTTTAGTACCTACAGTCTTTCGACTTTTATCTTGCTTATACACCGAGAAAGTGAAATACAGTTGTTGGTGCACTAAGTAGGAGGACTCAGATACAGGCAGTTTGGGAGGCCAGTAAAAAGTTGAATCTTATGGTTTTTCTTTCAGAGATGCACTTGGAGATGTAGGATGGTTAGGGATAGAGTTTTCTCTTGTCCTTGGAAATGGAATATGCTCTTCTAAATAGAGTACAGATGTGAAAGTTTTCATATTTAGAGGCCCTAGTCCTACGAGAGAGTGTGGAATGTGAGAACCTACCTCTTGGTTGTACTGTGGATGATGATTAAATTATGTGTACCCATGGTCATGTTTGGGTTCTAGTAGACATACATGAATAGATAATGCAAGATTTTCATGCCTCGGTTTTGATATTGCATCCCAGTATTACCAAGTTGTACCGAGACTTGTCTCACTGGTATTGGTAGTTAGGGATGAAATGAGAGGTAACTAGTTTTTTCATGTGTTGTTTCACCTATTAGCATGTAAATGTAGAACGCCAGTGACCAATTGGGATTTTATAGTAGTTAACTATTCATGAGTGGAAATGGGATGATGTTGTGATGGATTTTGTGACTGGATTTTCAAGGTCGCCTCAAGGTAGTGATGTTGTACGGGTTGTTTTGGACAAGCTCACAAAGGTCTCTTATTTCCTTCCAATCAGAGAGACCTTCTTGGTTGATGATCTTGGGAGGTTGCATATCCGTGAGATAGTGTGACTTCATGGGGTTTCTCATACCATTGTATCAAATAGGGACACCTGATTTAAATATCATTTTTGGTAGAGTCTGCAGATGGTGTTGGGTAAACAGGTACTTATAAGAATGGCATGCCACCCTTATACTAATGGTTAGTTAGAGTGCACGATGCAGGTGCTTGAGGACATTCTGAAAGTGTGCATCCTTAATTTTGGGGACTCTTGGGATATGCATATACCCCTAGTTTATTTCTCCTATAACAATTATATCAGGTTACTATTCAGATGACACCTTATGAAGCTTTCTATGGTAGGACATTCTGATCACTCATGTGTTGTATAGAGGGAGGATAGGCAGTGTTTCTAGGACCATGTCTTGTTTAGGAGACTTCGGAGCATGTCTATCTGATTCAAAATTGGATGGATACTACACAGTCTAGATATAAATCTTATGTTAGTCACTGTCAACAACCTCTGGAGTTTGAGGTTAGGGATCAGGTCTTTTTACATATCTCACCGAGGTTGGGACATGGAAGGATTAAAGGACAGGGTAAGCTTTCTCCATGATATGTTAGGCCATTCGAGATTCTAGATAGATTTGATCTGGTAGCCTATTGGTTGCAATTATCTCATAGGTATCAAGCCATTCATAATGTCTTCCATGTATCTAAGTTATACCGTTATCACTCAGAACCATATCACACTTTACAGTTGGATGAGGTGGAGTTATAGGTAGATGTATCCTTTGAGGATCATCCTAATTGTATCGTTGATAGAAGCATGAAGGTTCTATGAGGTAGGTTAGTTCCTCTAGTATGGGTGTTATGATAGCATGGATGTTTAAAGGAAGATACTTGGGAGCAGGAGGCCAACATATATGCCTAGTGGATGGAGTTATTCATAGGTTATTCTTGACTTCCCTTGGAAGGGAAATTCAGGTATGGATTTCTTTAAGGGGGAATATTGTAAGATCCTGGGTTTTCCTATGAGGTATGGATCTTTTTTTCAATTTAACTCCTTATTTTTTACCTAATGTGAGTGAATAATGAAATCATGGGAGTTTAGGGGGTTATTGGGGATTTTTTGGAGCCTGGAGGCTCATTTTTGGAAAAGGAATTCAAGTCACATAGTTATTAGAAACCGTGCGACCCAAGTCGTACAATTTAAGGAAATCATGTGGGGATGTACAGAGGGTGGAAAGGGTCCAAACAGTTTGAGGAAACTATGAATCCATGGGCACATGCTTGTGTGGTCCATCTATAGTTTTTAGCATAGTCTTGGTGCATAGTCGGTGCACAATTTTTCTGTGTGACATGACCATGTAAGGTCCCCCTTGAGGCAGAGAAGGGTGCACAGTTGGCATATGGTTTGGCCAATCATGCATCCAAACTATACAACCCAGATTAAAATATGGTAAATGACCATTTTTCCTTTAAAATATTATATTTTCAACCCCTTTCCACATTTCTTCATTCCAATGCATAGGGGATCTCTTTTCCCTCCCGTTTAAGATCAAAGGCTAGGATTGGATCTCAATTCATCGTCTAGACTCAAAATTGAACATTTTCAGTCTTTTTGGATCCACATTGGTGATTTTTTAATTCATCTTGTGTTGTTCCTCATTTTACTTAATACTGACATAGTTATTTAGGTGCAATCTAATATGATTTATTTTTAGGATTTTCATTTTTTTCTTCACTTTTCTCTCAATTTGGACCTAATGAGAATTCAATACTAGATTATTTCTCTACTAATGACCTATATTAGGTGGTCTATACCTTTTCCCTTACAGTTTTGTGTTTTATAAACTTCATTTCCATTTTTTTCATGTCGTACTTTTTGACGTTGCCTTGTAAATTAATTAAATGTTTAAATTAAATGAATTATAACCTGTTAGGTTTCCCCTTGAGTACTATTTTATGTTTAGAGGTCATTTATCCTAAACCTAGGCCACCCATGGTGTATTCCCTTGTATCTTTCCTTATTGTACTACCTCATTGGACATTTTATAGCTCTCCTTACTAGAGGGGGCCTTTTAAAACTAAATATAAATTGAATTGAGATGATATGAGAGATTTGATTCCTTCTTTTCATGTGAAAGCATATGATTGAAATGGTTAAATGGTTTATATGGGAATTTTTGAATGGGTTTATAAACTCATGGAATGTGAATATTTTTTAAAAGATGAATGAATGAGGTGATGAATTGATTATGGTAGTGGATGCCTTGGATAATCTCCTTGGATCCTAATTTCATAATATGCTATGGAAATTTCTATTACATGGGTATTGATTACGGTATTGGATGCCTTGGACCTATTTAATCCTTGGATCTTGATTCCATAGGATTCCACGAACCTTACTACCCCTTGGATCTGGATTACTTGGACTCGCATTGGACATGGTCTGTTAACATGCTCCTTGGACTCCAACCAAGTCATTACTGAGTTTCAATCGAGATGATCATGGGACTCGACATGGGTACCTAGGTCTTATATACCTTGGGTGCTTCCCTTCGTGCTCTGACTCTTTTGATTACATGGAATGGTTGTTGTGTAACACTTTTGATTATATGTCATGGTCGTGATGGATTTTATAAACTAGATTACACAGCAAGGTCATTGTGGACTTTTTCTATGCTCACAGATAGCCCCGGTATGGGTATCAAATCACAATGGTTAGACTGGATTGTATCACACCTATTAATTTCTGATTCATAGTTGCCCTTATTTATGGGATCTTAACTATTGTTTGCAGGGAGCCTTTTTTGGATGGACAATATCACTTAATTTTATCGCATATACCTTGGTCACTTTGCTTTCATCACTACTGTACCTATTGTATATATTGTAAATTACTTATCTTATTATACACATAGTGGATTTTTTATAGATATCCTTGGTGGTGTCCTACTGAGTGTTATCTTACACCCTATTCAGGACACCTTTGGGTACCAGACAAACTTCATGGATGTAGGTAGGGACCGAGAAAAGAACATGTTGTATGATGCTTGATTTGACCATTGTTTAGGAGCAAGAGATCATAGGACCGAGCTAGGCTCGTGATACTATATGGAGATAGTTATTTTTGGTCTTTTTATACCTTTTGATACATGCATTATACTAGATGATTATATACTTATTTTACTACTTTGTAGATACATGTCATGATCATCATATTGTATATGAATACTTTTGGATTACTTATTATTATAGTCTTCTAGATGTTTATATTATGGCATTGATTTATATTATGCTTCCACTATTGAACAGTGTGATATTCCAAAGTGTTTCACTCTAACATGAGGTCATAGTCTCCCCACAAACACACCCTAGGCCCTCATTTCTAGTCGACAGCCTCTGGCATACGGAGAGGCACGCTTGAGGTCATGTGACCCACCAGATCAAAGCGCCATTTAGTGTATCCTGAGTCGAGATGTTATAGTGGGGTCCCACAAATGATACCCCTTCACCCCATTAGTGTAACCTAATAAGATACATTTCCTAGATCTTGAATCCAATTTTGATCTTTCCCGATCTTTAAATAGTACGTATACAGGACTTCAAAAAGTATGTGACTAATAATAGTCAATAGGTTTACCAGTCCACATATCCATTGGTTTCTTTAGATCAATTTTCATGGAAGGAGATCGATTGATCACATAACAGGCAGTATTCACTGCTTCTTCCCAGAATATCTTGAGAAATCCCATAGTCTTCAACATTTCCCTTATTCTATCCAACATAGTTTTGTTCATCTGCTCTACCACTTCATTATATTGAGGAGTGTATTTCACCATGAACTATCTCTTAATGTATTCCTAATGAAAAAAAAAGAATCAAACTCCTCACTTGTATATTCTTCACCATGTTCAATCCTCAAACACTTGATATTATTTCCAAAATCAAGCTCCTTTTGTGCTTTGAATGTTTTGAAAACTTCAAAAACATATTCTTTCCTATTGATTTGGTATACCCAACATCTCATGGAATAACCATCAATAAATGATACAAAGTACCTTTTTCTTCACAAGGATATAACCAGTTCTTATAAAACATCATAATATATCAAATATAATATTTATTTTATCCTCATCATTGAAATTAAAACTATGTTGCTTTCTCAAAACAGAATGTAAGATCATGCATCTGGGGTGGGTCAAAATTTCTTAAGGAAATTGATTTTTGTTTTCTAGACAAGTTAATTTTTGGATTAAGACTCGGGATGAGATTTCGAGAGTTGGAATACTTCAGAGTGGTATTTTGAGATAAGGAATGATGTTCGGAAGGTGGATCAGGTGTTTGGATAATCTTTGGAGGATTCATGTTAAGTTTCAGAGGTTTTGGAGATTTATTCCTAGGTTACACAGTTTGATGTGCACAGTTTAGGAGAAACCAAGTGACACATTGATTATCATGATATTTTTAGTTCATTTTGAATTGATCATAGTTGGGTTTCATGGTTACCACATGGTTAAGGAAAAAATGTGCATGGTCCAAGGGGAAAATATGCAAGGATGAGGAGAGCCTGGGATATGGCCCAAAACCTACACACAGTTTCCGACAAACTGTGAACTTTGTCACAAGGGAGGCAGTACTAACAACATGGTCAGTGCATGGTTTCTCAAACCATGGTGCCTAATCATGTGGTGCATGGGTGTTGGATAATAGTGGTGTGCACAGTTGATGCGTGGTTTGTCCAACTGTACGACCAGACCGTGTGAGTGGGTGGCCTTAGACAAAGCCAACTGCACAGTTTGGAAAACCTTGCGACTAAACTGTGTGGCTACCCAGATTTCATTTAAAAGGGGGAGATGACCAAAATAATACCTCCAGATTTGTATCCACTCTTACCTCTTCTTCTCCCATGTGGTGCGTATGAACCAGGGGTTTCCCAGCCCCCTTCCTCTTTCTTCCACCCTTTGATTCAAGGTGTGTTCATAGTGTTTCTTGGTGTTTGATGTGAGTTATTCTCCTTCAGTATCCTCCTTTATTATTCTTATTAATCCTCTCTAATTTTTCCAGTTTAGGTATTATTGACAATTCCATTGGAGCATGGTGGAATCTCCCATTTCTCAGGGGTATTTTGGTCAGTTTGGCTCTAGGAGATCCAAATATGGATTTCACACATCGTTGCGTGGCGTTTCATTAAGGTATGTGTTTGTGATGAATTTTCTTAGGTTTTTTCTAATTAATTAACTTATGTAAGTGTTGAAATGGTATCATCTATTAGGTCTTTTCCTAGGTTTGGTGTAATGAGTCCCTTTTGGACCTTCCATGTGGGTTTATTAGATTTTCAATTAGAGGTGATCACCCGGTGAGTTTTCTGGCATTATTTCAAGTTTGAGTTTAATGAATTAATTAATTATAATTGTGATAATTAATTAAGTTTTTTTGTTTGGTGTGAGGTTAAGGATTGGGTGATCAAGATGGGATCAATTGGGTGTCATGGAGTTGGAGTGATTCTTGGATGATCCTTGACATGGTTGGTGTTCTTTGGAAATGTTTTGGAAAGCTTCGTTAATGAGTTAGGTGTTATAAGATATTTACCCATAGTCTTTATAGTTATATTACATGTGTTTTTGGTATATGACGTAGATCCCATGTGTGATATTCTTTATTACCTGATTTAAGAAATTATTTTAGGTTTTAAATTGATACCTTGTACCCTCCATAGATCTCATTAGATCTGTTGGAAGTTGTGAGACTAGACCTACAGCCACCCATGGGGTGTGCCTACCTTTAAAAAATGGAATGTTTTGGTGTTGAGTTTTGGTAAAAGCTTATGAGTCCTTTTTGAAATGGTTAAATGGTGTATTTTGGATATTGATTTAGTTGTGCATTCCAACATGGGAAAAATATGTTTTAAAATGGATATAGTTTCGAAATGGGGTGTTGACCTCATAATGATTTTAAAATATGTTTTCAAATTGGTTTATAATGTTTATTTGAAATGGGTGTGTGATAACCTCTTTATTGAAAAATTCCTTGATGACTCTTTAAATGGTTTTCATGAAACATGAAGGTCTTAGACCTTGTTTTGATTTTAAAAGAGGAAGACCCATGTTTTAAGGGGTGGCTTCAAAGCATTTGACAAGGATGTTTGTTCGTTTGTTTTATGAAATGTAAAAAAGGGTTAGGTTTTATTTGAGACATGTGTTAATTTAAAGGTATTTTGGTACCATGGTAAATGTTGTGATTAATATAGAAAATGGAGATGGTTAAAAGGGGGTGTTTTTAATTGCTAAATTTTTTGAAAAACATTTAATGAATATGTATTTGGGTAAAGCGTGAAATGGTTTAATTATGAACTTGTTTTTATATGATGAAAGTAATGGACCATGGAAATGTTGAATGAAATGGTAATGATTAATAATGACATGATTGGGGATGGTCATGCATATCGTGTCAAATCTAGGTTGGATACTTGGACTGGTGCTCCTTATTTGTCGACTTGTGACTAATGGTTTTGGGATGATGGACTAATGCTCCACTCCCTAGTTTTGGGTGGGCTAGACTGATAATCCAGGCACCCTGATGCACCTTAGTTTTCATAGGATGGACTAATTCTCCTGATTCCAAGGGAATGGGCATGTCATTCCATATCGAGGTTGGGATGTTCGAACATAGTTTTATGAGTCCTAGTTGGATATTTGGATGGATTCTCCTTGTTTTTCTACTTGTGACATAGTGGTTGGGATAGTCGAACATGGAATATCGGATCCTGATTGGATTCTTGGACCAAGGATCCTTATTTTCTAACTTGTGAACACTATGATATCTGGCTCAAAAAACTAGATTTGGTTGAGGCAGGTTTGATGGAATTGGTTAATACTTGAAACTAAGAGAGAAAGTGGTTAATTTAAATATTGTTAAATAATGAAACCTATTTTATTTACTTGATTTTCTATAGTTATTACTTCACCTATATGCACTATTTTATTGAATGGTATTTTCTTTAGACACCATTGGTGATGGCAGACTGAGTTTTACTCGCATCTTACTTGGGCCACCATTGCACTTGGGTATCCGAGCAGCTCTCACATGTTTATTGCAGGAACAAGTTTGGGATGAGGCCCATGTTGAGTATTGTTTGGTTGTGAACGATTACTCGAGTAGCATCAGATTACTGTATGGGTTTGGCCCGATGATGTTCTCGAGCCTTTTTGTAGTTTCTCTTATTTTGGTATGTTATGTAACCTACCCAGTGGGTGGTTGGTTGTATCTATGACATGTTCGTCCGGGTCTTTATTATATTTCATTTTATTACAGCATGTTTCAATTTTAGTTTATTTATTATTATTTTATACTATGATGTGCATGATATTTGATTATTTACTTCTAGTTGTGCACTCTAATATGAGGGTATAGTCTTCTCATAATTACACTTTAGAACCACACTGCTTGTTGGCATCCTATGGCGTATGAGGAGGCGTGCTTGAGGTCATGTGACAGTCTATCATGGGGCACCAGTTTTAGTGTCACTTAGGTTGGGACTTTACAAAGTGGTATCAAAGGTGTTTACTTTCCTATTATTTTACTATTTGGGATTTGGTATATAGGGGGTGTAGGAATGTGCTGGATCTTATGATGGATATCGGGATGGTGCGTCGTGAACACCTATTTTGGTAGGAATTCCAAATTACTACGAGTTGGGATTTCTATTTTGGTTTGTTATATTTTTGCTGTGTATTATTTTCACTTCGATCAATATAAATGTTGTTTATATTTGAGGGGTCATTATGAATTTATGGTTCTTGGACCATTGGTAAGAGGCCTGTGAGTTGGTTTTGACTCTTAGCCTATAAAGGCAAGAGGTATCTCATGAATCATGTTAGGAATGTAGGATCCACATCTTATAGGCCTTCTAGTGTGTGATTTTATGTATTTTCTTATGATGGTAGGTTATATGGATCTATGATTAAATGCCTAATGGTGAGGATGTCGATGCGATCTTCGTGCACAATAGGTGCAGTGACCTTGTTGGGTTAGTATGGTGTGGGTATTTGTTGGGAAAAAATTCCTCAAGGTGTCCTCTCAGTATGTTTTGGGTATGATTTTGTTTTTTGACAATTCCAGATGACCGTGAATGAGCATGGTTTGTGTTTTCCTAAGAAGGTGTTTAAGATGACGCAGTTTCCCAGTGTTTGCCAAATTTTTAGGCCTCAAAATCAGGAGTTTGGTCTTTGGAAAAGGTTGATTTCTGCATATGAGTACATGGTATGCTAACCATGAAGCACAGTTCATGGATTTAAAAAGTGTTATGTGGAACATCAAAGGAAATTGACAAAGGTAGGGAATCACGTAGCGCAAGATGTAGATCGCATATGGGAACAGTTCACAGGGAGCAAATGGTACGCGGCGAAGTCATGCGGTACATGGAAGGATTGCAGTATGTGGGATGACTTATTGTTCATGGAAACGATGAAGTGATTTGATAATCCATGAAGGGTGTCGTTTGAAAAAATGTGACGGTGATTTTGGCCACCGTGAAGGAAGAGAGGTGGTATGCGGACCACATAGGACAGAACGATTCACGGTAGGAGAAGCGGTACGTGGTGAAGGCAGTACCACATTGAAGATTTGGATAATCTTAGATAAGAGTATTTTATAGATCTATTTGCCTATAAAAGGAGTTTTAATCCCATTATTAAAGGAATCAAATTCCACTAGGGAAAATCATCACTCTAGGAATTTGGTGAAGTCTAAAGGAAGTTTGTGAGGAATAATTATGTGAAGGGTGAAGTAGTTTGTGTGGAATAAATTCTGGAAAAGAATTTTTGCAAAGCATTGTAGCCTGCAAAGGAAGAAGGGTCTGCAAAAGGAAGGTAGTCTATGAAGGAATAACTCACTTGAAGAAGCAGAGGTGGTATGTGGAAGCGGTGCATGGAAGTAGTTTGCGGAGTAGGTACACGAAGGCGGTATGTGACAACGCAAGCAGAGGCATCCCATGGGAGAAACAGTCCATGAAGGAGAAGCGGTATGCGGAATTGGAGTTAGTTCACAGAGGAGGCGATCTATGTATCATACCCTCTATGTAGTTTTCATAATAGTCTAGGTAGTTCATGAAGGACTTAAGGAAGCTTGAAAAAACTCTAGAACAGTTTTTGAAAGTAATTTTCGATAACCTAATGGTACGCAGAAAAGTGGAATTCATCTATAGGTGAAAAAGGAACTTCAACAGAGTATTTATCTATAGTTGAAGATGCATTCATTCATGAAAATAAAGGGACATACAAGTCCATAAACTGTGTGTGGATCCCTTCCAAGAGCAGTGTGCGAAGGAAGAGGAAGATGGTGATCCTTCCCACTGGAAGTGATCCAGAGGAAGAGACATAGGGACTGGCCCTTGGGAATGTAGTTAGTAGAGCTTAAACCTTGTAAAGGAAGTGAGTCTGGGAATAGAAGATCTAGAATGAACCTCATAATTAGCAGTGAGATGTAGTGGATTTGGTACATCGAAACATCACCATTGTATGCTCCTTGAATGTAGCCCAGTGATGGTGAACCAAGTAAAAAATTTTGTGTCATGCGTCAGGTGCCGAGACATGATATCACCGGTAATACCTTATATCTCTGTTTTTGGTTCTCTGCTTTGGTTTTAGGATTCCTCCATTCTCTCTGAGGTGGAGTAGTGCAGTGGTCTTCTTGGTCCTTTGGGGTGTTAGTTCAAACGGTCAGTTCAGGAAGATTAATGGTGTTTATTGGTTTGTTGTCTTTTTTATGACTTTTGGATTTTATTTGGAAAATTCTCAATGGCGGTTTTTGAAATTTGAAAGGGATGGGATATGAGGCCGTTTTTAGAACATGGTTTTATTTTGATTTTGATGGTGTAATCAACCAGTATTATACAAGGATCAACTCCAGATGAGGATATAAAGCATGAAGCATTCATTTGTACATGGTCATTTGGACTTGGAAGAATGAGAGGGTTTGGATTTTCCATCGGTACCAGGCCAATGCAACCCTACGTGGGAAAGATTGCTGAGCGGTCATGTAATATGGATGATTGAAATAATGATTTAGTGGATGGGGAGGAGAAGTTCCTAGTAGTCTTGATCTGGATTTCATCTTGTATGATTTTATTTCAGGTTTCCCACTTTTTCCCCAAAAGTTATTTTGAAATAAAAATTTAATTTTTAGTAATATATTACTATGGTAGAAAGAGAGACATGTGTTTTGTTTAATGAAGAAACAAGATCCTAAGGGGGAGTATTTTTAATTTGTCATACACTAATCCACCCCCCTATCAAGTTATTTGACCTAGTGGACCTAATAGTATTGTTGGTTCTGGGCATAGTGGAAGTGTGTGGTGGTGGTTGATATATTAAAATTTCTTTTAATAATCATTACCCAAAACCAAGAGTGAGGATATTTCACATCAAATATATAATTAATTTATTTAATATTTGAAGAAATAAATACCTGGTCTTAGGAACTTTCTTCATTGGTGAATGTTAATCATCCAAAAAGACCCTTTCAAATTACCTTTGTTGTGTTGTGAGGATCCAAGGATAGAATCCTTCTAGCGGTGATCCATGTGTGCTCCTATGATCTCTGAACAACACCGCTCAATCTACGAGTGATAGTATAGTGAGTTGAATATCTTGTGTTTTTCATTCTTTATCACTCATTCTTTAATCTTGAAGATATATCCCTTGCACTTCACATTATTGAGAGTGAGAGAGAAGGAGTTGAGAGAGAATTTGTTGTGCATAACAATTCTCTATTCTCAATTTTTGAATGCTCTACACAATAGACATAATTCTTGATTTATAGAGTTAGTATTTAGGTTAAAATATTATTTAATTGCATGTAGGTCATTAAATAAAATTTATTTCCTTTAATAAACCTTATTTCACATAATATTATTATTATTATTATTATTTTATGATGTGCATTGACTTGTACAATAACAAATATTATTTAACCAGCTTGTTAATTAATATTTGTCACCAGACTCAGTCTTGGTCTATTTGAACTCCTCTTTCATTTATTGAAAACCTGAATAAAAAAATTATTCATAAATAAATATTTCATTCACATACTGGCAAATAAATATTTATTAAATATTTAATGAAATAAAAAATTATTTTTGTTCACATATAAGAGAATAAATATTTAATTAATTTATGCGGTCAATATAACTTGAATAAAATTATTCCTTGGACCTTATAATAACATTTATTCTATTAATTAAACTCAAATTAAATTTAATTGAGATCAATGGAAATACTTAGTGTGTGACCCTCTATGATTCTTTCTCATTAGCATTAGACAGGCTTGTTAAAAGTCCAAGATTACTTTCTAGCAATGGTTCAAGGTACCCAAGAGAAATAACTTAATGTCTCAATGTCGACAACAACATATGAACACTCACTATATAATATAATACCTTTTCCAAAATATCTCATCAAGCAGGTTGCACGATGGTGTCATCACCCTATTTACTCGATACATCTTTCTTTGACTATCTGAAATAAACACATCGTTACATGATGACCATGGAATTTAATGTGATGATTCTATTCCAATCAAAGGTTAGAGATATCAAATTCTATAAAGATGGAAGTGTAAAATCCTTCCTTGACTTATCCATTAATAACATGTCAATTGTGACACACCCACTGTACCCTACTTCCCACCAAGATATCCTGTAATGGTTTTGGTTAGTAATTCTAAGTGTGTGATTCATGACATACATTTAATGATAATATTAAATTCAAAATACCATTACACATGCTTGAATATAGAAATATTCGATGATGTCACAACCCGTCCCCCAGGGCCCATGTCGTGACTACCCCAAGCCCGCCTTCCATAGGCCAGGGGCTGGTGACTAGCACTGAAAGGCGTATTCCCTAAAACTAGGAAGGCATTGCCTTTATAACCTGTAAACACACACAACTAAGCACAAAGCAGGACACAAGAACAAAGTAAAACTATATAGTAAAAAGAGTGTGTACAATGATAAAAAGGGGCCAAAATACAAGCCCAACTGAAAAGTATAAGAAAACTGAAAAGTACGAGTAAACTGAAAAAACTCCTATGAACTCCCGCCAAGGATCATACCTGAAGGGTAGGTATAGCTCTCGAATGGCCATATCTGCGGTATGCCTCATCTAATTTCCACATTTGAGCTATCTCCAGTCCTGGTACTCTCTTCCTCAGTCAGCGATGTCCGTCGTCTGCACCAAACACAACAAGGTGCAGGCGTAGCTCATGCAAGGGTGAGTATAAAAATACTCAGTAGGGACCCTGGGACCCTTGAAGGTCTCACAAAACCCAAAAAGTATAACCAAAAAGCATGAAAATTACAGACAACCCTACTTAGGTATATGCCCATACATATACCTAAGTTGTCAAGTATACCCAAATCATTAATGAGGAAACACAAAGCCCAACTCATTAGCCCAAAGCTCAACTATTCCATGAAGGAAAGAATACCACAAAGGTAACACCATAAAAGGTAAGTGCCAAAATGGTAACTCCACACAGAATAATACCACAAAGGTATCACCATGAAGGTAAGTACCACAAATTTATTCCACATAGAAGAATACCACAAAGGTATCACCACGAAGGTAAGTACCACAAAGGTATGCCACACATAAGATTACCACAAAGGTAAAGACTCTTCTCACACCAGGTATAACTTAGGTACGGTAGTAAAGATGATTAGATGTAACTACTGAATCATCTTACTCTGTTGAGAGACATACCCACGTAGGATCCCAAATCATCAGACCTACATAGGATCCTAAATCATCAGACTCACATAGGATCCTAGTACAGCAGACCCACGTAGGATCCTATAGTAATCCCACGTGGATTTCCTAGAGCGGATCCAAGTGGGACCCTCTAACATAGACCCGCGTAGGATCCCAAAGCACAGACCCACATAGGATCCCTTTCTCATGTTACAACCAGCCACAGGCTTCTCGCACTAAGCTCACTTGATTCCAGGAGGGTCTTCTCCTCAAGCCACAGGTTGATACTCAAACTTTCACTAAGTTCCATGAATAAATATCCCAAAGGACCGCCACGTAAAAGGGGTCTCAATGCAACAGACGGTACATCAATCGGACGCCCGGTCTGTAAGTTATTAGCCTTTTAGTCCCGAGGGCCCGGTTGGATTCGTGTTTGATCCAACCCAGTCATATCCCAACTTTATCCAAAACTCAAGTAAGGGTATATCAAAATAACTATCTCAATCCAAGGTTTTCAGCACCACATACGATTAGTCAAACGGATGCTCGTAGCTCAAGATATGGCCAAAAGAGCGAAAACGGGTCGAAGTTGGTCCGGGTTCGGCCCGACCCAGTCGGACCAACCTGTCCTGACCCAATTCTGACCCTGGGTCTGACCCGGACTACTGGGCGACCCACTGGGTGGCCCGCGCTGGGCGGCCCAAGAGGGGCTACCCGCTCGACTCCCCGATTGGCCGGATGTCCAGCCTCATCCGTGCGGCGCGATCGCGCACCACGCCATCACCAGCATCTGGTAGTGAGTCGGCCTCCCTTTTTTGCTGCCACGACCTCGTGTCATGGCTCTTGCACATCGGGTGGTGCGGACGCATGCCGCCACCCCTTCACGCGGCCGACCTCCGCCCTTGCTCCACCACGGCCCTTCTCCGGCAGCGCGGTCACGCCACCGCCTTCGTCGCGACTGGATGGAGTGTCGGCCGCCATTCCTGAGTCCCTTTGATGCCGGTCACCGACGATGTTCCTCAGGTCACCAGGCATGCCCCAGTGGCCCGTTCTTTATTCTTAAGACTTTTAAACTTGTCTTGGGACATCACCATCATTTCAAGACCATCCAAATTCACAAAGGTTGTAGAGAGGTTGGGCCATGTTTTTTTGGCCCAATCCCTCCGTGTTAGAACGGTAGCAAGCGGCTTGTTTATTCTTGAATCATGAATAATGTCAAGAATGGGGTAAGTGGTATACAAATAACAAACCCTACCTCGAAGGTTCATTGATGTCGGTGAGGAAATATGTACGTCATTTCATCATCGTTGAAGACGTTCCACGTTGGTGATCCTTCGACGGAGTTCTTCATTGAAGAAGGCATTCTTCGTTGGAGAAAGCGTTCTTCATTGGAGAAAGGTGTTTCTCCAAAGTTCTCCCCTTTTCCAACACTTCCCCCCAATTCCACCAAAATGAAATAGCCAACTTATTAAATTAAGTTTTATTAATTTAATTAAAGTTGTCCATTAATTAAGTTTATGTTTGCATAATAAATTAATGGAAGGTGGCACAATTAATTAGGAGAGAACCAAGAGTCACCTCCCTCATTAAAGAGGGGGTTCAAGGATCGGGTGGTCCCCACCATTAATTTCAAATTGGGGGGGGGGGTTCTAGCTCATGTGGTCCCCACCACTGATCATTCAAATGGGATGTTAAAAATAAAATAAAATTTATTCTTTATTTTATTTTTTTATTTCCATGAAAAACACAAAAATTATCTTTCACCCTTGACCAACTATGGTCAAGGTGAAGGCCTCCTTAAGTGAATATCGGCACTGCGAGTTCAACGGTGCCCTCGGATTTCAATTCTGAGCACCGGTTCAAAAGTTATAAAAACCTGCTTGCACGTTTACTGAACATACTTAAAAAAAGTTCAAAAATTCATTCCAGGTACACCGGGCCTCAGAATCATGCGCCGTTAATTTTCGTGGACTCGTAAAATTACCATATAATTAAAAAAAATTACATGGAAATTTTTGGGTCTTTAAATTCTCCCCACCTCAGGGCTTTGCATCCCCGAAAGCCACATCACAGAAACTAGGAAAACAAGTGGGGGTATTGAGCACGAATCTGAGCCTCCCGCTCCCATGTGCTCTCCTGGAGGTTCCCGTGCTGCCAACATACATGCACCAAAGGTATCGATTTCCCACAAATTACTCTCTCCTATTGATCATCAATCTCCACTGGAACCTCTGTAAACATTTCTCCATCATCGATGTCCAGCTCGCCCAAGTCAATGATGTGTGAAGAGTCATGCACATATCTCCTCAGCTGGGATATGTGGAAGATGCCATGCACCTAGTGCAACTGAGGGGGAAGAGCTAAGTGGTAAGACACCTCACCAACTCTGTTGAGGACCTGAAAGGGTCTAATGAACCTCGGAGATAACTTTCCACCTAGGCCAAATCTCCGCAAACCTCATTGAGGTGAGACCCGTAGAAAGACATGGCCACCATCCTTGAACTCCAGAGGTCTCTTTCTCCTATCAGTATAAGACTTTTTCATGATCTATGCAGTCTTCATCCTCTCCTGGATGATCTGTACTTTCTCCATGGTAGCCCGTACCATATCTGGTCCCATGAGTGCTAACTCCCCTAGGTCAGTTCAGCACAAAGGTGATCTGCAAGGTCGGCCATACAGAGCCTCGAATGGTGTCATCCTAATGGTGGAGTGATAGTTGTTGTATGAAAACTCCACCAAGGGAAAGTGATCCTCCCAACTGTGATCGAAGTCAAGGATGCATGCACGTAGCATGTCCTTGAGGGTCTGAATGGTCCGCTCAGTCTGACCATCCATCTATGGATGGAAGGTAGATCTCAAACAAAGCTACATCCTGAAAGCCTCCTGAAACCCCTTCCATAGCCGAGAAGTGAAACGTGCATCACTATCGGAGACAATTGTCGAGGGTACTCTATGTAGCTACACAATCTCCTACAAATAGAGGTGTCACAAGCTCTCTACTGAACCCTGATCTCTGATCGGTAGGAAGTGGGCTGACTTGGTGAGTCAGTCTACGATCACCTAGATAGAATCATGACCCATGGATGTATGTGGAAGTCCTGACATGAAGTCCATGTATATCCCATCTCACTTCCACTCTGGGACCTCTAAAGGCTGAACTAAGCCTACTGGTACCTGATGCTCCGCCTTCACCTACTGACAAGTGAGGTACTGAGAGATAAGCTCTGCTACTACTTTCTTTATTCCGGGCCACCAGTGTTGTCGTTGGAGATCCTGGTACATATTCACCACTCCTGGATGTACTGCTAGAGGGGATGTGTTGAACTCCCTCAACACTTCCTCCTGAAGTGACATTGGTACCATGGTACGTCCTCTGAAGAGGATAATGTGCTCCCCACCTTCAGAAAATCCATCAGGTGTCTGCCCTGTGGATATCTGAACACATCGAGCCTCGCAGTCAGTGTCCCCACGTTGCGCCTCTATGACTCGCTGAAGAAGTGTAGGAGTGACTGTAAGAGACTGAAGAAAATATGCTCCATCTCGATCCACAAAGGATATCTTCAAAGCGGCCAACTGCTTCGTTGCCTCACCTAGCAGCTGTATACCAGATCTTCTGCTGAGTGAATCTACTACAACATTCCTCTTCCCAGGAGTATATACTATCTCGAAGTCATAGTCCTGGAGGAACTCAATCCAACGCCATTGTCTCAAGTTCAGGTCCTTCTGTGAGAAGATATACCTGAGACTCTTGTGATCAGAGTATATTGTAAAACGTTTTCCCATCAAGTAATGTTGCCACATCTTCAAGGCGAAGACCACTACTGCTAACTCCAGGACATGGGTAGTGTAGTTCTGCTAATGTTTTCTCAACTGTCGAGAATCATATGCGATAATTTCTCGCTCATACATCAGGACACATCCGAGCATGGTCCCTAATGCATCGCAATAGACTGCGTATCCAACGCCCTCCTCCAGAAGCCTCAAGATGGGGGCACTAGTCAGCCTCTACCTCAGCTCCTGAAAATTCCGTTGGAATCTCTCTGACCACATGAAGGGTTGCCCCATCTTCGTCAACACTGATAAAGGTGCCGCAACTCTGGATAAATCTAGCACAAACCTCTGGTAGTATCTAGCCAAACCCAGGAAACTTCGTACCTCCGTCATACTCCTGGGTGGCTCCCAAGAAAGTACCGCCTCAATATTCACTGGATCCACTGCAACTCCAGCGTCCGAGATGACATGTCCCAGAAAGTGAACCTCTCGGATCCAGAATTGGCACTTCAAGAGCTTACCATAAAGCTGGTGCTCTCGGAGTGTGTCCAGAACTATCTGCAAATGATAAGAATGCTCCTCTTCAGTAGTTGAGTAGATTAGAATGTCATCGATGAAGACTACTACAAAGCGATCAAGGTATGGTTGTAAGATCATGTTCATGAGTCCCATAAACACTCCTAAAGCGTTGGTCACATCGAATGGCATAACCAAGAACTCGTAGTGGCCATACCGGCATCTGAAAGTCATATTATGTACATCATCGTCTCATACTCAGAGCTGGTGATAGCCTGATCTAAGGTCTATATTCAAGAACCACTGTGCTACCTTTAAATAATCAAATAGGTCATCAATCCTTGAGAGTGGGTACTTGTTCTTCACGGTCACCTAGTTGAGGCACCGATAGTCAACATAAAGTCTCAAGATCTCATCTACCTTCTTGGCGAACAAAATCGGGGCTACCCAAGGAGAAACACTGGGCCGGATGAACCCCTTCCCTTATAAGTCCTCTAGCTGTAACTGCAGCTCACGAAGCTCCGTGGGAGCCATCCGATACGCTGGTGTAGATATCGGTGCCGTCCTGGGGTAAAAATCAATGTAAAATTACACCTCTCTATGAGGAGGTAGAACCGAAACATCATCAGGGAAGACATCCGCATACTGGTCCACCACTACAGGATAGCTCAGACTCTCCACATCAACCGCTATGAGGGTAAGGATAGCTAACTGATGAGTGATAGACTGCACTCTCCTCTAGGTAAATCCATCATGTGCTTCAAAGTCTCCCTTCTCGCTGGTGAAGGTAAACCTAGTCCCATTCATGCGGACACACCACACTTTGTGCCTAATATAGTCTATCTAAGCATAGACTGTAGATAACTAGTCTATACCCAAGATGATGTTGTAAGGCCTCGACACTGCTACTAGGAGATCCCAGCCAAAGATCTCACCTCCTAGAGTAAGCTCACACTGCCGGCACCATTGTGTAATTGTCAAATCCTCTCCTGTAGAAGTATCTAGTTGTAAGGATCGAGCCAAAGGCTCCACCAGAATCTTCGAGCACTGAACGAGGGAAGTGGCAATAAAATAATGATTGTCACCTGTGTCTATAAGTATTGCAGCTATGGTGGAGTAGACATAGATCGTACCTCGTATCATCTTCGGAGCACCATGGTCATAGGCCTCAACTTCCTGGAGATGAGCTCGCCCTTGTCCACCTACTTCATGTGGTCAGGGTGGACCACCTGGTGGTGGTGATGGTAACATCTCAAATCATCACCCACCGCCAGCTGCACAGCCAGCTCCTCTACAATGTTTTCCTACTCCCTGCGGACCTCCTCGGTCAAACCTCTGTCTCTACCTAGGTGTTACTTCGACCTTATAATGATCCTCCATATGGCGGGTCGGGAAGTCACGATCCATGTGACCCTACCCACCACATGTGTAGCACTTCATGATCCTCGCATGACTGGCTCTATCTCTGGTGCCCTGCATAACCAACCCTGAATCCTACGGTCGTCCACCTGTAAGTCTGGTCCTCTTGGACCTCTGTGACATCTGTCTGCTACCAACTGCAGAAGAATCCACTACGTAATGCCCAGTGATGGGTCTCACTGCTGGTAACTACTCAGCAATAAAACTCTCCACTAAGAGGGCTCGCTCTAACACCCCTGTCTGTGTCGGGATGCTGAGAGAAATCATCGAAGCCCTGATCTCCCGCCTGAGTCCCTGCTCGAAGGTCTGGGCCCTGAAGAATGATTCATGTACCATATCAGTGGAGTAGAGTGAGAGGTCAGTGAACCTCACTGAGTACTAATCCATTGTCATGTTTCCCTACTGTAGATGAAGAAGTTCCTGTATACGCACTGCACGAAGGGTCGCTGGGACAAACTCTACCCGAAACAGGCTCTCAAAGTCTGCCCAGAGAATTTTCACCTTATCGTGATCCTAGAGCATCAAGATCCACCATCTGTATGCTACTTCCTGTAGAAGACTGGGGGCAAGTATCACCATGAGATCAGTTGGTGTCCCTACCAGTCAGAAGACTCTCACCACGGCCTCCAACCAATCCTCAGCCGCTTGTGGGTCTGTATCACCCCTGAACCTGGGTGGCCTCTGGTGCTGGAACTCATTCAATGCGCTCAAGTGGAATTCACCCTCTGTTACTGGGGCTGGTGGCATCAGTTTCCCAATGGGTAATGGTACCGTTGGTGCCTCCGCTGGTTCCTCTACTGATAAAGGGCCATGCACTGAGGCCTCATCGCTCGATGGGCTATCATCGCGTACTATACCCGGAACCCTAGATGGTTGTCTATGTAGAGGCATCCTGAAAAGAAACAGGTGCGCCATGGTCAATAAGTTATACCTGGTGAGCTGACTCAAAGAGAACACAAAGAAAACTTTTCTAAACATGCACACAATCGATGTTTTTGTGCACTGAGTCATAAATCAAAAGTTAGGGTCCTGGTGTATGGATACGTCAGTCGCCGCACCTGGATTCCCTAAACTGATAACTACACTCACTAAACTTAACACTATTTCCATTAAAATAAAAGATCAGAGTCCAATGTTCTATGGTAGATTAGACTCCTTTGATACCAATTTTTCACGACCTGTCCCCCAGGGCCCGTGCCGTGACTACCCCAAGCCCGCCTTCCATAAGTCAGGGGCTGGAGACTAGCACTGAAAGGTGTATTCCATAAAACTGGGAAGACATTGCCTTTATAACCTGTAAACTCACAAAACTAATAATAAATCAGGACACAATCACAAAGTAAAATGATATAGTAAAAAGAGTGTGTACAGTGAGAAAAAGGGGCCAGAATACAAGCCCAACTGGAAAGTATAAGAAAATTGAAAATTATGAGTAAACTGAAACAGCTCCTGTGAACTCCCACCAAGGATCCTGCCTGAAGGGTAGGTACATCTCTCAAATGGTCATCTCTGTGGTACACCTTGTCTAATGTCCACCTCCAAGCTATCTCCAGTCCTGGTACTCTCGTCCTCAGTCGGCGATGTCCATCGTCTGCACCAAACACAACAAGGTGCGGGCATATCCCGTGCAGGGGTGAGTATAACGATACTCATTAGGGACCCCAAGACCCTCAAAGGTCTCGAAAAACCCAAAAACGATAACCACAATGCATGAAAATTATTGAAAACCCTACTTAGGTATATACCCATACATATACCTAAGTTGTCGATTATACCCAAATCATTCGTGGGGAAACATGAAGCCCAACTCATTAGCCCAAAGCTCAACTATTCCACGAAGGAAAGAATACCACAAAGGTAACACCACAAAGGTAAGTAACACAATGGTAATTCCATATAAAATAATACCACAAAGGTATCACCATGAAGGTAAGTACCACAAAGGTACGCCACATAGAAGAATACCACAAAGGTATCACCATGAAATTAAGTACCACAAAGGTACACCACACAAAAGATTACCACAAAGGTAAAGACTTAGCTCACACCAGTTATAACTTAGGTATGGTAGTAAAGATTATTAGATGTAACTACTGAATCATCTTACTCTGTTGAGAGGCAAACCCACGTAGGATCCTAAATCATCAGACACACGTAGGATCCTAAATCATCAGACCCATGTAGGATCCTAGTACAGTAGACCCACGTATGATCCTAGAGTAGTCTTACGTGGATTTCCTAGATCGGATCCAAGTGGGACCCTTGAACACAGACCCATATAGGATCCCAAAGCATAGACCCACATAGGATCCCTTTCTCATGTTACATCCAGCCACAGGGTTCCCGCACTAAGCTTGCTTGATTCCGGGAGTGTTCGCTCCTCAAGCCACAAGTCGATACTCAAACTACCAATAAGTCCCACAAAGAAGTATCCCAAATGGTCTCCATGTAAAAGGGGTCCCAACGCAATAGAAGGTGCGTCAATCGGACGCCCGGTCTGTAAGTTATTAGCATATTAGTCCTGAGGGCCTGGTTGGATTCGTGTTCGATCCAACCCATCCATACCCCAACTTTATCCAAAACTCAAGTGGGTTATACCAAAAGGACTGTCTTGATCCAAGGTTTCTGGCACCGCAGACGATTCATCAAACGAACACCCGTAACTCAAGATATGGCCGAAAGAGCAGAAAAGGGTCGAAGTTGGTCCGGGTCTGGTCCGACCTGGCCCACTGTGCGGCCCGCACTGGGCAGCCCGCTCATCTCCCCAGCTATCCGGATGTCTAGCCTCCTCCACGTGGCGCGTTCATGCGTTGCGCCATCACCGGTGGCCGGCAGTGAGTCGGCCGCCCTCCTTTTTCGTCACGGCCTCGTGTCGTGGCTCTTGCACATCGGGTGGCACGGACACGCGCCACCGCCCCTTCGCATGGACGGCCTCCATCGTCCACCGCCCTTGCTCTGCCGTGGATGACGGGCCATGACCTTTCTCTGGCGGCGCGGCCACGCCGCTGCCTTCGTCGCGGCCGGCTGGAGTGTCGGTCGTCATTCCCGAGTCCCTCTGGTGTCGGTTGTCTGCGACGTTCCCCAGGTCACCGAGCGCACCCCGGTGGCCCGTTCTTCATTACTAAGACTTCCTCACTTGTATCAGGACGTCTCCATCATTTCAAGACCATCCAAATTTACAAAGATTTTGGAGAGGTTGGGTTGTGTTTGTTTGTCCCGAACCCTCCGCGTTAGAACGGTAGTAAGCGGCTTGTTTAGTCTTGAATCATGAAGAATGTCAAGAACGGGGTAAGGGGTATACAAATAAAAAACCCTACCTTGAAGGTTCTTTGATGTCGATGAGGAAAGATAGGCGTCAGTTCGTCTTCATTGAAGATGTTCCACGTTGGTGATCCTTTGACGGAGTTCTTCATTGGAGAAGGCGTTCTTCGTTGGAGAAAGTGTTCTTCGTTGGAGAAAGGTGTTTCTCCAAAGTTCTCCCCTTTTCCAACACTTCCCCCCAATTCCACCAAAATTAAATAGCTACCTTATTAAATTAATTTTTATTAATTTAATTAGATTTTTTCATTAATTAAGTGGATGTTGGCATAATAAATTAATGGAAGGTGGCACAACTAATTATGAGAGAACCAAGAGTCACCTCCCTCATTAAAGGGGGAGTTCAAGGGTTGGGTGGTCCCCACCATTAATTTCAAATTTGGGGGGGGGGGGGGGGGTTCCAACTCAGGTGGTCCCCACCACCGAGCATTCAAATGGGAGGTTAAAAATAAAATAAAATTTATTCTTTATTTTATTTTTTTATTTCCACGAAAAACATGAAAATTAACTTTCACCCTCGACCAACTGCGGTCGAGGTGAAGGTCTCCTTAAGAGAATATCAGTGTTGTGAGTTTAACGGTGCCCTCATATTTCAATTCCGAGCACCAGTTCAAAAGTTACAAAAACCCGCTCGCACGTTTACTGAATGTACTTAAAAAAAGCTAGAAAATTCATTCCGAGCACACCGGGCCTCGGAATCACGCACCGTAAATTTTTGCGAACTCGTAAAATTCCCATATAAATTTCTGGGTCTTTACAGATGACACCAAAACATGTATAATTCTTACTGGAGGGTATGTTCTCATAATCTCCCATCTTAGAGATTACCAAGTGCGAACTTCATGAGAAGAATCCTCATCCACTTATGAGCACTCACATCTGACAGTCTAAATACTATGTATCTTATCATAGTATGTTATCCAACTATAAAACTATATTAAGAATATTTTCATAGAACTTAAAGGTTCTCATCATAGCGGGGAACTACTATGACCTTATCAATGCGACAAATAATCTAGGACATTATTACATTAAATTCATGCAGAAACAATGAACAATGTAATAAGATGTTAAATTAATATTCAATACATAAAATATACATGTAATCAAAGTAAAATCAGTTGGTTCTAGGACACCAACTCTAAAAAACTCTCACTTTTACTAGAGATAACTTCCCACGACTTTCAGTCTGCTAAACCTCACATGATAATCATGTTTATATTGAGTCAAGGCTTTAGTTAAGGGGTCCACCACATTGACTTTTATGGAAATATTGCTCACTTCAACATCACCTATCTGAGAAAAATACCTCAAGAGATGATACTTCCAAAGTATGTACTTCATTCATTTATGTGACCTTGGATCTTTTACGAGAGACACTACTAAAGTATTATCATAATAGAGTGTGATAGGATCTTTACTGATAAGTATCGCATAAAGTTCTTAGATGAAGTTATCTATCCATATTGCTTCCTTAGCTATCTTGGAAGTCAAAATATACTCAGAATATAATATATAATCTATGACCAAAACCTATTTTGAGATCTTCTAGTTCACATCACCTCCATTCAAAGTAAAGATGAATTATGTTTGTGACTTCATGTCATCTTGATCAGTTTAAAAACTATGTATATCCTATAATAATTAGTTACTCATCTCCTCCATAGACCAATAACATATCCTTCATATACCTCTAATACTTAAATATAGACTCAAATTCCATACAATGGAGGTCACATAGATCATATTGATATCTTCCTACCACACTCAATGCATAGGCATCATATAGCCCAGTACATAGCATAACATACACGACTGACCCAATCGCTGATGCATATGGAATCCTTGCCATTCTATTTCTTTCCTCATGAGTCTGAGGACACGTTTTCTAGGAAAGATTAATGTCTTGTGACATTGGTGAAAATAACCTTTTGTATTGTTTCATAATGAATCTATTTAGTATCTTGTCAATGTATGTACTTTGACTTGGGTCGACCAGTCTCATGGATCTATCACGATGGATATTGATCCTAAGAATATATGTTGTTTCTCCCAATTCCTTCCTGAGGAAGTATTTATTCAACCGTGTGTTAACATACTATAAGGATGGTATTTCATTTTCTATGAGTAATATGTCATCAACTTATACTGTAAAGAAAATGACTACATTCCCATTAAACTATTTGTAGACACAAGGCTCGCACTCATTATTTATGAAGCAAAATTCTATTATGGATTCATCTAAACCAATGTTTCATGACCGAGATGCATTCTTTAATACATAAATGGATGTTTTCAATTTTCATATCTCATTAGCATCCTTTGGAGTCACAAACTCTTCGAGTTATGTCATATAGACATCTTCCTGAAGGTTCCTGTTAAGGAAGGATGTTTTGACATCCATTTTTCAAAATCTCATAGTCATGGTAAGATGCAATGTAAAGTATAATTATGATGCATTTTAGTATTGCAACTGATGAAAAGTTTTTATCATAGTCAATTCCTTGATGTTTTTTAACCCATTTTGCAACCAGTTGTGCCTTATAGGTACTGGATTGTCCTTCCATGTCCAGTTTCTTCTTGAATACCCATTTGAAACCAATGGGATTTACATCTACTGGAGGATATACCAAAACCTAGACTTGGTTTTGATACATGTAATATATTTCATAATTCATGGATTCTTTCCACTTTGAAACATTTGTGACACTTACTAGATCCTTGTATATTAGAGGGTCATTATTATCAAATAATAATGATCCACCATCCTTGGTGACTATAAAACCATAACATTCTAGTTCTCTAACCTTTCTTGTACTCTTACATAGTATTTGTGTCTTTGGAAAAGTTTCATCTTCCATGGGGATTTATGGAATATATTCATGTACCAACTCTTATATACCTTGAACCTCAACTTCATCTAAGTCTATATCTCTTCCACTATCTCTTTTATAAATGTGCTCCCTATTAAGGAATATTGTGTGTCTTGCTACTATAACCTTTTTTTATGAGGGGTCGTATAGGTAATATCTTCTTGTTTCCTTAGGGTATCCTATAAAGGTACACTTTGTGCCTAAGGGTACAATTTTGTTACCTGAAGAGGCCTTAACAAATGCTTTGATTCCCCACACATGTAAATTTGATAACATGGTTTTTCTTCCACTCCAAAATTCATATGGAATACCATTTATTGATTTAGTTGGTACCTGTTTTAGTATATGTGTTATTTTTGTAACGTGTATTCCCAAAATAATAATAGAAGACTCGCATGACTCATCATTGATCTCACCATGTCCAATAAGGTGTGGTTCATCCTTTCAATTACACTGTTTCACTAAGTCATATAAGGAGGAGTTATTTGGGATAAGATCTCAAACTCCCATAAGTAATCAATGAAGTCTTGATTAAGATATTCTCCACCACGGTCTAATAGGAGTTTCTTAATATTCATTAAAATATGGTTATCAACTTCATTCTTGTATTCCTTGTATTTATAAAAAGAATCAAACTTATACATCATCAAGTAGACATACCCATATTTACTAAAACCAATATTAAAAGTTATGAAGTATGAGTACCCACCCCTTTCTTCAACAAGAAATGGTCCACACACATCGGTATAAACTAATTCAAGAAGCTCTTTATCCCTTTCACATTTCCCACTAAATGGGGCTTTAGTCATTTTTCCTTGTAAACATGTGTTATATACATCAAGTGGTTTTAGTTTAAAAGAATATAAATATCCATCTTGATGTAATTTATTCAATAGATTTTCATTTACATTTCTTAGATGGTGATGTCAAAGTTAGTTGTGGTATGAGTAATGTGAATTAACTTTGTTATAGATTATCATTACTCGTTTCATGTAATCCAATACATAAAGACCATTATTTAAATGTGTCTTACCATAAAAAATTCTATCATTATATAAGAAACAACATTTATTCCCAAATTTGAAAATAAATCCATCTAAATCAAGTCTAGATATAGAAATAATGTTTTTGGTAATAGATGGAATATAATAAAAACCTTTTAAAACTAAGATCATTTTGATTGACAATGTGAGGTTGTAGTCCCCATCCATCCAATGGCCCAAAAGCCTTCAAATTTTTATTTTAAACATAACCCTATTTTAAGGGATAAAGGGGAAAACCCGAATAGACTTCAAGGACATAGGACAATCACGACCCGAAGGTCAGGAGATACAACCCAACCTGACAACATGAAGTTACCCCTCCCCAGCATTTGACCATGAAAAGACCTCCACCGTCACATCGTTTTACATCAAGCCATTGTCCTGTGTCAAAGCACAAGCCCGATCCGATGGCTGACGCCATACCCTCTCAACATCCAAATCCATAAAGAACTACAAAAGATGAAAGAAAATCTCTGAAACCTCCTCAAGGATTGCACCATGAGGTCAGGCACGAGTGCATCTCCATTCTGACAGACCTCAAAAGAACCATTGCAGGCAAACCATCTTCAAAAGTGAAATGAGAAACACAATGAAAAATCAAATTCATAGACTATCCGACCCACATGGCACCTCCAACACCACACGCAGCAACCCGAAGAGGATGACAAACCAGAAAAGAAAAGCCGAATCTTCATCACCCAGGACTAGAAGACCCAACAGCACCAAAATGGAGTGTCTCTGTTGAGGGGGTCTGAGCCGATTAGAGCCAACAGCGCCACTTTGGGAATGAAGCCGGTCATCTCCAGACTCCAGAAGAACCCTCACCATATTCCAAACCAGTCAAACCATGGGAATCAAAGGCACCAACAAGGAATATATTCACCTATAGCATAGACACCGCAAGAACACCATCCATACCAACTTGTAAAAACTAATGAATTAAACTTGACAACAAACACACTTGAATCTTACCCTTGCTTCTTTGGCTAGGTGTAGTTTTTATTCCAGTGGCCCTTCTTTCCATATGAGAAATAGATAGCATCTTGTTCCCTTTCTTTCCCCTTGATCTTCCTCTTCTTGGAAGGGCATGAAAAAGTTTTGGGCTTAAATCTCTTTACTTTCCCTTTCCATTTGTTCACTATAAGGATGGAACGATTTTCATGCTTCATATCCTTATCTACTTGGTGAAGAAGTGTGAGAAGATATGGCAGAGACTTCTTAATGTTTTTCATATTAAAATTCATAACAAATCTAGAGAAACTCTAAGGGATTGATGCCAGAATGAGATTGGTTCCCAGTTCTTCATGGAGTTTAAACCCTAGATACTCTAGGCGATCGATGTATCCAATGATATTGAATACATGAATCCCATATATGGAACCCTCTCCAAGATTTCTCTAAAAAATCACCTTGGAAATCTCAAACCATTCTTGTCTAGCTCTCTCCTGGTAAAGACCATGGCGGTGCTAAAGCATGCTATATGCATCCATGTTTTTGTGAGACTTTATGAGTTCACTAGATATTTATGAAAGCATCAAAAATTGAATGTAAAATTCATTTCTCAAATGTTTTTAAAATACAAGTAACTCTTAATCACTCGCCTATTTATCATGTGGATCGGGCATTGAGAATTATAGCACGTAAGATTTTTGTTCATGGCGTAGAACAACCCAAAGGCATGTGTATCATTCCTGTAAGTTATTTCCAGATAGTAGGTTATATTTATCCAATATTGATCATAGGAATAATGTGAATTATTAGCTTTCTATTTTATTCTATAACTAAAATATTAGATTATTATTACTTTTCTTGATTACAAATTATGTGAGAAATAATAAATTGGTTGATTTTATTAAATCTCCCACTATTTTATCAAGTTTTAATATCCCTCACCATTAAACTTGAAATGTCTAGTTGTTTTAACATTCTAGTGGAAAGGGTCCATATTCCCCTTCGTCTAACCCCAACAAGGATTGTTCAAGATACTTGAAGGTATTTAGGTTGGCAGGCCTTTGCCAACTACAGGCATAGAACTCCTTGATCCTTTGAATAGATTCCTCAATCCTAAAATCTTGACTTGGATTTCCTCAAAACTTGCCTCCAAATTACACCAATTATATCAAGGTTACTCCTCTTGATGTAAAATGATTAATTCAACCCAAAACATTCATAAGAACACCCCTTATAAAAGTAAGTTTCCCAATAAGGTTTGGTCAAACACTTAGTTCTGTTGAGTTTTTTTCTTAATCAAGTAATAGAAGGCTGAGTCTGACTTAATATTAGGTTAAGTATTTTAATTAATTATTCATAAATTTTATCTTATTTTATCCTTTACATGTCTTGGTAATATTAAGTGTATGTTAATTAATTAATTAACCATGTTGGTAAAACATTTACGCATAATTTATTTTTATAATTTATTATGCATAAATTTTATCTTGTTTTATCCTCTGCATGTCTTGTTAATATTAAGTGGATGTTACTTGATTAATTAACCATGTTGGATAAAAAATTTACGCATAATAGATTTATTTAAATTCTATATTTTCACATTAATTTATTTATTTATATGGCCATGACCTTGCATCCATAAAATAAATAATTTCATAGACAAGAATAAATAAATAATTAAATAACTCATTCATGAGATTTATCTAACAGTTAATTTAATGAGTGTGTATTAAATCAACCTATGACCCAGGGTAAATAACTTTATTTTATAGTCTTATAATGAGTTACAACATTCCACTTTTACACATGTGCATCACCTAAGTTGGAATCATTATGGTTCAATCTTGAACCACCTCCACGTGCCTTGGGATACTCCATTAATTACATGTATTTATGACTCATGTGAAAGTGAGAGAAACTAAAGGATTGGTTAAAAGGGGATTACATAAATATCTTTAGACATGAAAATCCTAAATAATAATGGAAGGACGGATGACACATAATTCATCATATTTAATTTAATAATAAATAATTGTAGACTCATGAAATAAATTAAATTAAAACATCCAACATATATGCAAGTCTTGGTAAAACTCATGAATGGTCATACATGAAATGAATACACAAAACTAATTGGCTAGAATTAATTTCTTTATTTGTTCTTTATTATTTAATATCAAAATGCTTGAATTAATTAATTGATTTATTGATTCAATTTCATCTTAATGATCATCCGAACTTAATTGGACATACCCATCATTTATGGTATTTATGGAAAATAAATGACAAAACCAATAATGACATATTAATTATAATAAATTAATTAAGTATTTAATATTCTTTAAAACCGTTATGAAATTGTGAAACACACATTGGTGTGTTAATCAATAAAATAATGTTTTAATGCTGTAATTTTCAATTTAATGTAAATTTTAATTTTTTTTCATTTAATGGGAGACTACACGACATGTATAGTCCATCTACACATCGCGTACCTCGATTGTCATGTATTTGAGTCACATTACCAAGGCTTTGGCATGTTAACTTGTCCAGATTACACGACATGTACATATTATCTACACTCCATGTATCTGATTTTCGTGTTCCAGATTATCCCGATCAACACCCGATGTTCAATAAATGCACCGCGTGTAATTAACTGCTCAGTGCATCCATGTACAATGCGCATGGGTACACATCATATGCTTTATCTAGATGTTGTGTCACCTAGTTTTACCAGTCAAAGATTTGGCACTTCCTGATGGAATCTCTAGTTCTTCTTCATTTTTTCTTAAACCTTTAGGAAAATGAAACACTGAACGAACATGATTAATATGTCGATAACATGTTAATTCATGTCAGATTAAATAATGAATAAAATTAAATGAAAATATAACCACAATCGTGCATAGATCAAAAATCAAATAAATAATTATAAATTTAAACGTGACTGCTCTGATACCACTGGTTGGTTCCCGATGCAGTGGAAGCGTGCGGTGGTGGGTGATATATTAGAATTTATTTTAATAATCATTGCCTGAATCCAAGATCGGGGATATTTCACAACAAATTTATAATTAATTTATTTAATATTTGAAGAAATAAATACCCATGATTAAGAAATTTCTTAGTTTGTGAATGTTGATCATCCGAAAAAACCCTTTCAGATTATCTTTGTTGCGCTATGAGGATCCAAAGATAGAATCCCTTTAATGGTGATCCACATGTGATCTTATAATCTTCAAGCAACACCACTCAATCTTTGGGTGTTAGTGTGGCGAGTCAAATGTCTTGCATTGTTTGTTCTTGATCGTTTGTTCTTCGATCTTGAAGAAATCTCTCTTACACTTCTAATTCTTGTGAGGGAGAGATAAAGAGGAGTTGAGAGAGAATTCATTGTGCACAACAATTCTCTATTCTCAATTTTTATATGCTCTACGCAATAGACATAGCCATCAATTTATAGAGTTAGGATTTAGGTTAAAATATTATTTAATTATATGTCGATCATTAAATAACATTTATTACCTTTAATAAACACCATGTCACATAATAATATTATTACTATTATTTTGTGTCTCATTCCAACTTGCACAATAAAAAATATTATTTAATAGACTTGTTAAGTAATATTTTTCACCAGACACGGTCTTGGTCCATTTAAACTCCTATTTCATTTATTGAACACCCGAATAAAAATTTTATTGATAAATAAATATTTTATTCACATACTAGAAAATAAATATTTATTAAATATTAAATAAAATAAATAAATATATTTTTATTCACATAATAATGAATAAATATTTATTTAATTTATACGATCAATATAACTTGAATAAAATTATTCCTCAAACTTGAGAATGATATTTATTCCAATGATTAAACTCAAATATAATTTAATTAAGATCAAAGGAAACACTGAGTGTGTGACCCTCTATGATTCTTTCTCATTGGCATTAGGTGATATTTCCTAAAGTCTAAGATTACTATCTAACAATGGGTCAAGGCACCCAAGAGAAAGAACTTAATTTCACAATTTTAAAAACCACATATGAATTTTCAATGTGTAATATAATCCCTTTGTCACAATATCTCATCAATCAGGTTTCACGATGGTGTCATCAGTCAATTTACTCGATAATTCTTTCTTTGACTATTTGAAATAAACATGTTAATACACCATGTATATGAAATTTAGTGTGACGGTTCTTATAACACCCTAAACATTTTATGGCATGCTTCTCTTAAATACATTCTATTCATAGCCTATATTTCATAAAGCACTATGTTCCTTTGAAACAACACTTGGTTATTTATGAGATAATCAAAACCTAGCCATTAAAAATAAATTATCCACTTCTGTGTTTTGAATTTCAAAAAAAGGTCATCTAGAGTTGTGTCCAGTAAGTCGTTTGGAGTCTGATAGAACCAACTTGATTTTTTAATGAATAGTAACATACCCTTATGAATAGTAATATGAATAGTAATATGACCCTTATAAATAGTAAATAATGATAATATTTTATTTTGTTAAGGTAATAAGATAATGAGAAGTTAATTAATTTTTCAATGTAATACAAAACTAATTATACCTTTAAATTGTTATTTTTTGAATTAACTGTGATTTTATTTAAAAATTAAATTAAAAATACTTAGAAAATTATTTTCAAAAAATGGATTTCATTTTTGAATTCTACACATTGAAAAATGGTTATGGTTAATTTTTTAGATTTTTCTAAAATACTTGAAATTTTCCTGAATAGTAAAAATATAGTTTTGAGTTTTCGGTAGTTTAATGAAATCATAATGACATAATAATTAAAATAAAAGGCTGGTAGACTTTTTTACAGTAACATATGACATTAGGTGTCCCAAGTGGCTAAAATTGTGGGCAAATACCATGGGCAAGCCCATGGTTTGGCAAAAAAACACTAATGAGGTGTCCCTTTGAAATTATTAAAAACTACTTCTCTTTTTCTATAAATACCCACTCATCCATTCGTTTTATTTCATTAAAAATCACTCATCATAGAATATCTGATTTTTTTTACCTCTCTAGGAGTCCTACCAAGGTGTTCTTAAGCCCCCAAGGTCCTATCCTTCAAGATCTAGGAGTTACTCTACAAGGTAAGGGAATCCTCCATTCTCTTCTTTTAGTTGACACTTCTTTTATGTTATCTATTTGATTTTCCATTCTCATATGTTGGGGTTTGATTTTATGTGTTATTATTACTGTCCTTTTGATTTAAATATTATTAGATACCCTTTTTCTCTCATCATTTCATTTTATGAAATTTTAAGCGACGTCGTTAGGCTGTCGAATTTTCATAAGGGATCTCTCACCTTTTCTTTTATTTTCAAGTTCATCTCTTTTCTTTTTCTATCCTCACCTACTCTATCCAAATGACCATGATAAACTCCAGTTTCATATATATAATGAAATTATATCATGTTAATTAAATAACCATCATCAATATTCTTACTTCCTCCCTTTTATTTTTATAAATGAAATCAACATCCATGAGGTTCCAATTTATAACCTTTGAGGACGACGAAGTTTCGTTCTTCACTTTCTCCTTAATTACTGGTCATGAAACCATTTTAATGGTTGAACCAGATAAGAATATATTTATTTCATATCATTAATGTTCTTTAATCCTTAGACACTCATAATATAAAATAATAATACAAAACAATTTCATTGTGAACAAAACGGCTAAGTTAATCCGAATATTTGTAATAAACTTTTAACTAATGAATCATCATCATGGTATATAACCCAAAATCATTATAAGATAATTTATATATCTTTAATTTCATTAATAATATATATTAACAATTATTTATGTTTAACCACATTTCAAATGAACTTCCATTCATGAAAATAAGCAAACGAATCATGAAAACCAAGGAAGAAAATGCTTCCAAAACAAGAAAATTGAACCTCTTAAACCCATAAAAAGGACCATGAATGAACCTAATAAGGTTATACTAAATCAATTAAATGTATAGGAGGTTATTTATTTATTAATTAATGAATCTAAATTTTATTATTCAGGTCATTAAAACAAACTAATAACACACTCGAGCATAAGGTAAGGGGTTTCTCATCTCACTTTCATTTCTGTGAGATTTTCATTGTTCGCCACTTATTTCTTGTATGTGGTATATTTGTACTAACATTTGATATATAATAACATTATTATATTTATATTCATGTTATTAAATGATTCATTTGAGGGTTATTAATTTTTTGTCATATGATTCGACCGATTAGATTGTGGTAAGAGACTTTATCTCAACTACTATTTTATTGTGACTAACTTTGTATAGTGCACCTAATAATCCTTATGTGGTGTAACTATTTCCCATTTGAGATAAATTTTCATTTGAAATTATATTTATATTAAATATCCATAATCTCATATCATGGATATGTTTTTTGTATAAATCGTATACCATTTTACATACGGTGTTTATTTGGAAAGTTATTTTAATTATGGAAATATTGATGAATCTGTATACTCTACTCTATACGGATATTAAAAAGGCATATTTATCTTGCATTGAATAAATATATAAAGAATTATTTGGACATGTAGTGGTGGGTTGGGACCTCTATAGCCCCTCGATGCATCGGTAGGTCTCATGAGACAAATCAGTTGGCAACAAACCCTTAGAGTTTGTTTCCAAAAAATAAGACGGGTTTCTACCCACAGAACTAAACCGTTTTAACAGTATTATGGTATCATGTTCCAGATACATGATGTATAATTAATAAACATTCTCTTTATTCATTTTCAATCATTACTATCCATGAGGTTTTCACTATGACAAAATCTATGGATGCAGGCCCTTTCTCAATTTATTAATGGCGTGTGTTTTTCATTTATTCACCATGCCATATTTTTTTATGATTCAGTTATTATTGATTCATGATTCTACTATTTTTAACCCTTACTGAGCATTTTATCTCACCCCTTTCATTGTCTACATTCAATAGGTGATGAAGAGGAGATCATTTATTGAGTTCCTGTGGATGCAGTTTTTAGTTTTTGTTATGTATTGTATTTTGTAACCTTCTATAATGTAATTTGAGTTACATTTATGCATATAGTTTCTTCAAGACTACTAAACTGATCGTTCCTTCAGGATTTTTATTCCTTATAACCATTCCAATATAACAAGTAATGAACCAGCTCCGGTCGAGAGGGGTCGGGGTGTTACAATTATATTTCAATCAAAGGGTTGAGATATAATATTCCATAAATATAGAATGGATAAATCCTTACTTGAATTATCCATTAATGGCATGTCAATTATGATGCACCTAATGTATCTTACTTCCCACCAACATATGGAATGATAGTTTTGGTCAGTAAATCTAAGTGTGTGAGTCATGAAATACATTAATGATAATATTAAAGTCTAAGTACCATTATGAATTCACACAGATAGGAATATCTGATGACACCAAAACATGAAAAAATTCTATTAGCAGATCTGTTCTCATAATCTCCCATCTTGTAGATTACCAAGTACAAACTTAATGAGAAGAAGCCTCATCCACTTACGATCACTAGCAGTTGATGGTCTAAATACTATGTGTCCCATCATAGTACGTTATCCAACCAGGGAACTATATTAAGAATATTTTCATAGCACTTTAAGGTTCTCACCATAGCAGAGAACTGACATGACCTTATCAATGTAACAAATACCCTAAGAAATTATTACATTAAATCTATGCAGAAACAATGAAAAATGTGTAATAAGATGTTAAATTAATATTCAATACATTGAATATACATGTAATCAAAGTATAATAAGATGGTACTAGGACACCAAATCTAACAGGTATATGGTCATTTAACCCTTATGGGTGGTTTTGTTTGGGATCAGTTACATGTGCAGGTCCTCTGGGGAGCGGTCTAATGTGCAGATGCTTAGAGAGGATAGATGCCCTAGTTGTGGGAAGTTGGTTGGTATATGGCGTCCTTATGATGTGATACCCTAGAGTAGGGTGTTTTGACTTGTTAATTTCATGTGATGATGAGACTACAACATATTTAATGCCCTGTTAGTTGTGGTCATCTGCAAGTTGGTATAGACCTTGGGTGGTTGGACCTAGTAATATTTTTTACATGACTCTATTTATGGGAGTTAGTGGTGTGTGGATTTTTTGGATAACCCATAAGAGGGTTTATCCAAGTTATGGGTTGTTTTAGGTGTGTGAGGAATAGATGGATGCTTTGGACTCTCAAAAATGGTGCATGAAGGGTACAACCTGGTATGAGGCTTATTCACGTTGGTTACCTTTTGTTTTTGAGTAAGAGAGCTTGTATGATTGTGCTCTAGGATTATGGTTGGTTTAGAGAGGGTCAGGTTTATTCAGGTTTCTAGCCTAGGAAATGGTTGCACACATAGGTTATGCCTAATGGTTATGAGTCATATAGGGAGAATAAGATGTGCTTGGGGAAATGTGGTTTCATGTGAACAAGTTTGCTTCAGGTGGAAATTGTGTGTGTGATTTCTTTTGGTACAAGGAAAATGGAGATTACTAGTTTCATTGAGATGAAAAGGAAATTTGAGTGATGATATGCCAATGGAATGTGTGTTTTTTGGGGGAAGGACCAATTAGGTGCCTGGCCTAGTTAGCTCTGGATGTATCTCCAAGAACGTGATGAGAGAATAGATGATCTTAGTGCCTTGAATTATGCTCAGGGTTTGAGTGGTTGAGTAATTGGTTTTGTCTCATGAGTTGATTTTGGTTTTGGGAAGCACCAAGGGTGCTCTTACTTGGGTGAGATAGGCATGTGGGGCAGGCATGGCCAGTGAATAGGGCTTGTGAGATGAGTTTTCATGGGATTCAACTTGATAGATTTAGAATTGTGTTCTGTGTTTAGGTTACACAAGTACATGTAATGGTTAAGTATTAATGGGATTTGGGGACACGATCAGGTGGTAACACATTGTGTCATTTGGTTTATGGAATAGATGTTACGATAGCATACACCCAGGGTGATTGAGTAGAGCAGGAAACCATGAGTAGGCTGAGAACCGATGTGAATGTGATGAAACACTTATGGGAAGGGTGCCCTTGGGACCTTTGTATGGGTTTTACATATCCCTGTAGTTAGAGGTGGCATCAGAAATAGATGGGTTGTAGTGGTGTTCATTGAAAACATCTTAGTGTGATCTTAGTCCAGGGACAATCATGCCCAATATATTGACATTGTCCTAGGCACACTGAGAGAGCTCATTCTATACACCTGGCTACCCTAATGTATTTTGGTTGGATATGGGGCCTCTTGGAGGATACACTCATGAAGCAGTAAATGTGAAGTCATATGGTGAGTAGTACACCATTGACCGTTTGCGGTTGAGGTCCTTAGAATGGATCATATGTCAATGAATGTCATGGGTTTCATTATCAGGAGTCAGGAATGGGTAGCGGTTGATGTTTTTTTTATTTCTCTAGTGAGATCAAGACGTCCACATCCAATTCCTGGGTTAGCGGTGAATGGAACGTGGGTTTATTAGTTGGAGTTTCTTAAGTGAGGTGATGACAATGACACTCCTATGGTGGGGAGTGACGTGTCATTCATAGATATTCGTCTTTCATGATAGAAGGGTCATAGGTGTGTGGGACTAGTCATGGCTTGGTCATGGTGGAATTATGATGCCAATGAAAAACCATTGTGGTGCATACTTAAATTCAATAGGTAATGCTAATGGGAAAATAGTTGAGATTGATAAACGAGTTAAGAGTGGCTTTGGGCATGAGGTGGTTTTGAAAGGTGATACGAGGTGCTCATGTTGGAGGTGTGATAGTGGGGCGATAAGGCTTGATGATGGTTTTGGGTCGGTGGAGGATATAGCTATGTAATATCAATGAGATTCAGGTAAAGACTTCATCAGGTGTGTTTGGGTGAATATAGAATGCCTCTAGGTATGCAGAATTATAACCAAATGAGTGGTGATGTGCCAGTAGTTGGAGTCGGGTCGTCCGGGGATGGTCTGACTGGATTTTTTTATAATTTAAAACTGATACATTGAGTTGAAAATTATATCTGGAATGTCATTTTGGAAATGACAGGTGTGTTTTGGAATTTGAATTGGGCTTTCTAGGAAAATCAACTATGTTCTCTATTTGTGCATGGGTGAAAGATGCGCATCCAATCTAGATGGTTTTGATAATGAGGATGGGTGCTGATGATGATTGACATCCTCATGGATGTTGGGGTATGGTAGGTTGAGATCCATATTGGGTATGTTATAGAATCATGAGGTTGGGTTTCTTTTGGGCATTTTGATGGCAGTGGTTCCAAGCATCGAAAGTTGGTAGTTATAAGTTTAAGATTCAAGTGGAGAGTACCATAGCTTGGTGAGTGATTGGGTGATGAGGTATTTAGTGTTTCAATTGGATGGGATCAGGTAAGTTCCATCTTGGTGTTTCAATTTTGATAACGAGCATTGGATCAGGTTTTGGTCAGTTGAGTGTCATGAGTTGGATGTTCTGTTTTGATTGTGTTTCGGGTGTTTAGAAACTGAATGAGGTCGTTGAGTACAAATGGTGACCAATGTAGTTTGGGATGTGAAGTTATATGGCCACCAAGTATTCTTGAGTATGGGGAGTATTGTGGTGGGAAGGTTGTAAGATCCTATGTTCGGGGTGGGTCAAAAGTTCTTAAGGAATTTGATTTCCATTTGTTGGACGGGTCAAATTTTGGATTAAGAATCGGGATGATATTTCATGAGTTGGAATGCTTCAAAGTGGTTTTTTTAGATTAGGAATGATTCTTGGGATATTTCCCAAATTTTTGGATGATATTTGGAGGCTTTGAGTTAATTTTTAGGAGTTTTGGAGATTTATTCCTAGGTTGCACGGTTTGGTGTGCACAGTTAAAGAGAAATTGTGTGACACCTTGATGAGGTTTTTAGTTCATTTTTAACTAATTATGGTTGGGTTTCATAGTTGTTGCATGGTTAAGTATAAAACATGCATGGTCCAAGGGGAAATTGTGTGAGGGTGAGAATGGTATGGGATATGGCGCATGGCCTGCACACGATTTTAGGCAAACCGTGCACCTTGCCACAGAAGGGAGGTAATGCTAACAACACAGTTGGCACATGGTTTTTCAAACCATGTGACCTAACCATGCATGGAATGGGTGTTGGATAGTATGGGTGTGCATGGTTGGTGTAGAGTTTGGTCAACCATGCAACCAAACTGTACAAGTGGGTGGCCTTGGACAGAGCCAACTGCACGGTTGGCGCACGGTTTGGAAAACTATGCGACTGCTCGAACTTCATTTAAAAGGGGGAAATGATCAAAATACCCTATTGGGTTTTTATCCACTCCTCCCTCTTCTTCTTCCATTCGGTGCGCATGGACCAGGGGGTTCTCAACCCCTTCCTCCTTCTTCCACCCTTCGACTCAAGGTGTGTTTATGGTGTTTCTTAGCATTTGAGGTGATTTCTTCTCCTCTAGTGGCCTCCTTTATCCTTATTCTTACTCCTCTCTAATTTTGGAGTCCTACAATTTATGTATTGTTTACAATTCCACCAAATCATGGTGGAATTTCCCATTTCACATGGGGCTTTTATTCAGATTTGGTAGATGAGATCTCGAGATGGATTTCACACATTATTGTGTGGTTTTTTATTAAGGTATGTGTTCATGATGAATTTTCTTAGGTTTTTTCTAATGAATTAATTTATGTAAGTGTTGAGATGGTATCGCCTCTTAGGTAATTTCCCTAGAATGTTGTCTAGAATCTATTATGGACCTTCCATGGTGGTTTCTTGGAGTTTCGATTATAGGTAAGCATCCGATGAGTTTTTCGGAATTATGCTATGTTCGGATTTAATGCATTAATTAATTATAATTGCTGTAATTAATTAATTGTTGTTGTTTGGTGTGAGGTTGAGGCATGGGTGATTGATATGAGCTCGGTTGGGTTCCAAAGAGTTGGGGTGAGGCTTGGAATGTCCTTTACAAGGCAATCATGCTTTGGAAATGTTTTGGAAAGCTTTGTTAATGAGGTAGGTGGTCTAAGAGATTTACCCATAGTCTTTATAATTATCTTACATGTGTGTGTGGTATATGACTTAGAGAACATGCATGATATGATTGCTCCCTTGATTTAATAAATTGGTTTAGGTTTTAAATGATACCTTGGACCCTCCACAGATCCTATTGGATCCATTGGAAGTTGTGATACCATATTGATGGTCACCCATGGGTTGTGCCCACCTTTGAAAAATGGAATGTTTTTGTGTTGATTTTTGGTAAAATATTACGATGCCTTTTTAAAATGGTTAAATGGTGTGTTTTGTATTTTGATTCAATTTTTCTTTCTAACATGGGAAAACTATGTTTTAAAATGGATGTTTTTTCAAAATGGGGTGTTGACCTCACAATGATTTTACCAAAGGTTTTCAAATGGGTTTCTAATGTTTATTTGAAATGGGTGTGTGGTGATATCTTTGGTGAAAAATGTATTGGTGACTCTTTAAATTTTTTTCATGGAACAGGAAGGTCTTAGACCATGTTTGTATTTTTAAAGAGGAAGACCCATGTTTTAAGGGGTGGCTTCTAAGATTTTGACAAGGATGTTTGTTCTTGTGTTTTATGACATGTGAAAAAGTTTGGGTTTTATTTGAGTTGTGTGTTAATTTAAAGGTATGTTGGGACCATGATAAATGTTGTGATTAAGAAATAAAATAGATATTATTAAAAGGGTGTGTGTTTAATTGTTAAGTGGTTTGAAGAAAATTTAACGAATATGTATGTGGTTAAAGGATGAAATGGTTTAATTGTGAAATTGGTTTTATATGATGAAAGTAATGAACCATGGAAATGTTGAACGAAATGGTAATGATTAATAATGACATGATTGGGGATGGTCTGACATGTCATGTCGAATCCTAGATGGATACTTAGACTAGTGATCCTTATTTATTGTCCTGTGACTAATGGTTTTGGGATGATGGATTGACGCTCCACTCCTCAGTTTTGGGTGGGTCAGACTGATGCTCTAGGTTCCCCGATGCACCATAGTTTTTAGAGGATGGATTGATGATCCTAACTCCAAGGGTATGTACATGGTGTTCCATATCAAGTTTGGGATGGTGGTACATGGAATTCTGAGTCCCAAATGGATACTTAGACTGATGCTCCTTGTTTGTTGACTTGTGTCCCAGTGGTTGGGATGGTCAGACATGGCATACCAGATCCTAGTTGGATTCTTGGACTGAGGCTCCTTGTTTTTCAACCTGTGATCCCTATGATCTCTGTGATATATGGATCTAACAACCAGTTTTGGTTGAGACATTTTTAATGGAATTGTGTCATACTTGTAACAAGGAGAGAAAGTGGTTAATTTAAATATTGTTAAATAATGAAACTTGTTTTATTTACCTGCTTTTCTACAGTTATTCCTTCACCAGCATGCACTATTGTTTTGACTCGTATTTTCTTTAGATGTCGTTGGTGGTGACCTACTGAGTTTTACTCACACCCTTCTTAGGTCGCCATTGCACTTGGGTACCTGAGCATCTCTCACATGTTTATTGCAGGCATAGGTTTAGGTTGAGGCCCGTGTTGAGTATTTTATGGACAAGCAAGATTACTCGAGTGGTATTAGATGACTGGGTGGGTTCAGATTAGTGATATTATGAAGACTTTTTTAGTTTCTCTTATTTTGGGATGTTATGTAACTGGACCAGTGGGCGGTTGGTTGTATCTATGATATAGTCATTTGGGCCTTTATTACATTTCATTTTATTACAACATGTTTCAGTTTTAGTTTATTTCTTCTTTTTGTGTACTCTATTATGCATGATATTTGGTTATTTACTTCTGATTATGCACTCTGATATGGGGCTATAGTCTCCTCATAGTTCCACTTTAGACCCTCATTGTTTTTCGGTAGTCTCTGGCATACGAGGAGGTGTGCTTGAGGTCATATAGTGATCTGGCTCCAGATGCCAGTTTTAGTGGCACCTGGGCCAGGACATTACACACAATGCTCAAAAAATAATAAGGATAGATTTGTAAGCCTAAGAAGAAAATTCTGATTAGTAAGAATCTCTGGTCCTTATTCAGATATATGGCCAAGCTTTGGATTCCATGACATCATCAATGCTTCTCTCGTGGTAGTTAATGTGACAACTATCTCCATATCCTTGTATGTTTCACCCATAAGCATATATAGTTTTTTTGTGATCTTCTTTGCCTTCATCACTACAAGAAAACCCTGTAAAATCTTCATTACTGATATCACCAAATTATCTCAAAGACAATATGTTCTTCTTCAAGCCTTTCGCATGGAGTACTTCTTGGATGTCTCAAACAATACCATCATGCATATTCAATTTTATGGAACTGACTCTAATGATCTTAAAGGTGTGATCATTCCCTATGCACACAAGTCCTTCTGGGATGGGTTTATATTGATCAAACCTGTAAGATCCTATCTTTTTTCAGGTATGTATCTCTATTTTATTTTTTCATTAACTTTTCTTTCAGTTGTGTTTTCATCATGGATGTTTATCATTTGAATAAACGCAGTCTTGGGTTGTGAGAAAACTTGAGAAAAAACTAAAAAGGATCTACATAGAGATTCTTTTGGAGGGGAAATGACTTAAAGTTTAGGGATGTATGATTGTTTGAATTAATTGAGTCTGGGTATAAATGGGTTAAGTATTTCACAGGTTCTTGGTAAGTTAAGAATCTTTAAAGGGGGTTCAGGTTGTTTAAAGGGAAAATGGGCTGAAAGACTATCTGTAAAACATCTACACATTGTGTAAATGTATTACAAATCATGTAATGTTTGGGTATTTTTAATAAAATAATCTAAGGTGATGGGTTTTTCGGTGTATCCCAATAAAAAAATTACATGACGTGTAACTACATTACACGTCATGTAATTCCCCGACCTACTATTTTAAAGTATGTTTTGTGTTGAGTTTTAATTCTATTCTATTGAATCCTTCACCTATCAACCTTAGGAAATCTTCTAGGTGAATTTGGAGTTCCAACTTTCCTTTTGAACATCTCGTTTATGTGATCAATCCCTGACAAGTATTTTCAATTAGGTTTTTCCCTTCTCTCTATTCTTCTTCCAACCGTTACGGTGAAATTATTTGACTGTGTGCATTTTTTGTTTTGATCTTGGTCATTTTTTATCTAGGTTTCTCTTTGAGATCATCTACACCTTCTTCTTCATGGGATTTTATCATTAGAAGCATTATTGGATCATCGGTTAAAGGTAGGGTTCTAAATCTTAACCCTGTGGTTTGATAATTGCCAAGTTTATGCAATATTGGGATTGTGCTAATGTAACATGTGCCCAAACCAATTAAATAATGAATGAGGTCGTTACTTGAAGTCCCTTGGTTTTAATTAGCTTCTAACCTGGGTTAAAAATACCCGTTGGGTGAGAAAACCATGAATATAATTGAATTGGCTAATGTCTTAAAGTGTGTTTAGCATGATATGAGACCTTAGGTGTTTTCTTAAAATAGAATCCCTAAGTTGTGGCTTATTGGTTATTATGATTGTTAATAAATTGTAATTAAATTGAAAGTGGTATATGAAAGATAAATGGTAATTTACATAATTAACCATTGAGATTTATGATGTGATATTGTGATATCCATGTTGTATGACAGGACTTGTGTTCCATGGTGAAATTCTTATATATTAGGTTTGGCCCTTGAACATGCACACTTATATGTTGTAATGATGATATTAAGTGGGATTGACCCAGTCCCATGTTGTAATGCTTATAGATAGTGGGATCTACCCAATCCCATGTTGTAATGGTTATAGGGCTTTGACCTAGATGTTGTAATGCTTATAGGGATTTGACCCTAATTGTTGTGAATGTACCATGGTTATATGGTTGTGGTTGGCATGTTTGTAAGACATGCTCACATATATTTCAACATGATGTCAAATAAGGTTATTTTAACATGGTTATATGGTCGGTTTTTCGTGGTTGTAAGACGCGCTCAGAGATATTCTAGCATGGAGTTGAGGTAGGTTTTTATTGTATTTTATTAATTGTTAAATTAATAAATACACCTGTTTATCACTTTATTGTATACACTTCTTATCATACTAGTTAGTTTATACATGGTGGTTTTGACCTACTGAGTTATACTCAAACCCTATTCAGATCATCATTTGGTACTCGAGCAGATTATATAGATGTAGTTTTGGATAAGGGAAAAGGACCTTGCAGTTCATTGGTTGCTTGTTGGATGGGCTGGAGTTTAGAGGTGGGACTGGCGTGGGGTTCAGGACCACGGACTTTTGAGTCTTTATTTGATTATACTATTATTTTACTTATATTGTTTCTAGAATGACATTTAGTTACATTCTAGCACATCATTACATTATTTCTTTATTATTTATTAGATTATTCAGTTGGATCTTATTATTGTTTTTTTCTATGTCTATACTTTGATTTATTTCATTTATATGGTTTATTTTCTACTACTATGACAATTCATACCAGAAGGTATAGTCTCCCCATAATACATTTCACACCCCCACTGCTAGTCAGCAGCCTCTGGTGTATAGAGAGGCATGTTTGAGGTCCTATAATCAACCCTGTTTTTCCACATGAGAGAGTGTTTGACCAAGGGATGTTACAAAGTGGTATCAAAGGAGAAGGTTTTCTTTTCTTACACTTTAATGTTTGGGAAAGGTAAAAAGGAGACTATGATGTGTCAGGTATTGGTAATGAGATTTTTCATGGGGGTAGTTAACCCATGTATGGGGGAAATCCAAGTTCCTAGGTATGGGATTTTTGTTTGTGTTGTGTGCTTGTTACAGTTGATGTTATTTCACCTTGGGTGATTCACATGTTGTGTGAGATTATTGTTTTATGATGTTACTGTTTCTTGATATTTGTACTCGTGGACTGGTATGACGCGAGATGAGAATACATGCATCATAATAAGCACATAGGTATATATTGACATGCATTGTTCATGATAGGGTCATATCTATTTTTTTCATGTGACATATACTTGTATGTTGAACTGTGATATGAGATATTTATCTTACTAGATAAATTAAATGAGTTAACATGTCATGATAAAACACTTTTAAGCCATGTTTAGAGATACCATGAGTCGGTGGTTCTCTATTGTAGTCACCTATTGAGGTTGACCTTATTTCTAGACAATTCTCTAAGGTGTATGTTTTTCTTCTAGAGAAAATTTTGCCTCCTCATATTCAACTTGAGCATCGGGAGAGTGGAAATTAACACACTCCTAATATAGATAAACCATAGATTCTGTTGGGACGGAGAGTGATGGAAAGAGGGGGGGTGAATTTCCTTTTCAAAAAAGTTTAACAATTTAAGAAAAAGTTAAAGCGCAACGGAAATAAAAGAGGCAAGACACAAAATTGATAACGGAGTTCGGCCTAAATCCCAAGCCTACGTCTCCGCTCCCAACTCAACCGTTGAGAGATTTATATGACATCTTGCTTTTTAATGGTTGTAGAAAGAAACCCACTAGACTTTAAGGCAGCCTAGAAACCTATTACAGCTTGCTTTTTATTGGTTGTAGCAAGAAACCCACTAGCCTTCTTACAGGTGAAGGCTAGCTCACCTATGACTCAAGTCTTTTACAGGGAAGACTTGACTAACCTCTTAACACCTTGAAGGTGGTGTGAAAACCCAAACAAAGAGAGGATGAGAGAAATAAGGGTTTGTATGCACAAACTCAAAATAATGCTCAAAATGATAAAACAATAAAAACCGTAAAGAGGAGAAGTCTTGGGTGCCAATGGATTGATTGGTGATGATGAAGAGTGCTCCCAAGCTTCTATGGTGGTGCTCCTTGGTTGTGGAAGTGAGTTGGAGCAGGTGGGGATCCTTGAAGGAATGTGCCGGAGGTTCGCCAAATGATCGAAAAATGTTCCTGTGGGATACTATATGTTTCTGGGGCTTCCTAGTCCTCTATTTATAGGAGAGGAACACTCAAATGGTCGTTGGGGGTCTTCGGAGCCGTTGGAGAGGCCTTCGGAGCCGTTGGGAGTCAAAAGTGCAAGTCTGGTCAAAGCCCAACGGCTAGTTTGACTGGGCCCACCGGCTGGCCGGTGGTGTCTCACCAGCTGGCCGGTGGTCCACCGGCTGGCCGGTCCTGAGCCACCGGCTGGCCGGTGACCAGACAGAGAGCAAGCTCTCTGCCCAGGTTCTACCGGCTGGCCGGTGGTCAGACACCGGCTGGCTGGTGACAATACCGGCTGGCCGGGGATCTCACACCGGCTGACCGGTGGCTCTGGACAGAAACCATTGCTTCTGCCAGAGACCACCGGCTGGCCGGTGGGAATCCACCGGTTGGCCGGTAGACTTAGAGAGTCTACTTTCAGTCCTTCTTGGCCCAACTTCTTGGCAACCTTTTGTCTATCAACAAAAACACTTGAAAACAAGTTAGAACAAAATAAGAGTGATTGTGATCATTGAAATCCAAGAGAGAGGGGTACAACAATCTCCCCCTATTTTGATGATCACAATCACCAAAACAAGCAATTTAAAAGACTGAAATGAAAGGCATGCTTTAAAGGATAAATTGAAAAGTAAAGCAAAGTATGAGAGAAAAATTTCTCCCCCAATCAACCAAGGAAATCTCCCCCTTTGTGATTATCAAAATAGCACGGGGCATAAAATTTGATTGAAGGAAAGGATTGAAAAACAAGATAGAGATTTTGAACCAATTGAAATTTTTGAAATTTGAATTGAAAGTTTTGAAAGAAAAATGCAAAAAGGCTTAAACGATCCTAACTCCCCCTAAATAAAAACAACAAATCACCGGGGAGAGGATTTTAGAACCGAGACAAATTTTGGTCCGGAGAGACTCGCTAAAAGGGACTTTTCAATCCAAACTTGTCTTGTGATGGGTCTTCTCCTATGAAATTCATCGTTAAAGGAAATGGTTTTGGGCCTTCCATATCGGGCATTTTTGCAGTCGCACTCGTAAATTAAGTGCCCGATCTTTTTGCAATAGTTGCAAAATTTATATTGGGAGCTCCCCCTTACAAAAATAGTAGGAGCATGGGAAGAGGAAGCTTGCTTGGAATAGCCAAGCCCTTGGGTGGTTCTAGATATGCATTGGGAACCAAGGAGCTTCGAAAGGTTATGTTCACCTTCGGTGAACTTAGCTAGGGATTTCCTTAAATCCTTGATTGTTGATTCCATAGAATCAACATCGGGAAGTTTTTGGATCTTGAGGGACAAGTCTTCCTTCTCTTTGAGAAGTTGATCCTTTTCGGAAGAAAGAATTTTGAATTTCTTTTTTAAAGCAATAAATTTGGAAGAAAGTTCATGAAAACCTTCCTCCAATTGATCTCTCGCATGTTGGAGATCCTCGTAAGATAAATGATTGAATGAATTATAAGAACAAGAGGAAGAGGAGTCGGAAGTGGTTACCTCATGAAATGCCATTAGACATTTTTTACCATTGTCTTTTGAGGAGGAGGAGGATGAGGAGCTATCACTCCAAGTGGCCTTGAAAGCCTTTTTCTTTTCCTTTTGCTTGGCCCTTGTCTTGAGGAGTGGGAAATCGGGCTTATAATGACCTTTCTTGCCGCACCCATAGCATATTACCTCGGGCTCGGATTTTTCGTCGAGTTCTTCCTTTCGAGCCTTGCGAGATTTCTTCTTTTTGTTCTTCTTCATGAATTTGTGCATCTTGCAGGCAAGGTTCTCGATTTCTGAATTGCCGCTTGAAGAGGAAGAAGATGAGGAGAAGGAGCTTTCTTCTTTTTGAACTTTGAAGGCGATGTTCTTTGGAGTTTCGATGAGTTTGCCTTCCTTTTCAGCTTGCCTCCTCATGGTGATCTCGTAGGTCATGAGGGATCCGATGAGCTCTTCGACCGGCATTTTCTTGACATCTTTTTCTTATTTAATTGCCGTGACTTTCGGTGCCCATGAGCTTGGTAGGATCTAAAGGATCTTCTTGACCATCATCTCTGCAGAAACATCATCTCCAAGAGACTTTCTCCCATTGCAAACATCAGTAAAGCGAGTAAACATTTCAGTAATTGATTCGTGTGGGTGCATGGTGAAACTTTCAAAATCTTGGCGATACATGTCTAATCTAGTGTCTTTTACTTTGTTAGTTCCCTCATGGGTTACTTCTAAAAGTTTCCAAATTTCATAAGAAGAGGATCAAGTAGAAACACGGTTGAATTCATTACGGTCTAGCCCACAATGAAGAGCATTCATGGCTTTGCCATCAAGCTCAAAATTGGCAATGTCTTCGGGGGTCCATTTGGACTCATCCTTGTTAGATAGAGTATAGCCTTGCATTACAATCCTATAGATAGGATAACCAATGCTTCTAAGAAAAGTAATCATGCGAGTTTTCCAATAAGTGTAATCGGTTCCATCAAAGAATGGAGCCTGAGTCATAGAATACCCTTCGGGAGCATGCGAGGAATTAGCCATCACTAAGGATCTTAAGTTTGTAACCGGTTAAGGTATTACACAAACTTACCCTCTGATACCAATTGTTGGGACGGAGAGTGATGGCAAGAGGGGGGGTGAATTGCCTTTTCAAAAAAATTTAACAATTTAAGAAAAAGTTAAAGCGCAGCGGAAATAAAAGAGGCAAGACACAAAATTGATAACGGAGTTCGGCCTAAATCCCAAGCCTACGTATCCGCTCCCAACTCAACCGTTGATAGATTTATACGACAGCTTGCTTTTTAATGGTTGTAGCAAGAAACCCACTAGACTTTAAGGCAGCCTAGAAACCTATTACAGCTTGCTTTTTATTGGTTGTAGCAAGAAACCCACTAGCCTTCTTACAGGTGAAGGCTAGCTCACCTATGACTCAAGTCTTTTACAGGGAAGACTTGAATAACCTCTTCACACCTTGAAGGTGGTGTGAAAACCCAAACAAAGAGAGGATGAGAGAAAGAAGGGTTTGTATGCACAAACTCAAAATAATGCTCAAAATGATAAAACAATAAAAACCGTAAAGAGGAGAAGTCTTGGGCGCCAATGGATTGATTGGTGATGATGAAGAGCGCTCTCAAGCTTCTATGGTGGTGCTCCTTGGTTGTGGAAGTGAGTTGGAGCAGGTGGGGATCCTTGAAGGAATGCGCCGGAGGTTCGCCAAATGATCGAAAAATGTTCTCGTGGGCTACTATATGTTTCCGGGGCTTCCTAGTCCTCTATTTATAGGAGAGGAACACTCAAATGGCCGTTGGGGGTCTTCGGAGCCGTTGGAGAGGCCTTCGGAGCCGTTGGGAGTCAAAAGTGCAAGTCTGGTCAAAGCCCAACGGCTAGTTTGACTGGGCCCACCGGCTGGCCGGTGGTGTCTCACCAGCTGGCCGGTGGTCCACCGGCTGGCCGGTCCTGAGCCACCGGCTGGCCGGTGACCAGAAAGAGAGCAAGCTCTCTGCCTAGGTTCTACCGGCTGGCCGGTGGTCAGACACCGACTGGCTGGTGACAATACCGGCTGGCCGGGGAGCTCACACCGGCTGACCGGTGGCTCTGGACAGAAACCATTGCTTCTGCCAGAGACCACCGGCTGGCCGGTGGGAATCCACCGGTTGGCCGGTAGACTCAGAGAGTCTACTTTCAGTCCTTCTTGGCCCAACTTCTTGGCAACCTTTTTCCTATCAACAAAAACACTTGAAAACAAGTTAGAACAAAATAAGAGTGATTGTGATCATTGAAATCCAAGAGAGAGGGGTACAACAGATTCCTGTAGTTCATGAGTATTAGATGGATGTTTAGCTTCATGATAACTTCTTGAGGGTCATGCGATCCATGGAAAGGGATACTGTTTGCACCGTTCCTTCGATGTCTGAGCTGATAAGAGAATTTCATCTGAAGAAGATGCCAATGTTTACTGGGGAAGATGGACCCTAGGTAGTCTATTTCTAGATCAATTTGGTCAAGACGATCTTTAAGAATCTTGAGACACCCATGAATAAAAGGGTAAAGGTTGCTGCATAGATACTTCATGGGCCTGCCAAGCATTAGTGGGATATTTTGGGGGAATTTGGGTAGTAGGATGATCTATCTTTAAAGGACTTCAAGATGAAGTTCCTGATCCATTTCTATCTCGAGACTTTGAGGGATGAAAAAAAATCACGAGTTCATGCATCTGATGTAGGAGGGCATGTCAGTGTTGGACTATGTTGGACATTTCACCTACCTACAGTGATTTTTTCCATCTTTGGAAGCTGATGAGATCTCTAGGGAGAGAAATTTTCAGGATGGTCTTTGCTATGAGATCAGGTTTTAGGTAAACACATTCTGTTTGAGAATATTTTAGGACATGATGAACCAGACACTCACGGAAGGGAAACTGAGAGAGGCCCCAAGCAGTAGACAAGCCGTTTCACTAGGGCGATCTGGGAGTTCTTCTTTGAGTGGTAATAAGTACCACTATGATAGTTTTTTCCAAGTTAGTAGTGGGTATAACAGTTAGGGAGGTGAACAGTCATCTTAGGACTGTGTTCCATTCCTGTGCTATCAGTGTGGAAAGTTTGGCCACAAGTGTCTACAATGTACTTACCCTACATTTTAGTGTCATATTTGTGTCATACTAGGTCATCTTCATAGGTTCTATGTGAACTTTCAACAGTATACCAGTGGCAAGGGATCATGGAAAGCACCTGAGTTGGGAAGGGGCTCAACTACCCCTCAATAGTCTAGTAGGTGGAGTTACACTGGTCGTTCAGGTCGAAGCAGGAGACGTGGTACCCCAGTGCATGAGCAGCAGTACCAAGCAAGTGATATAGCTCAAGGTTTTCAGACTGAATCCCAGAGAAAAGGGATAAGTCAGCTACACATTATGAAGACTACTCTGACTATCATGGATACAAGATCGTCTATCGTTAGAGGTATGATTATTGTATCATCAACCTTAACATGTATTTTGTTTGATATAGGAGTATCAAATTCTTTTATATCTGCTATTTTTTCAAAGGATTTGGGCTTGGATATGGAAATCTTGGATGGTTCTTTGACCATTGACACACTGTTGGGAGTGCAGTCATAGAATATCAAACATTTCAAGGCATGTTCTCTAGATATTGGTGGTTACCATTTATTTTGAGGGTCATTCGTACTGGAAATTATAAAATTAGACTTGATTATTGGTATGGATTGGCTAGTTTTATACCAGGATCATATCGACTATTATAGGAGGAGAGTTACCTTTCTATCTCTAGAAGGAGGCAGTTATTCTCAATAGGGTGAGTGGGATCTTTAGGTTGGTCGTACGAGACCAATTCAGTGAATATTGGATTGTCTCATATCTTAGATAACCAGTATTTCTCTAGATTGTGTTGGAATGTAGTAGGATTATTTTCCTCTAGTGGTAGACTGTTTCCAAGATATTTTCCCTGACAAGTTCTACAGTGTATCACCCAAGCGAGAGATCAAGTTCATAATCGAATTGGTGTCGGGATCATAGCCAGTTTCTATCCCTCCTTACAGAATGGAACTAGCAGAACTTCAGAAGTTGAAAGTTTAGTTGGAAGATCTAGAATCTAAATGCTTCATATAGCCTAGTTCTTCTCCTTTGGGTTCTCTAGTTCTCTTCTCTAAGAAGGTTTGTGGTTATTTGTGCTTATGTGTGGATTATTAGAGGTTGAACCGGATAATGTTCAAGAAATGGTATCTTATTTCATGCATTGATTTTCTTTTTTATCACTTGAGAGGTGCTAAGATCTTATCCAAGATTGATTTGAGATCAAGTTACCATCAGTCGAGGGTGACACCATCGAACATACCTCGGCTACTTTTAAGAGCAGGTATGGCTTGTATGAATTTGTAGTTATGTTATTTGGGTTGACTAACACATCAAAATTATTCATGGACTTGATGAATAGGATTTTCATCCTTTTTTGGACCAGTTTGTGGTGGTTTTTGTCGATGATATCTTAGTGTAATCTCAATCAATAGACGATTATGCCAAACATCTTGACATAATCTCGAGTACATTGAGAGATCATTGGCTTTACACCAAGCTAACCAAATAAAGTTTTTGTATTAATAAAGTACACTTCTTGGTCCATGTCATCTCAGAGGCGGGAGTGTCAGTGGACCCATAGAAATTCACAGCTATAGTATCTTGGGAATAGCCTAAGGATATCTTCTAGATTCATAATTTTTTGGGTTTAGAATGTTATTATCGGTGATTTATCCAAGATTTCTCTCGTTTGGAAGAACCAATGTCTGGGATGACCAAGAAAGGGGTAAAGTTTGTTTGGTCTAATGTTTGTGAGATAGATTTTCGAGAGTTGAAAGGTAGGCTGACCTCAACACCTATCCTCACTTTACCAGTGTTGGGTAAAGCATATACCATGTACTGTGATGCATTCGGGGTTAGACTCATAGAAGTTCTAATGCAGGAGGATCGAGTGGTTTCTTATGGCTCTAGGTAGTTGAGACCGCATGAGAGGAATTACCCTACTCATGACCTGGAGTTAGCAGCAGTGATACATGCCCTGAGATGTTGAAGATATTATCTCATGGGTGAGAGGTTTTTGGTATACACGGACAACAAGAGCCTCAGGTGCATATTTTCTCAGTGAGACCTGAACCTTTGGTAGAGGAGGTGGGTCAAGTATTTACAGTCTTTCAACTTTGAATTGTCTTATACACTAGGTGAGGGAAACACCATTACCGACACCTTGAGCCGAAATACACAGACAGAGGAAGTGTGGGAGTCTTATGATGAGTTGTACATAATGACCCTTTTTGCAGACATGCATCTGGATGTTCAGGAGTCTCAGAGATGTGTATCTTTGACTTCGATATCTGTTATACCCGTGTTTTTTGACTTGATTAAGACTGAGTAGTTGTCTGATTTTGAAGGCTTAGTTTTGAGAAATATCTTCGAGGTAGGACAATACTGTTGGTTTGAGTGCAGTGGTAGCATGAGCAAGTTCAGAAGGAGACCTGAGAGAGGGAGTTTGGCATGTGAACACAATGGTCATACTTGTTCACTGAGACCTCATTGTAACATCATGTTACTGTTTCAGGTTTTTCTAAACCCACTTTTTTTAAATTATTAATATCTTAAGTGGAAAAAATGATTTATCAGTGATTTTTTGATAAATGTGTTAAAGGCCTTAACTGCCGGTTAACATCTTGTAATATTCAATTGAATATTTTTGGGATTCGACACTGATTTGGTGCAAGATCTCAAGGCCCGCAAAGGATCAATGAAGATGATATAAAATTATTAAATATAATATATTAAGCATGCACTTTTTATTCAAAATATTTGAATAACTCCAAAACAGTATGTTGTTTGAGAAATCTGAGACTAGTGTTATGTCCTAAATATGTTGTTTACCCTAAGAGGGGTATAACATTTGAAGGTACCAGACATTTGGATGTCTTGCTCGTGAGTTAAGTTATTAAATAATATTTAATATATAATTTATTATAAATAATTAAATATCTCTCAAACGGTGCATTGTATGGGAAATATGAGACAACTGATGGGTTCGGAATGAGGGGTTTACCCTAGACGAGGTATAACATTTGTTAGCATCGAGCGTTTGGATGCCTCACTCACAAAAATAACTCTTTTTATTTTTAATTAATTAATTGTTCCAATTTTTAATTAATAAATCATTAATATCTCTTAAACAGTTCATCATTTGAGAAATTTTAGATCACTGTTGTGTTCTAAATGGAGTGTTTATCCTAAACAGGGTATAACTTTTATTCGCAACAAACATTTGATGTTATTTAATTTTTATATTAAATAATTAATTAATTCAATAATTAATCATATTTTAATTAAATAAAATTAATTTAAACAGTGAATCTTCTTCTTCTTCCCAATCAAAACGTGTGGTCCTCCATTAATAATGTAGGAGGTTTTTAAAACCTTCAATTTACCTCCTTTTGGAATACAATTAAATTAGTAACACCTTAATAAATGAAAATCAATGACTCCACATTGATTTTTGGGTTGTTTAAAGGTTGAAAATTTTTGTTTTAAAAATAGGTTTAGGGTGCTGCATTTTTTGGTCCAAAACTCACCAAACACCATGGTCTTCCTAATTGGTTGATCTTGTTGGATTACAGTGATCTCAAAACCCCGTACGGACAATCGTTCAACTCTCTGGTGGTCGGGTGATCAATGGAAGTGGTGTTCCCAGCTTTTACCTATGCGCACGGCGTGGGGGTGAAGATGGAAAAGGTGAGTTTTCTATTTTTTTATTACTTTATTTTATTCTTCCATCATAAAATCAGAAAAAAATGGTGGAATTTAAAATAAAATATAAAACATTGATTTATCAGGATTAATTCTTAAACAAATTATCAAATGATAATTATACAAATTATCCGATGATAATTATCAAAAATAAATTTATCAATTGATAGAACCCAGATAATATAAATAAATTATATTAAAAATTATCAAAATATAATTTCAGGAGATTATCGCAGATAATTTTATGCAAATTATCAGATGATAATAGTGAAAAATCATTAAAAATATAATTGAAATAATTTATCTAAGGATAATCATGTGGGATTATCGAATGATAAATTATTAAATGAAAATATCAAAGATTAATTATGTATTATCAAATAATAATTATGAGGAATTATTAAATGATAATTTTATTAAATTATTTAAAGGATAATTGTAAATAATTATCAAGCGATAATTACAACAAATTATCATATGATAATTGCAAAATGATAATTTGTATGGAGTAAATATATAAAATATTTATACAAGTTATTAAAGGACAATTTCACCACATTATAAAGGATAATTTGTGGAAAACAAATTATCATAAGAAAATTTGGGAAATATTAATTTGTAAGGGATAATTATTAGAATATAATTATTCAAATTATAAAGGATAGTTTATAATAAATTAACAAATGATAATTATTTAGATTATCAAAAGATAATGAATTATCAAATGATGTATATGTACATATATATCGATAAACACACTTGGGATAATTTATTAAAATTATCTAATGTTATTTATTTTGATTATAAAAAGAGATATGTGTGTGTGTGTGTGTAAATATATAGTTAGATATATTTTTTTTTATAATTACTTTAGAAGTTAAGGATAATTTTATTAAATATAAAATTATCAACGTGTAATTGCATGAACTATTGAAGGATAATTTCAAACACATGCATTGACATAAAATTATAATTCAGATATTATTCAGGAGAGAGAATGTATTATCGCATGTGAAATTTTATTTCTTTTTGAAATAAAATAACCGACATTGGTTCTAGGACCCCTTGATGAACATCAAACTTTGGTGTGTCTACGCTTATGATAATAGGGTCGTGAGGAGGTGTATTGAACCACATGGTATGGTTTATCTTTACCGCTAACATCGACAACCTTGAGGCAGGTGGTTCCATTCTGATTATCCAAATTGATTATCCTTGTATTATTTGATTTATTTCAATTGTTGATTTAAATTCAATTGCTCAAAATTTACCTTCAATTTAATTGATAAAAACCCAATTCTAGTGAATTGGGATATTTGAAATAGTTTTGGCATAGAAATTTGAACCCCCCCCCCCCAATTCCATTGATTTGGGTGTGTTTATTGGCTGATTTAAATTGTTTAATTTAAATCTTGGATTTGATGGAAATTATTTCAATTAAATTGTTGAATTTAATTGCGGAAATAAACTATGTAATGATGGAATGTGTTTTGTGCCTTAGGTTGTTAGTGAGTTATTTGGATACACTCTACGCTACGACAACGTTCTAAAACATACTTGTGGCGGGTCACATCCCCGATGGGTTGGTGATGAGTCTCCTTTGGACAGTGTCATAGGGATGTGTGTATATACATTTTTCTGAGTTCACATAGAGAGTGCAGAATCATATAACTAGTTAATACTATCGTACCTTTTTGTAAGATGACCATGTTGCTTACTTGTTTATTTATATTTGAGATATAAATGTATGTCAATGTTCATTGGAACTACTTTATATGTCTGCTAAATTTATATAAACTATTTTATATAAATGTTTTACTTAAGCCATTTTTTCAGAAATATTTCATCTCTTGTAAAGTAAATCTTGTGCTTTGAATGTATTTTCCATCATTTTAAAAATGTATAGCATGTTTTGTTTAAATATTCTTTTGAATTGTCAAACCTTTTTATTTTGAAAATTGAAATATTTTCTTTATATAATATATATTTGGAATCTGTTATGGAATCTTTGGTGGTATCCTACTAGGCTTAGACTCACACCCTACTTTTTCCTTCAGGTGTTTGTAGACTTTCTTCTTCCAGGCTTGAGTAAATAGAAGGCATCTCTTAGAGGTGTATCCAGCTATTGAGCTTTGGACTTGGTGAGTTGTGTCCTTAGGGACCTTGGGGGACTTGGGGATATTTTTCCTATTTAGTAATTTGTCTTTTAGTACTTTGGATTTTATTCCTCTTTGTATTTTGGTACTTTTACTCCTAGTGAAGTTTTCTTTTTTGTTATGCATACTATCTTGTTTCTTTTATTTCGCATTGTTGGTGGTAAAATCGTTTCTACTTGCATGTTGTGTGATGTCAGGTGCTAATCGCCGACCTGTGGGGATTAAGAACACCCTTCAAGCTATGTCAGAACCAGCTCGGTTATTGGGTTACCAGGGTACCTAGGCTGGTTCGTGACACTCATAGTGATACTTGGAGTAGCTCAGGGATGAGATGTTATATGGTGGGGAGGTTGTAAGATCCTGTCTTTTTTCATGTTAATCTCTCTCTGAGTTTTTCATTAACTTTTCTTTCAATTGTGTTTTTTCTATGGATGTCTGTCGTTTGAATAAATACATTCTTGGGTTGCAAGGAAACTTGAGAAAAACCAGAAAGGATCTTTGTGGAGATCCTTTGTTAGGGAAAATGTCTTAAAGTTCAGGGATGTATAATTTTTTGAATTAATGGAGTTTGGTATAAATGAGTTAAATGTTTCATAGTTTCTTGGTAAGTTGAGAAGGTTTAAAGGGGGTTTAGATTGTTTAAATGGAAAATGGGCTGAATGTCCATATGCAGAGTATTTACACACCGTGTAAATGTATTACACGTCATGTAATATTTGGGTATTTTTAATAAAATAATCCAAGGTGAGGGGTTTTTTGGCATATCCCATTAAAAAAATTTACATGATGTGTAATTCCCCAACCCGCTATTTTAAAGTATGTCATGCGGCTGAGATTTCATTTTATTCTACCGTAACCATATTCTCTTGACCTTAAGGCATCTTCTAGGTAAATTTAGAGTGTCAACCTCCCTTCTGAATGTCCCGTTTACGTGATCAATCCCTGGTGAGTCTTTTCATTTAGGGTTTTCCCTTCTCTTCTTCTAAATTTTGCGGTGAAATCCTTTGACCATGTGCGTTGTTGGATTTGATCTAGGTTTCTCTTTGCGATTATATGTACCTTATTCCTCATGGGTGTTTTCAATTAGAAGAATTATTGGATCATCAGTTAAAGGTAGGGGGTCTAAATATTAACCCTCTGGTTTGATAATTGTAAATTTTATGCAATAGTGTGATTGCTCCAATGTAACGTGCATCCAAACCAATTAAATAATGAATGGGATTATTTCTTGAAGTCCCTTGGTTTCAATTGGATTCAAACCTGGCTTAAGGATACCTTTTGGGTGAGCAGAACATGAATATAATTGAATTGGCCAATGACGTAAAGTGTGTTTAGCGTGATATGAGACCTTAGGTGTTTTCTTGAAATAGAATCCCCAAGTTGTGGATTATTACTTATTGTTATGACTATTAATCAATTGTGATTAAATTGAAAGTGATATATGAAAGGTAAATGATAATTTTCATAATTAACCATTGAGATTTGTGATGTGATATTGTGATATTCATGTTGTATGACAGGACTTGTGTTCTATGTTGAAATGCTTATATATCGGGCTTCTCCCTAACACACGCACACTTGTATGTTGTAATGCTGATATTGAGTGGGATTGACCCAGTCTCATGTTGTAATGCTTAAGAGAGCGGGCTCTGCCCAGTCCCATGTTGTAATGCTTATAGTGTAGGTTCCGGGTGCAGCGGAAGCACGTTGGTGGGTGTACCCAACTTTAATTTTATCATTAACAACGATCAATATGAGATCTATCACGATAATAAAATGCCAGATCTTCAGTATAGAACGAAAAAGAAAGAGGGGAGTCTCAGAACCATAGATAAGATCATCATATGTTGGTTATAATTAATTTAATTAATTGACAATAATTACCTTGATGGAATTATTTCTTCGTTGATGTTTCCGGTCACGATCCGATGTGATCCGTCGTCGCATCATAGAATCCAAGTCTAGGATTCCTCTAGTGGTGATCCACACGTGCTCCACGTATCTCTAAACATCACCAAAGGGATCTCCAGGTGCTAGCGCAAAAGATCCTTTGCTTGGGATGTCCGTCTTCGATCGCCTTGATCCGATGGAGGTGGATCTCTCTCTCGTAACTTGAGAGCGTTCTTGGTGGAAAAGGAATTTTCTCTTGGCTTGATATCTTTTCCAAATCCATTGTGCACAACCACACCAAAAAATGGCTAGGCTAATGAGAAATATATAATTGGGATTTTTAATTACATAGAATAATAAAATGAATTAATTACCCAAAATCGTTTATTTATTTCATTTAATTCTTAGTAATACCCCATGTCTAATAATAAAAATTGACTATTATTATTACTTGACATGCACCCAGTGAATTACACCTAATATTATTTAATTAAATAAATATTATTATTTCTCATAAATTCTTAGAAAAACTACATAGCGTGTATATATTAATATACACGACGTGTAATTTTATTTTCCATTTTTCTTTATTTCCTCCACCACATTTATTAGACCTTGAATAATGACTATTTATTTCTCAAATAAATATCACTGCATTACTCACTAATAAATATATTATTTCACCCACAATATATTATCTCGAATAACTAGTGTTAAAATAAATGCAATTAGGCATCCTTGAATAATTATTAAACCACAGTCAAGAATAATATTTATTCAACTTGTTAAATTAATATTTAACTGAGATACTTGGACACACTTAGTGTGTGACCCTCTAGGCCTCTTTCTCAGTGGCATTGGGTGAAGCCTGCCTAAAGTCCATGGTTAGAATCTAGCAACACGCCAAGACACCCATAGAGAAAGGAGTTAACACCGCAACGATGTGTCACCTCCTACGAATGCTTACTGTGTAATGTAATCCCTTTGTCACTATATCTCATATCAAGTGGGTTGCATGCTAGTACCATCAACCCATGTGCTCGATTATTATTTCTTTGACTTTCTGGAATTAAACTTGATCATTCCTCACCGTGGACATGGATTTATTTAGGCTATATCAATTTCATCAAAGGGCCTGAGATATCTACTCCCGTTATGGAACAGAAGAGAAAAATCCTTTCTCGTGTTATATATTAATGTAGTATCACTCGTGATGCACCCAACGTGTCCTACTTCGCTGCGAATAGTGTGTCATCATAGTTTTTGTTAATACATCTAAGTGCACAAGTTGTAATACCCATTAATAATAATCCTAAATTCTAAGGACCAATACACATGTCTGTAGATAGGAACATCCAATGACACTATAAAATGTAGATTTCCTACTGGCGGGTCTCGTTCTCATAATATCCTCCTGGATATTACTAAGGTCGCACACCATGAGAAGGTGCCTCAAAGTTTTATGAGTCCTCACCCCTAATGGCCTATGTTATTTGTGTCCCTCAGATAACATCATTCAGCCATAGAACATATATTCAAGAACAATGTTATGGCACTTCTAAGTTCTCATCATAACAGGGATCCGCTATGACCCTTTAATGCAATAGCTATCCTTAGTACATTATCACATGATTTGTCACGCAGAAGAACAATCAAGATGTGATAAGGTATTTAATAATTAATAAAGTACAAATTTGTTGGTTCTAGGATAACAACTCCAATAGACTCTCACTTGGACTAGATCCAACTACTAACAAATTTTAACCCACTAGCTCTCACATGATATTCATGCTTCTACTGAGATATGCCTTTAGTCGCGGGGTCTTCCATGTTCTCTTCCGTGGACACTCTGCTCACTGCAACTTCACCCCTTTGATAGAAATCCCTCAAGAGGTGATACTTCTAGAGTATGTGCTTTTTTCATTGATGTGACCTTGGTTCGCCGCTACAGTATTATCACAATACAATGTGATAGGATCTTTACTACTAGGCACCATATCAAGCTCCTGGAGAAAGTTCCGAATCCAGATGGCTTCCTTGGCTGCATCATAAGCCGCTATATATTCGGACTCCGCTGTAGAATCGGCGACAACTAATTTCTTTGAACTCTTCCAACTCACAAATCCTCTATTGAGATAGAAAACATATCTAGATTGCGACTTCAGATCATTCTGATCTGTCTGAAAGCCAGCATCATCATACCCTCTGATGAAAAGCTCCTCATCTCCTCCATACACCAAGAACATATCCTTAGTTCTTCTCAGATACTTAAGGATAGTCTTAACAACAGTCCAATGTTTTTCTCTTGGATATGCTTGATATTTTCCTACCATGATCAGTGCATAGGCAACATCAAGCCTGATACATGTTAGGTCAGATTGACTATGAAAATAACACAAGAGGGGGTGAATTGTGTCTTTTAAAATTATTCCTCGATTCTGTCTTAACAAAACAGTAGAAACAGATTGAGATGTTTCTGTAATAGATAATATGCAGTGGATAGAACAGAAAATAGAACAAAGCAATTTATAGTGGTTCGGGGCACGAATATCCCCTAGTCCACTCCACCAATCACCCTCTCTACGAGCTTGGTGAATTTCACTAGTAAGGTACTCTTATCATAAGACCATTCCACAACTGAGTAGAGGCATTTTTCACCCTTACAACAAAGACTTTATAAAACAGATCCTTCTGGTTCTTTACAACTGAGAACCAAAATCCATAGCTTAGTGCGAGAAGCTGATACTCCACCATGACTGAATACGAGCAGCCGATACTCACGATAAAAGATGTTTGTTTATAGAAAAACAAATTCATCTCACAGTTACAGCAGCACGCAACTGATAAAAGATGAATCTTTGTCTTCAGAAAAGAATAAACCTTGAATGATGTCTGAAGAGATCCGGTTTCATAGAAGATCTTTGAATCTTTAAGAATAGCAACAAAAACAGAGTGTTGTATTCATAGAAATCAAAAGTTAGCTTTTTGATGGAGTTCGTATTCTTGTGATACTTGATCGTTGTAGAATTGAAAAACAATTTTCACAGATGATTTATTGATTTCATAAACCAGAGAGTCATCTCAATTTTTAGATGAAAACTCAGAAGAATTTATAATGAGCAGAAACTTCAGCACAGTTTTTCAGATCCGAAAAAGAAGCCTAAAAAAGAACAGAGACGTCGTAACTCCCCTTAAGAATAGGAATGAAAATCTCCACTGTAATTGGTTCTTTGAATCGATCATAAAGTCATGCTAAAATATTCAGTAATGGGCTTTAAAATGTCCTGATATTCCATAGAGACCGTTACATAAATCTTCGATAAAGACGTAAAATTCAAATTCTCGGCGTTGAAAAGTCAAACGTAAGGTTCCTTCACTAGAAGACAAAACAGCAAACGTACGGTAGATTATGAACATAAGTTTGATGATCCATACGTGTTTATTTTCAAACTTAAGATTGATAATCCATACATTTCTATCAAAACGTAGGGTTTAATACAAAATTAAGGTTCATGATCCATACGTTTTGTGATACAAACGTAAGGTTCATTATGAACGTAAGGTTCCTCAACCATACTTTTCTGATTTTGTCGCACAAAGGGTTCCATCCAAACGTAAGGTATATTAACCATAATTTTCTGATAATGTAAGGTTTGTTCCATACGTTACTTTTTCCGATGAATAAAATGAACAGTATTTTTAGCAAAACGACAAATGATGAACAGTGTTTCCAGAATACATTTAAGAGCGTTCTACACACTTTAAAGAATTACTTCTTACGAATAAATATGAATTATAAAGAATATAAATGCCCTGAAATATACTCAAAATAAAATCATTAGAATAACAAACAAGGGTATTTGTGAACATAAAAATCATCATAAAATATAGAGTATTGTTGAGACAACATATTCCCAACAATCTCCCCCTTTTTGATGATCGTAAAACCCATAAACAAAAACTATAGTCATAGCTACATAATTTAGAAATTTTGTAAACATAGATAGGTGTAAATGTAAATGTAGTGTCTAAATTTCTCCCCCTTTTGTGATATAAAAAAGATAGTATAGAAATAAATTAGAACACATATAATATTTGAACAGATTAGAAGTGAATGTTACAGTTAACTATAATTAAATAAACAGAAATGGATTTGGAACTGTAGACAAACATTCAAACACATATAAAAAAATTATAAAACATTACAGGATCAAGATACAAGAAAAGTCATTGTAAGAAAGATTAAAAGATGGAAGGGATTAAGGATTGGTTGGGCTGGAATTCTGTATGACTTCAAATATAGCTTTCAACTCTACCAACTGTAATCTTAGATTCTACATTAGACTATCTCGAAGTTGAATGATCAAAATTCGGGAGTCATTGTTAACATGAAGATTTTCCACAATATTCACTCTCAAAAACTCATGAAGACTGGTCTCTTGCTTCATGAACTGCTCTAGATTCTCTGAAAAGGTGTTCAATAAGGATCGAATACCAGGCTCTGATTGAGTTAGCTGGTCAACCAAATACTTTTGATTCTCTAGAAGAACTGACAGGGGCACACTTTTGCACTGCAGATCTTCAAGTCTGATATTTATATTTTCCAGTACTGTTGTAATGGCTTGAAATCTGGGAATGAGATCTGAAAAGGTAGGTGAAGCTGATGTAGATGCAGTAGGCCGACTGACACTACTTCTCACTGAGTCAAATTGGCTTCCCAAATACCATTTGAGATCAGAAAAGTCTATCTTAGACATAGATTCAGACCTAATCTTGCCAATTTCTTCCATCATTTCCCTCTTAAAGACATCAAATTCTTTCTTAGATACTGAGTTCTCCTCAAGATCTTGTATGTTCTTCCTTGCAACTTCTAGCTCTTGCTTCAGAGATGCATTCTCTTCTTGAATTTTATTATACTTTGTTACTACTTCCTCCATATGTTGTGATAGAGAGTCAGATGTATCATCATCTACATTCATAGGCTGATTAACAACAACGAATGACGTGGCCTTATCCACTGATTTGCCAGCTAACTTTCATCTAAAAAAGACTGGTTCTCCAGAACTTCAGTCTGTACTATCGAAAGTTGGTCTGACTGTCCCACAGTCTGATCTACTATCATTTTTTGACTCTCAGTCACTAATTGTTGAACAATCTGTTCTTCTTGCTCAACTGTATCTTCAACAGTTTTCTCTCTCACTACTTCTGTGTGAACAATTATCGCTGGAGCTTCTGTTCCTTAAACCTTTTCAGTAAGAGTGATTTCCTGTGCTCCATCACCAATCACAGACACAATTGCAAGCTCTCTGGATTGACTTTCCACTTGCTTCTCTTCCTCCATAAGTGATTAATTAAGATGAACCGAGCATTTTGCTTCTCCTAAAGCCAAATCTTGTTCTGCAGCTTGCTGTTGTGTCCTTATCCTGGGATTCTGAACAAGTCCTTGATCTTGTTCCTCTTCTTCTTCTTTTTCTTCTTCTTCTTCTTTGGTAGCAAACCTGAGTATTCTCCTTGAGGGTTGAGAAACCCTATCAGTTATGGACTCATCTATCCCTTCTTTGTTAGAAGCAATTCTCTCCCCCTAAGGTCCTAAGCTCTGGTCTTCCTCAACTCCTATAGGTTGAATTTTTCCTCTGATGGTGCTCTAGAAAAATAAAAGTTTTCTTAGAAAGCCTGCATTCAGCACATTGCTGTGATGGCACTTAACTCTTGACTCTACTAACCTAATCATACCCTTTTTGAATAGAATCCTTGAAATTATCCATCCATATGGATAAAAGGTCATCCTCGCATCAGGTTGACAGGAGTAGTTCAAATATCTGAATATGTACCTTGGGAAATTTAGCTTAATATCACTCAGAAACAGAAACACGATGTACATGTCTGGGTAGAGGATTTTCTCCATCTCCGCTACTCTAGGAGCAATTTCTGTTTGAATGAACTTTACCAGGATCTTGTGGTCAGCTTCAAGATCTTTTACAAACATTTTTCTAATGTTTTTTGAGTTGAACAGAAAAGGCATAATGTCTTTGGATGTGTGGGTTTGATCTCCAATCGATTTAAGGTAAAAATGAAATACCCCTTCATGCGAATATCTTAAAATCTTTGACACTTCAGTTGAAGATATTAAGAAGTCCTTATTCTCAATATTATCATACATCATATCTCCCTCTTCTCCGAAAATAAACTGCACGCTGCCATAAAAATACCTCAACTCTACCTCATATAAGAATTCTAAAATTGCATTATCGCTGAAGACGGTTTCCAATCCTTGAAAGTCCAGGGCTTGTTTGAGAAGCAGGTTTGTCTAAACCATCCACTTGAAATCAATAAACTTCCCCTGGAGAATATTTCTTCGCATAACTTTCTATCGCTTCAGATCACTTGGTTCTCCTTCTTTAATGCGCTTAGTCTTTTTCATTTCTGAAGGTTTGAAAATATAAAGGTCTGAAAGTCTGAAGATTTAGATGTTTAGGGTTTGGAATGGTAGACAAATATCTCGGGTTATTCGAAAGGTTTTGGGGGAAAAAGGTAAGTTAGATGAAGGGTTTTTCTGAAAGATGACATGTTCTTGTTTCTTGTGTCATAGCGTAATAATTACAAAAATATTTAAATGAATACGCGGTTTGAAACACACATTTAACCTCTAAAATTAATTAAAATACAGTACGAAAAAAATTGCAGAATAAAAATAAACTTAAAATCACAATAAAATTGAAACGTATTTATTTTAGAAATTAAATAAACCTAACTCCCCCTTTATAAAATCAAAACTTACAGTGGGTAGTGGTTTACTGAAAATATCAGCTAATTGATTTTTAGTGCTAACAAATTCTAAAGATATATCCTTTTTAAGAACATGATCTCTTAGAAAATGATGTCTAATATCAATATTCTTGGTTATTGAATGACTTATTGGATTTTTGAAAATATTTATTACACTAGTATTATCACATAAAATAGGTATATTAACAAAATTAAATCCAAAGTCCATCAGTGTGTTTTTCATCCACAATGATTGTGCACAACAACTGCCTGCAGATACATATTCTTCCTCAACTATTGAGAGTGAAACTGAGTGTTGATTCTTACTTGAACATGACACTAATGATTTTCCTAAGAAGTGACAGGTTTCTGAATTACTCTTTCTATCTAATCTACATTTTCCAAAATCTGTATCTGAGTATGATGTTAAATTAAAATCATAAGTTTTTGGGTAGAGAAGGGATTGAAAAACAGTTCCTTTCAAATATCTAAAAATTATTTTGACAGCAATAAGATGAGATTATTTAGGATTTTATTGAAATCTTGCACATAAACATACAAAGAACATAATATCAGGTCTACTTGTAGTAAGATATAGTAAGATACCAATCATACCTCTATATAACTTGTTATCCACTGGTTTTCCAGTTTCATCCAAATGAAGCTTAATATTGGTACACATGGGAGTTGAATATGTCTTGTTGTTTTCAAGACCAAACTTTTTCAATAAATCAATAATATATTTACTGTTGGTCGGAGTGGATACTCAAGAGGGGGGGTGAATTGAGTTCCAATTAAAATTTCTGTTAAAATATTGTCTATTTAAAATCCCCAATTTATAAAACAAGTTAAACTGTAGTGAATTTATACAGATTATAAATGTTCACTTAGATTCTCTAAGATTGATTAAGTCTCAGTTAATTTAACCATAAGATCAAACTAACTTTTTAAACTAACCTACTAATTTATAATAAGTGTAAACACTTGCTAATTTAACTATCAAAGTATCTTTAAAATAGTTTTGTATTTAAAAGTAATAGCAGTGGAGTATAAAAGATATATGTAGTAAACTTTAAACTTAAACTAAAGATGCACAACAGATGTAACAAGAGGTTTAGTCTCAAGTCGAGACTTAGTCCTCTCAAATTTATATAAATTTGATCCACACCCTAGATCGGGGTTAACAACAGTTTACACAACTGTCCAGGCCACGTAGGGACCTCTACCACTGTTCTTTGTGGGAAAAAAATAGAGATCATGTCACACAAGGACCTCTTCCACAATTGACATGGGTAAACAAGAGTTAAGAGTTTTAGAGTGAGGATTTTGATATCCTCCAGTTCAGTGAAGGAGACAGTGTGTGTGAGAGATATACAGAGTACACCACACTGCTCGAAGGTAAATAAACAAATCACTTAGAGAGAATAGATAAGAGTTTAGAAAGCTCTAGTGATTAGCAATGCAGCTCTGGACTCGTTGGATTCAGCAGAATTGCTTCTTAGTCCTTCTCTGGTTTTTCTGTTAAAAAAAACAGAGTGTCGTAGTTCATCTTGTGTTCTACAGGTGTGAAAAATGATCTCTTGATTCGTCATGTGTTCTTCAGTGATGTTGGATTGCACTTATGCGAGTTCTTTGAAAGTCTTGCAATCTCCTTCTTGATCAGGATTATTCTTTTTGTTTAGAACAGTACTCTCGGGCGTATGTATGTTCTTCTTGTTGTATCGTCACACTTTTCTCACTTCACCACTTGCACGTGTACTGCATCTTTATCTTCCTTATATTCCATGAGTTCTGGAAGTAGGAATGATTCAGTTTTCATAGGTACGAGATACAGTTTCCTGACATGCCAACAACTATCATTAAATAACATTAATTGCATTAAAAACATCAAATATGACTGTTAGTATTATTTAAATAATATTGAAAAAAAGTTAAGAAACGGTGTCATAGTGATTATGTAAACGGTGTCTTCTTCACGGTAGATGGTTCACGGTATGAGCTTCACGGTATGTCCACATCATGATGTCTAGATCACAGTGTCTCAGTCACGGTGAGTCCTTCATAGTGTCTGGGTCACGGTGTATGGGTCATGATGTCTGGGTCACGGTTTGTTCTTCACAGTGGCTGGGTCATGGTGTCTGGGTCACGGTGTCTGGGTCATGGTGTATGGGTCACAGTTTGTCCTTCACGATGTCTCCATACTTATACAAATACCTGTATTTAGACTTAGACAGTAATATGCAGAATATGGATTAAGCTTAATCATTAGAGAGTAAGATACCTTGAATCATAAATATAAAGGCTTGATAATATATGTGAGATTTGTAATCATGCATAATACTTGTAAATAATAAAGAGAGTAATTAACATCCATAATATTTGTTATCATTAAAACATGATGTGTAGTTATTATTGAGATTGAAGAGCATTAGAAAGATGTGCAATGAAGATTGAGATTAATCAGTAATAGGATTTGTGATCATTAAAACATGATTGACACATGAGGAGTCCAACAATCTCCCCCTTTTTGATGATCACAAATCATGTATAGTCAAAATATAAATAAAATGCAATATTAAAGAAACTAGCATATTAGAAGAGCATATCTCATTATAGTACTGACACTTGTAGTTTTTCTCCCCCTTTTGGGATTATAAAAAAGATAGAGAAAAATGAAAATAAACACAACATTTTTCATTAAACAAAGAGTTCAGAATACAATAAAAACATTAAACAGCAAATGACAGCCCATCAAAAAGGAAAACAGTCCTCAGACTCTTCAGGGATCCACCTTGCCTTTGCCTTTATCAGCAGTAGGAGCTGGTGCCGATGTAGAAGAAGGTATAGATGTGGTAGACAAAGAGGGTAAGGGTAGACCTTCAAAAACAGATGGAGCCAAAGTAGGAGTAGTAGAAGATCTAGGCTGGGGTTGGTCAAGAATGACTGGCCGGATCTGAGAAAGAGCTTGGCTGACTGACATGGCAGTGGAGGCTAAGGTAGGTAGACCAGGTCTAAGGGGTGCAGCAGCTGGAGCAACAATAGCCGTACTCTGCACATGAAGATATGGATTCAAAAGATTTATGAAATCAGTAATGATTTCACCACCATATTTCATAGTCTTTTCAAAATCGTCCTTATTCTCCATGAATTTGTCCATCAATCTGGTGAACTCTGTAAGTTTCTAAACTTGAGTTTTAAAAGCTTGAGTTACCGGAGGGATTCTCAAATTTTCCACAAGATATCTAAAGTGATCTGTCATATCACTTTTAGAGAAAATCTAGGAGAGATAAAAATCTATTTTCTTAGTTATCTCTTGTTGAGCATCATTGGCTATCTTAGAATGAATCCTAACCAAGTCCAATGCGCGATCACTGTTCTTAACCACTTCTGACAAAGAAGACAGATCCAAGCCACTGAAGGCATTCTGAAGTTCTTCCTTGATTATGGATCTCAGCAGAGAATCATCCAAAAGAGGAAAATAAGTTTGACCTAAAGCAGGAGAAGATTTTATAGCTTTGGATAGAACTTTGAGCTGTTTGAGAACTTTTTGCAGGCATCTAGTGTATTCATCTGTAAGCTTATTCAGATTTTCTACAAGCTCCCTCATACGTTCCAGCATCTTGGTGTGTCTTTTTCCAATCTTCTCATCAAAAGATAGTAGATTTGGATGAACTTGAGACACAATCTCCCTAGAAAGGATGGAATCAGATGTCTCAGGAGAAGTAGCAACAGGTGCAGGGGAAGAAATAGGAGCAGGCACTGATCTCAAAGACAACTCATTCTGCAAGGTTGCTACCATATTTTTCAGATTTTCAACATCAGCACTTAGCAGCTTATTTTCAACTCTAACTTCTTGAATTTATCGAATCATCCTTGGTTGAATATGAAATATAATATTTTCCAAGAGAATTGATGCATCTTCTTGAATCAGTTGAGTCACTAGACGAGGTTGGGAGGATGAGATCTTCTCAAATCCAGCTAACAGAGTCTCTCCAAAAACTTTCAGATCATCTTTAGTCACAAAGGAGTGATGCTTGGGTAAGGGTGCAGGTAAAGGTAGAGGTTCTGGTTCTGGTTGCGGTTCAGAGTCATCTTCAGACACAGATTCTGATTCATATTGAGGCTCTGGTTCTGGTACTAGTTATGGATGAGCTACAAGCTTCAGTTGAAATAGAGAAGAAAGATCCATTCCAGTTTTAGTCACTTTTTGTGACTCATTCACATCATAAAAGCTTGGGAACTCATACCGAGTGTACACAGAATATGTGATAGTAGGTTGAGAAGATTTAGTAGATCCATCTTCCATAATCTCAAGGTTTTGAGGTTCCTCCCCCTCAAATTGTGCTTCCCTTCCAGATTCTTGAGGCTTAGGAACATGATCAAGATCCATAGGATCATCTCTAATATCTTCAGCAAACTCTTTCCTTGCCAGATGAAAGGCAATTTCCATCCTCTCTTCAGTAGAGGGAATATACTCAGGAACCGATTGTTCCACTGGTTGAGCTTCCAGACTTGCTTCTTTATCAACAGGGAGATCCTTTTCAACAGGATCTGTCTCTATGGTTGTTTTCTGTTCTGAATCAGGAAAAACCAATTTTCTTGCAGCATGAGGATGAGTTTCTGGATTGACATCCTCACTAGAAGCAGGAGCTTACTCTTCTCTCATACCAACAGTAACTTCCTCTCCTTGAGGTATTTCAGTAGGTATAACAGCAGAGACAATGGTCCTTTATTTTTCAACAGGAGCTGTTTCCATTAGAGATATTTCAACTTCTTCTTTAGGTGATACTTCAGCTACCACTTCCTCTTCTTCTTCTTCTGAATACTAAGCCACTTCATCTGGTTCCAAACCAGGATCAGATAGATTCTTAGGTCTTCTTGGATAATCAACAGGATTAAACTTTTTATAGATTTGATCATTATCCTCAACCCACTGCTTCTTCCAGGGGTTCCAGCTTATCTTCATCCTTCTGATGATAGGCATGGATAAGCAGAAATCAAAGTACTCTAACTTTTCTTCATTCGGTCCAACCATCCCTTTGGAAACTAACATGGCTGAAATCATCCTTGAGTAAAACATGGAGGTGGATTTGGAAGTGACTTTGATCAGCTCACAGATATGGTTAATAACATACTTGCATAGGTTGATCTTATAGCCATTTTTCAACAGGTGAATCAGGAACACATCCTGATACTTCATTACAGAAAAATCCCCTTTTCTCGTACTAATCAAATTCTGAACAAATTTGAAAAGAAGTCTAGTTTCCCCATCTAATTCAGCAGCTATGGCCCTTCGCTTGGTGCCATTTCTAGTCAGGATTTCCAAAGCATTCTCTAGATTGAAGATATCAGAAGATGGAGGAGGGTCTCTCTGGTAGTCTTCACAAACTCCTTCATGTGGAATTCTTAGGCATGCAGCCCACAGCCTTGAAGAGAAGGAACACTTCTGACCATTGATCCAGCTGGTCACCATAAAGCTTTCTCCAAAATCAAAGGAAAAATTCACATATTGGTAGAATTGAGATACCATCCTTGGATAAATCGGTCTATTTTGTCCAGAGAACCATTCAATCCATCCTTTTTCTCTTAAAACTTTCAAAACTAAAGACTTTCTAGACAGCAACCATTCAGGGAAAACTTCTTTTTCAGGTACAACAGTACGGCTTACCAAGTTTGGGTTTAGAGGTCCTTCCGAAGCTATTCGCAGTATCCTCTTCTGCTTCTTAGAGCGGTGCTTCTCAGACGAAGGTGAAGATGGACGCTGCATCCTTGGCATCCACTGAAGGTTCGGGAGAGAGGGAAGAGAAGGTTCAGGAGAGAGTTTGGGTAAGGAATCGAATAAAACCCTTAAGTTTTATCATTTGGTAATGTCAAACGTCATAAAAAACGTGGGAAATAAAATAGTAGTGAAATAAAAATTACCGCGATACAGGTTAAAATAATAATATAAAAATTTTTCACGGTGAGACCGTGAGTAGGCATTATGGTGTGATGAAAAATAGTCATCACGGTGAGACAGTTGGTGGTCGTCACGGTGAGACAGTGACCATTTGGTGCAGTCACGGTGAGACATTGAGTTAACAGACCGTGAGCACAAGATCTTAATGGTGAGACCGTATGCATGAAACAGTAACTGTAAAACAGTGAGCATGAAACCGTAAAGTAAAATACAGTAAAGTATTGAGTATTAAGATCAATAAGATATCTATTTGTGATTAATCATACCAAGATCATGTATGATGTATTCTAATCTTTCAGAATTTAATGGTTTAGTGAATATATCAGCAAGTTGATATTCAGTGCCAATGAATTCCAAAGTGATATCACCTTTTTGATAATGATCCCTCAAAAAGTGATGTCTTACATCAATATGTTTTGTCCTAGAATGTGAAACAGGATTCTTAGAAATATTAATAGCACTAGTGTTGTCACAATTTATTGGGACATGTCTGAATTAATATCCATAGTCTAGTAATGTGTGTTTCATCCACAAAATTTGCACACAACAACTTCCAGCAGTTATGTATTCAGCTTCTACAGTAGATAACGCAACAGAATTTTGTTTCTTATTACACCATGATACTAGTGACTTGCCTAAAAGATGACATGTTCTAGAGGTGGTTTTTCTATCTAACTTACATCTAGAAAAATCAGCATCAGAATAACTAACTAGTTCAAATGATTGTCCTTTGGGATAGAACAATCCTAAATTGGGAGTATGCTTGAGGTATTTGAAAATTCTCTTTACAGCATTTAAATGTGACTCTTTAGGGTTTGATTTAAAACGAGCACATATACACACACTAAATATAATATCAGGACGACTAGCAGTCAGGTAGAGTAGACTTCCAATCATTCCTCTGTAAGTGGTTTGATCAACAGATTTACTATCTTCATCAAGATCCAACTTACAGGTGGTACTCATGGGAGTGTCACTACCTTTTATGCTATCCAATCCAAAATGTTTTAAAATATCTCTAGTATATTTACTTTGAGTTAAAATAATTCCATCATCATTTTTAAAGATTTTAAATCCAAGAAAGAATTTGAGTTCTCCCATTAAACTCATTTCAAATTCATTTTGAATTATTTTAGAAAAATCAGTACATAGGGAATTTCTTGAAGATCCAAAAATAATATCATCTACATAAATTTGTACAACTAAAACATCTTTATAAATTCGTTTGATAAAAAGAGTAGGGTCAGTTATACCTTTTGTAAAACCTTTAGAGATTAGAAAAGTACTTAATCTATCATACCAAGCTCTTGGAGATTGCTTTAAACCATATAAAGCTTTTGATAATTTGAAAATATGATTTGTAAAATGAGGGTTTGAGAATCTAGGTGGTTGTTCAACAAAAACATCCTCAGAAATATATCCATTTAAGAATGCACTCTTGACATCCATTTGATATAGTTTGAAATTTAGATGTGCAGCATAAGCAAGTAAAATCCTAATAGCTTCTAATCTGGCTACAGGAGAAAAAGTCTCCTCATAGTCAATTCCTTCCTCTTGACTATAGCCTTGTGCAACTAGCCTAGCTTTGTTTCTAACTATGTTTCCAGATTCATCTACTTTATTTCTAAACACCCATTTAGTGCCGATGGTGAAAGTGTCCTTAGGTCTTTCAACAAGATTCCACACTTTATTTCTTTCAAACTGATTGAGTTCTTCTTGCATAGAAATTAACCAAAATTCATCATTAATAGAATCATCAATTTTTTTAGGTTCAAGCTGTGACAAGAAGTTTTGATGTTCAACCTGATTTCTAAGAGAAGCTCTAGTTTGTGTCTCTCTATCAAGATTACCAACAACAACATCCAAAGGATGATTCTTTAGAATCATTGTTGATCTAGTAAAGGTAGGACTAGAAATTTCAGGTTCATCTATAGGTTTGGGTTCTATAGCAGCAGATTCTAGAATATGTCCAAAACTGGATGTTTTTACAACAGGTTCTTTAGATTTTTCATTAAGGTCCAGAATACTCAAATCTTCCTCAAGATTTTTAAGTGAGGTTTTAGGCTCATGTGGATCAGTTTCATCAAACTTGATGTGAATAGATTCTTCCACACATTTTGTTCTTTTATTAAATACTCTATAGGCTTTTCTAGTTAAAGAATATCCTAAAAATATTCCTTCATCACTCTTAGAAGCAAACTTATCAAGATTATCTTTTGTATTGAGAATAAAAACTTTGCAGCCAAAGACTCTAAAGTAATTGACTTTAGGTTTTCTATTATTCCAAAACTCATATGGGTTCTTCTTAAAAACAGGTCTAATTAAGACTCTATTAATAATATAACAAGCTGTATTCACATCTTCAGCCCAAAAGTAAATAGGCAGGTCATATTCATTAAGTATAGTTCTAGAAATTTCTTGCAGGGTTCTATTTCTTCTTTCTACTACACCATTCTGCTGAGGTGTCCTAGGAGCAGAAAAGTTATGACTATAGCCATTGTGTGAGCAATAGGATTCAAATTCATGATTTTCAGACTCATGGCCATGATCACTTCTTAGAGTTTTAATCTTAAGTCCACTAAGGTTTTCTACAGACTTGGAGTATTTAACAAAATAAGAACAAGCTTCACTTTTGTGATCTAAGAAGTATACCCAAGTATATCTAGAAAAGTCATCTACTAGGACATAGACATAGTGATTCCCATTTAACCTAGAAACTCTAGATGGTCTAAATAGATCCATGTGAACCAACTCGAGAGGTTGAGAAGTTGAGACTTCTTTCTTTGGTTTGAAAGAGATTTTGTGTTGCTTTCCCTTTTGACAGGGATTACACACTTTGTCATTTGGAAACTCAAGTTTGGGTAAGTCTCTAACTAAGTTCTTCCTAGTTAGTTTCCCAAGTGAGTGTATATTGCAGTGTCCTAATCTTCTATGCCATAACCAGGACTCTTTATGAAAATCATTTAAACAGGTAACATTTTGTTTAGCTAAGGAATTTAGATCAACAACATAAACATTTTCATTTCTTAAAGCAAAAAAGACTAAAACATTTTTAGAATTAAAAACATTGTAAGAATCATTTTCAAACTTCACATTAAATCCATCATTGCATAATTGAGAAATACTTAACAGGTTATACTTGAGTCCATCAACAAATAAAACTTTAGAAATTAAAACCGAATCAGTGTTACCAATTTGGCCTAGGCCGATGATCTTTCCTTTAGAATTATCACCAAAGGTGACATAACCTCCATCTACCTTTATTAAACTCTTGAAGCATGAGTAATCCCCATACATATGTCTTGAACATCCACTATCCAAATATTATGTCTTCTTGTGGGAACTCTTCAAGCAGGTTTCCTACAAAACAGTTTTAGATAGAGTATGATTTTGGTACCCAGATCTTCTTGGGTCCAGAAAGGTTAGCAATCAATGATTTTGGTACCCAAATTTGTCTTATGGGTCTCATATAATTTATAGAATCAATAGATTTTTAAAGATAAACTCTATTAGATTTATAAATATGTGAATAACTAGTTGAATCATATGGATTTCCAGAACTAGAACTAGTAGTATTCTGTCCAGATTTAGGAATAAATCTATTCTTAGTAAACTGTCTCTGTCCAGGTTTGTAGCCTATTCCAGTAGTGTATTTTGGTGCCACTTGATTTCCTAGAATTTGAGTTAGTGTATACTTTCCATTTGTGAACTTCTCTAAGTCCTTTCTAAGTTGCTCATTAGACATTTTTAGTTCAGTGTTCTCCTTTAATAGTTGAGCATTCTTCTCTTTTTCAATAGTAAGTTCAGTTTTAACAGTTGTAGTGAGAGCATTCTATTTCTTTAATGATTTGTATTTATCCTTAAGTTCATTGCATGTCTCCTCCAGCATATTACAATATTCAAATAATTCCTCACTAGTCATGTTTTCAGAATCAGAATCAGATTCTGCATCATCTCCAGAATAATAAGAATTTAAAACAGGAGTATCTAAGGTTACCTCATATGTGTTTGTCATGAAACACATGTTGTCACGATTCTTTTCAGAATCAGACATTTCATATTTACTTGTTTTGTCTTCAAATGAACTCTAGGTAGCCTTCATAGCTTTCTTTTACTTATTGTCCTTGTAATCATATTTCTTCTTGAATTTTAGCTTTGGGCAGTCTGCCTTAATGTGGCCTTTTCTTTTGCACTCATAGCAAACAACTTCATCACTTTAATCTGGTTTTTTCCAGTCCTTCTTCCAATGTCCCTTATTGTCATACTTTCCTTTGTAATTTGTTTTTCTGAAAAATTTCTTCTTCATATAAAATTTCTTAAACCTTCTGGCTATCTGATTCATTTCAGCATCACTATCAGAGTCTGAGATTTCACTTGTTGAACTATCAGTTTGTATCTGATCTTTTTCTTTGTCCTTGTTCTTTGATCAGTAGTCTTGAAAGTCACTGATTTTCTTTTTGATTCATCCTCTTCCTCTTTATTTACCTTGATTTCTTCCTCATACATCATAAGCTTACCAATGAGTTCTTTGACAGGTAGAGCAGCAATTTCACATGACTCTCTAATTGAAACAGATGTGCCTCTCCATCGGTCTGGTAAACATCTCAGTATCCTCATAATTTGTTCCTTTGCTGGAACAACTTTAACGAGTGAATTCATTGTATTGACTATCTCATTAAACCTGAGATACATATCAGAAATGGGTTCATCAGTCTTCATTTTAAAATTATCATATTTAATAGTATAGGTATTTAATCTCATTTCTTTAACATTGTTTGTTCCTTCATGAGAAACACCCAAGGTGTCCCAAATTTCAAAAGTAGTTTTACAAGCAGAAATTCTGTTAAACTCTTCATCTCCTAAAGCACAGTACAGGGCATTCATAGCTTTATAATTATTATTGTAGGCAGTCTTTGTAGGTTCATCCCATGTTGTTCTTTCAGTTTCTGGAATTTTATATTGAGATTTTATAGCATTCCAAATATCAAAACCCATACTTTCTAAATGAATTTTCATTTTAAGATTCCACTGAGCATAGTTTGTACCATTGAAGAAAGGTGCCATGTTAGTAGCAGCACCCTCTAGTCTATTGTCCATAACTAGATTTTAGAAAGTATAATTAAAGAGATAAAATTTAGAACTAAGAGAAATTTAAGATCTTTAAAGATGAAAATAAAATCACAGTTGAAAAACAGAGTATTTCAAAAATCCTTAAACAAAAACAACCTCTGATACCAAATTTTGGTCAGAGTGGATACTCAAGAGGGGGGGTGAATTGAGTTCCAATTAAAATTTTTGTTAAAATATTATCTATTTAAAATCCCCCAATTTATAAAACAAGTTAAACTGTAGTGAATTTATATAGATTATAAATGTTCACTTAGCTTATCTAAGATTGATTAGGTCTCAGTTAATGTAACCACAAGATCAAACTAACTTTTGAAACTAACCTACTGATTTACAATAAGTGTAAACACTTTCTAATTTAACTATCAAAGTAGCTTTAAAATAGTTTTGTATTTAAAATTAATAGAAGCAGAGTATAAAAGATATATGTAGTATACTTTAAACTTAAACTAAAGATTCATAGTAGATGTAACAAGAGGTTCAGTCTCAAGATGAGACTTAGTCCTCTCAAATTTATATAAATTTGATCCACACCCTGGATCGGGGTTAACAACAGTTTACACAATTGTCCAGGCCACGCAGGGACCTCTACCACTATTCTTCGTGGGAAAAAAATAGAGATCATGCCACACAAGGACCACTTCCACAGTTGACGTGGGTAAACAAGAGTTAAGAGTTTTAGAGTGAGGATTTTAATATCCTTCAGTTCAGTGTAGGAGATAGTGTGTGTGTAAGATATATAGAGTACACCACACTGCTCAAAGTTAAATAAACAAATCACTTAGAGAGAATATATAAGAGTTTAGAAAGCTCTAGTGATTAGCAATGCAGCTCTGGACTCATTGGATTCAGAATAATTGCTTCTTAGTCCTTCTCTGGTTTTTCTGTTAAAAAAAACAGAGTGTTGTAGTTCAGCTTGTGTTCTATAGAAGTGAAAATGATCTCTTGATTCACCGTGTGTTCTTCAGTGATGTTGGATTACACTTATGCGAGTTCTTTGAAAGTCTTACAATCTTCTTCTTGATCAGGATTGTTCTTTTTGTTCAGCACAGTACTCTCGGGCGTATGTATGTTCTTCTTGTTGTATCGTCACACTTTTCTCACTTCACCACTTGCACGTGTACTGCATCTTTATCTTCCTTATATTCCATAAGTTATGGCAGTAGGAATGATTCACTTTTCATTGGTACAAGATACGGTTTCCTGACATGTCAACAACTATCATTAAATAACATTAATTTCATTAAAAACATCAAATATGACCGTTAGTATTATTTAAATAATATTGTCAAAAAGTTAAGAAATGGTGTCACAGTGATTATGTAAACGGTGTCTTCTTTACGATAGATGGTTCACGGTATGAGGTTCATGGTATGAGGTTCATGGTATGAGCTTCACGGTATGTCTACGTCACGGTGTCTAGATCACGGTGTCTCAGTCACGGTGAGTCCTTCACGGTGTCTGGGTCACGGTGTCTGGGTCACGGTGTTTGGGTCACGGTTTGTTCTTCACGGTGATTGGGTCACAGTGTCTGGGTCACGGTGTCTGGGTCACGGTGTCTGGGTCACAGTTTGTCCTTCACGGTATCTCCATACTTAGACAAATACCTGTATTTAGACTTACACAGTAATATGCAGAATATGGATTAAGCTTAATCATTAGAGAGTAAGAGACCTTGAATCATAAATATAAAGGCTTGATAATATATGTGAGATTTGTAATCATGCATAAGAATTTTAAATAATAAAGAGAGTAATTAACATCCATAATATTTGTTATCATTAAAACATGATGTGTAGTTATTATTGAGATTGAAGAGCATTAGCAAGATGTGCAATGAAGATTGAGATTAATCGGTAATAGGATTTTTGATCATTAAAACATGATTAACACATGATGAGTCCAACATTTACTTTGATTTAAAATATTTCCATAGTCCTTTTGATGAATCTGAATTCCTATAAAGAAATTTAATTCTCCCATCATGCTTATTTCAAATTCTTTTTGCATAAGTTCTGAAAAATCATTACAAATCTTTTTGTTTGTTGATACAAAAATGACATCATCAACATATATTTTTACTAACATAAAATTAGAACCTACTGTTTTCTTAAAAAGAGTTGGGTCTATCAGACCAACAGTAAAACCATTTTTCAAAATAAAAGAATTTAATCTTTCGTACCAGGCTCTAGGTGCTTGTTTAAGGCCATATAGAGCTTTAATAAGTTTAAAAACTGAATCTGGTTTTTGAGGATTTTCAAAACCAGGAGGTTGCTCAACATAAACTTCCTCCTTTAAATAACCATTTAAAAAGGCAGATTTAACATCCATCTGATATAATTTAAAATTCATATGTGATGCATAAGCTAAGAGAATCTTAATGGCTTCTAGTCTAGATACGGGAGAAAATCTCTCATTATAATCTATACCTTCTTCTTGACTATAACCTTTTGCTACTAGTCTGGATTTGTTTCTAGTTATGATACCTTGATCATTTTTCTTATTCCTAAAGACCCATTTAGTTCCTATTACAGGAAAACTTGATGATCTTTCCACTAATTTACAAACTTTATTTCTTTAAAATTGATTTAGCTCCTCTTACATAGCTAACATCCAACTTTCATCTTCTAAAGATTCTTCAAAGGTTTTAGGCTCTAATTGAGATAAAAAAGTAGATAATTCTACTAGGTTTCCTACATTTCCTCTGGTTTTAATGCCTGAATCTAGGTTTCCTATAACTGTTTCTAAAGGATGATCCTTTAAGGTTATGGGCTTTCTAGGCAGAACACTCTTAGGTTCATCAGTGTCATGTTCTTCTGAACTGGATTGAATTTCATTCATATTGTTTTCAAAATCATTTTTCAGATTTTCAAGTCTCATCTTGTTAGCAGGATTAGTAAACTCATCAGCTTGATCTTTCTCTTTATTAAAAGGGTCAGTTTCATCAAACTTCACATGAACTGATTCTTCAACAATCCTTGACTTTTTATTGAAAATCCTATAATCTTTTGAAGTAGCAGAATATCCTAAAAATATTCCTTCATCAGCTTTTGGATCAAACTTACTAAGATTATCCTTGGTGTTTAGGATATACACTTTGCATCCAAAAACTTTAAAGTATTTTACTTTAGGTTTTCTGTTATTCCAAAGTTCATAAGGAGACTTTTTAAAAATAGGTCGAATTAAAACTCTATTCATAATATAGCATGCTGTACTTACAGCCTCTGCCCATAAATAGGTAGCTAGGCTATATTCATTTAGCATGGTCCTAGCCATTCCTTGTAAAGATCTGTTTCTTCTTTCAACAATTCCATTTTGTTGAGGTGTTCTTGGTGCAGAGAAGGTGTGTTTAATACCCATGTTTGAGAAAAAAGAGTTGAAGTCTTGATTCTCAAATTCTCCACCATGATCACTTCTTAATGAAACTATCTTAAAACATTTTTCATTTTCAACACTTTTACAAAAACTTTCAAAAATAGAAAAAGCTTCATTCTTAAGTTTTATAAAATACACCCAAGTAAATCTTGAGTAATAATCAACTAAAACATATACATATAGTTTACCATCCAAACTTGCTACTCTCTAAGGTCCAAACAAATCCATATGGATGAGTTCTAAGGGTTTTTATGTAGTAATTTTGTTAACAGATTTGAAGGTAAATTTGTGTTGCTTACCAATTTATCATGCATCATAGAATCTATTAATATCAAATTTAAGACAAGGTAAATCTGAAACTAATTGTTTCTTGGATAATTTATTTAAAGAATATATATTACAATGACCAATTATCCTATGCCAGATCCATGACTCATTTATTTTAGCAGTTAAACAGTTCACTTTTTGTTTACACAGGAAGTTTAAATCCATAGTGTAGACATTGTCTATTCTGGGGGCTTTGAATTTAAGTATTTTATCCTTAAATATAGAGCAGGAGTTATTTGAAAAATCAACATAGTATCCATCATCACAGAGTTGAGAGATACTTATCAGATTGTTCTTTAAGCCTTGTACATATGGTACTTTATTAATTGAGATAGAATATGGATATCCAACTGTCCCAAGTCCAATAATTTTTCCTTTAGCATTGTCACCAAAGGTGACCAGGCCTCCATCTATTTTTGTCAGGGCGTGGAAATTTGATGAGTTTCCACTCATATGTCTTGAATATCCATTGTCCATATACCATATGTCTTTTCTTCTTTTGCGACCTGTTACCTACAAGGACAGATTAAACAAGAGTTTGTTTTGGTACCCATATTTCTTTGGGTCCAGCAGTGTTAGCTTTCAAAGACTTTGGAATCCAAACATATTTGCTTTGCTCAAAGTTATTATAATTAAATATGGATAAAGCCTTTGAGTAATGAACATGCTTGATACCACATAATTGAGGCTTCCTGAAATAACATTCATTAGCATAATTTCAATTAATACCACAATAGAAACATTTAACAGTAGATATACTTTTGCTTTTTGTTCCAGGAAAAAATTAATTCTTGTATAGTTTGGATTTTTCTCCCTTACTGCCAATGCCAAATCTTTCCATTTTAACAACATTTTTGCCAAGTATTTCATTTAGTATGTCTTCTTCTTTTGTAAACACAAGAGAAATAGATTTATAAGTTTCTACTTCTTTTTGTAGAATTTTAATCTTATTTTCATGAATAGCACAGTTTGTAGTTGTTGAGTTGAATTTTTCAACAAGCTCTTGATGTTGTTTAACTAAAGTATCTCTTTCATTTATAATAGTGTTGTGAATATTCTTTAAGGATTTATTCTTCTTTAACAAGGAATCATATTTCTCTTCAATCATTTTATAGTAGGCAATCATTTTATCATTTGAGTAACTAGAGTCAGAATTTGATGAATAATAAGTTTGTACCTCATCTTCTTTAGCCATGAAGCACATATCAGCCTTCAGATTTGACTTCTTTTCTGTATCAGAATTAGATGAGCTATTTTAGTCTTCTAAGACACTCCATGTAGCCTTCATTACTCTCTTATCTCTATTCTCATAGTCAGTATTCTTCTGATATCTATTTTCTGCCTTTCTCTTCTCTCCTTTCAATTGAGGACAATCAGGTCTTATATGACCCAATTTTTTACATTCATAGCATGTTACTTCCTTTGCATCTTTCTCATCCTTTTTGAAGGTCTTTCTGAATCATTTCTTCTTTTTGTAGAACTTGCTGAATTTTATGGCTAGTTGAGCCAGTTCTATTTCAGAGTCAGATGAATCTGTATCTTTTTCATTTTTCACTTCTCGTTTCATTTTCCTGTTTTGCTTCTGAGATGTTACCTTTAAAGCAGTGTTTTCCTTTTTTACTAGAACCGTGTGATCTTCAGCTTCATCTTGCATTTCAACTTCATACATCATTAAAGTACCAATCAATTCTCTCATGGTCAGATCCTTGATAGGTGTTGATTGTCGAATTTCTGCTGATATGCCATTCCACTTTATAGGTAGAACTATTAGAACTTTTAAGGCTTGATCAGATTGGTTGATAGGTTCACCTAAGGATGTCACATTGTTGACAATTTCTGTCAATATTCCATTCATATGAGTGATGCTCTCTCCATCAAACATTCTGAAAGTATCAAACTTTAATTTTGTTGTTACATATCCCATTTGCCTGACATTGTCAGTACCTTCATTGGCTACTACAATTGTCTGCCACATTTCATATGTTGTTGGGCACTGTGATATACGATTGAATTCATCTGGTCCAAGACCGAAAATGATAGCATTCATTGCCTTTGAGTTTGTATCATATTCATCTTCTGTAGTAGTATCCCATGTTTCTGGTTTCTCAGGAATCGTATAGGGAGATAGAATTTTTTAGTAGACTTTGTATCCAAGATTCTTCAAATATATAATCATCCTTGATTTCCAGCAACCATAATTATCTCCATTAAAGTATGGAGCACGAACCATTGACATACCTTCCCTTAGGTCATTCATTTCCATCTTAATGTAGATCTTATTTTTTTATCTTGTTAAGGCTCTGAAGAAAATCTCAGCCTCTGATACCAAATGTTAGGTCAAATTGACTATGACAACAACACAAGAGGGGGGTGAATTGTGTCTTTTAAAATTATTCCTCGATTCTGTCTTAACAAAACAGTAGACATAGCTTGAGATGTTTCTTTAATAGATAATATGCAGTGGATATAATAGAAAACATAAAAAGAAATTTATAGTGGTTCGGGGCACAAATATCCCCTAGTCCACTCCACCAATCACCCTCTCTGTGGTCTTGGTGAATTTCACTAGTAAGGTCCTCTTATCATAAGACCATTCCACAACTGAGTAGAGGTAGTTGTCACCCTTACAACAAAGACTTTATAAAATAGAGCCTTCTAGTTATTTACAATAGAGAACAGAAATCCACAGCTTAGTGTGAGAATCTAATACTCCACCATGACTGAATACGAGCAGCAGATACTCACAACAAAAGATGTTTGTTTATAGAAAAACAAATTCAGATCATAGTTGTAGCAGAACGCAACTGATAAAAGATGAATCTTTGTCTTTAGAAAAGAATAAACCTTGAAGGATGTCTGAAGAGATCCGGTTGTACAGAAGATCTTTGAATCTTTAAGAACAGCAACAAAAACAGAGTGTCATATTCACAGAAATCAAAAGATAGCTTTTTTATGAAGTTCGTATTCTTGTGATACTTGATCATTGTAGAATTTAAAAACAATTTTCATGGATGATTGATTGATTTCATAAAACATAGAGTCATATCACTTTTTAGATGAAAACTCAGAAGAATTTATAATTAGCATAAACTTCAGCATGATTTTTCAAATCCGCAAAAGATGCCTAAAAAAGAACAGAGACGTCATAACTCCCCTTAAGAATGGTAATGAAAATCTCCACTGTAATTGGTTCTTTGAATCGATCATAAAGTCACGCTGAAATAGTCAGTAACAGGCTTTAAATCATCCTGATATTCTATAGAGACCAGTGCATGAATCTCCGATAAAGACATAAAATTCAAATTCTCAGCGTTGAAAAGTCAAACATAAGGTTCCTTCACTAGAAGACAAAATAGAAAACATACGATAGATTATGAACGTAAGGTTGATGATCCATACGTGTTTCTTTTCAAATTTAAGATTGATCATCCATACGTTTCTATCAAAACGTAGGTTTCAATACAAAAGTAAGGTTCATGATCCATACGTTTTGTGATACAAACGTAGGGTTCATTATGAACGTAAGGTTCCTCAACCATACTTTTCTGATTTTGTCGCATGAAGGGTCCCATCCAAACATAAGGTATATTAACCATAATTTTTTGATAACGTAAGGTTTGTTCCATACGTTACTTTTTCCAATGAATAAAATGAACAGTATTTTCAGCAAAACGACAAATGATGAACAGTGTTTCCAGAATACATTTAAGAGAATTCTGCACACTTTAACGAATTACTTCTTGCGAATAAATATGAATTATAAATAATATAAATGCCCTGAAATATACTCAAAATAAAATCATTATAATAACAAACAAGGGTATTTGTGAACATCAAAATCATCATAAAATACAAAGTATTGTTGAAACAACATATGCCCAACACATAATATGGCATACATGATGGATCCTATAGCCGAAGCGTATGGGATTTTACTCATTCTATCTTTCTCTTGTTGTGTCTGAGGACACATTTTCTTATAAAGATGTAGGCTATGTGACACTGGAACCAATCCCCTCTTGGATTGTTCCATACTAAATCTCTTTAGTATCTGGTCAATGTATGTACCCTGACTTAGTCCAAGCAGCATCTTGAATCTATCACAAATGATCTTGATCCCTAGAATGTAGGCTACTTCATCCAAGTACTTCATGGAGAAACACTTGTTCAATCAGTCCTTAACTGACTGTAGGACTAGTACATCATTTCCAATAACCAATATGTTGTCAACATATACTACTAGGATAACGATCACATTCCCATTAAACCGCTTATAAACACATGGCTCACATTCATTATTAATGAAACCAGATTCTTTTATGGATTCATCAAATTGAATGTTCCATGACCTGGATGCTTGCTTTAATCCATAAATGGTTTTTTGCAACTTGCAAACCCGTTTGGCTTCACCTGGTGTCACAAACCCTTTTATTTGTTTCATATAGACATCTTCCTGAAGGTTCCTATTAAGGAATTCCGTTTTGAAATCCATCTTCCAAATCTCGTAGTCATGGTAAGTTGTTATGGCAAGTATGATTCTTATGGATTTAAACATGGAAACTGACGAGAAGGTTTCATCATAGTCAATTCCATGATGTTGTCTGAATCCTTTAGCCACTAGTCTTTCTTTATAGGTTCTAACTTGACCTTACATGTCCAACTTTCTATTGAATTCCCATTTTCATCCAACATGATTTACATCAATTGGATCATCAACCAGAACCCAGACTTGGTTCTGATACATGGAATCCATCTCAAAATTCATAGCTTCTAGCCATCTTGCAACTTCTGAGATTTTTACTGCTTCCTTATAAGAGAGAGGTTCATAATTTTCCAACAATAATGATTCACCATCCTAGGTGACTAGTAAACCAAATCTCTCTAGTTCCCTTACCTCTATTGAACTCCTACGCAATACTTGTGTTTCTGGAACCTCTTCCACGGGGACTTGTGGAACTTGTTCCTGTACCAACTCATGTGTATCTTGAGCATCAACTTCGTCGAAGTCAATCTTGCTCCCACTATCCTTTTTGAGGATGTGCTCCATCTCAAGAAATATGACTTGTCTGGTGACAATCACTTTCTTGTTTTAAGGGTTATATAGGTAATATCCTTTTTTTTCCTTGGGATATCCTATAAAGATACACCTCATGCTCTGTGGTGCTAGTTTGTTGCCTTATAAGGCCATAAAAAACACATCACATCCCCATACACATGTGTTCGAAAAAATGGGTTTCTTTCCATTCCATAACTCGGAGGGAATTCCATTTTCCGCCTTAGTTGGTACTCGATTTAATGTGTATACTGCAGTTTGTAGTGCATATCACCAAAAGGATAATGGAAGATCTTCATGACTCATCATCGACTACACCGTGTCTAACAAGGTGTGGTTCCTCCTTTCACTAACACCATTCCACTGTGGTGTATAAGGAGGAGTGAGCTGAGATAGAATCCCAGACTCCCATAGAATATCGATGAACTCTTGGTTCAGATATTCTCCACCTCGATCTGATCGAAGCTTCTTTATTTTCTTACCAAGCTGATTCTATACTTCATTATTGAATTCCTTAAATTTCTCTAAGGACTTTGACTTATACCTCATTAAGTAGACATATCCATATCTACTCAAATCATCAGTAAAAGTAATGAAGTAAGAATATCCACCTCTAACTTCTACTGGAAATGGTCCACACACATCAGTGTGCACCAATCCTAGAAGCTCTGTGGCCCTTTCACCCTATCCACTGAAAGGCGGCTTGGTCATTTTACCTTGTAAATAAGCGTGACATCTATCAAGTGTTTTTAGCTCAGTAGAGTCTAAATATCCATCTTAGAAGAGCTTTGTCAAGCGCTTCTCGTTTACATGACCGAGATGGTGATACCACAACTGGGTGATGTATGAGTCATGTGAGTTTTTTTGTTATCGATTGCCAACACTTGGTTCTTGTAATTTAATACATACAAACCATTATTTAAATGCGTCATACCATAACATACATTGTTCTTATAAAAGAAGCAACCCTTATTTCCAAACTTGAAAATAAATCCATCCATATCCAAACATGATACCGAAATTATGTTTTTGGTAACACTAGGCACATAATAACAGTTATGTAAAACCAAAATCATCCCAGTTGGCAATAAGAGGTGGTAATCACCAATGTCTAACACAGCCAGCCTCGTGCCATTGGCAGCTCGAAGATCCACCTTTCCTCTAAAAATCTTTCTAAATCTACTTGGTTTCTTTATTTGAATATAGATGTGAACCCCACAAGCTGTATCTAATACCCAATGTGTAGAAATGGAAAGATTACACTCGATAACGAATGCACCTTTATCGTCCCCACGCTTCTGGGTGTGGTTCCTCTTCCAGTGGCCTTGCTTTCCACATGAAAAACATGTCGCCTCTCGTTCCTTACCTTGCCTCTAGATCTTCCCATTCTTTGAGGGATGACGCTCAGGGGATTCATACTATTTATAAGTCTTTGACCCCTTTGCCTTGTCCTTCCTTTTCTTATTCACCATAAGGACTATGGGTTTGTAATGTCCCATGTCCTTATCTACCTGGAGAATTAAGGTAAAAAGTTCTGATAGACTCTTATCATTATTGATCATGTTGTAGTTGACAATGAAGTTAGAGAAGGTCTTGGTCAGTGATGATAGGATGAGATCTGTATACAAATCATCTGGTAACTTAATCCCTAAGATGTCCAAGTGTTTAATGTAGCCAATAAGCTTAACTACATGAGGCCCAGTTGGCGTAGACTCTCCAATCTTAGTTGTAAACAAATCATTGGAGATCTCATATCTCTCCCACCACGCCTTCTCTTGATAGAGATCCTTAAGGTGAGACATCATGCTATACGCGTCCATGTTTTCATGTTGTTTCAAGAGCTCATTAGACTTGGTCGATAGCATGAAACATTAGACATATGTGGCATCATCCATATGTTTCATATAGAGAGATAGTTCCTCATCACTGGCCTCTTTCCAAGGTACAACTGGAACATGCTCTTCCAACACATACAATTTCCTATTGTGGCGAAGGATGACACGTAAATGCCTCTGCCACTCTTAGAAATTGGTGCTGGTGATAAAGTTTTCCTTCTCGAGTATGGTCCGCAATGATATGCTTGAAGTCATTTTTCTTGTCATTTCTACAAATTAAGATGATCAAAGGTTTAGTACTTTATTATGATAAAACTGGGACAAATAAATAAATTAATACTTATAAGTCTCCCACTATTTTATTGAAATCCAATAGCCCTCACCATTGAATTTAGAATATTCTGTTGCCTGAATATTCTAGTGGCAAGGATCCATATTTCCCTTCACATTACCCCAACTAGGGTTGGTCAAGAAACTTGAAGGGTTTTGTAATGCCCCAGATTTGGGTGCCACACCATGGGTGCCCCGAACCCATTTGGTCACATGAACTCAAGCGCATTTACCCAAACGCCAGAGGCTGCCGACTAGCAGCGAGGGCCCAGGTCTGATAGTGGGGAAACTATGCCTTCATTTGTCAAAGTGTAGCGTAGCAGAAAGGATAAATAATATACAACAGCGGAAGTAGTAAACAGTATGCAACTGAAATGGACAACTGAAGTAAAGAAAACCAGCAGTCATACATATATATCAAGATGAAGCATGTCACTATTCTATGAAAACAACCAGAACAGGATACACTACAATAAAATACAATACAGCTCAAGTACAAGGTACAACAAAACAAAACAAAACAGTGTAACAGGAGCTCAGCAGCATCGCAAGACTAAGCTCGGTCTCATGCTATCCTACTCCTCTGTAACAATCATGTACCTGTATAGGGAATCTTGAACCTATACACACCTACAGAAATATAATATATTTGGGCTGAAGACATGACCCAAACAAGGTGTGAGAAATAAATCCCAGTAGGCACCCACCAAAGGCCCGTGCCCAACTGTCAGTGAAATGTGCAACGGCAGTGTGCAGTAGAAAAATGAAATAAACTAAGCAGTACTAAAAAGTAACTAAATCTACCAGTTATATTGCCATTTTAATATTCATTTAACCATTCCAAGCCTGTGCTAACTTGGCAGGTATAACATATGAAAATCACCACGGTGAACATTCATGATAACACTGTCCTCAGACATACAAACCTTACCCTCAGGTAATCAGAATCACAACCCACAGGTAATTTCCCACATGAATAATAGATATTTCCCTCAGTCGTACAAAGTGTTTCCCTCGGGCACAGAATCTAATGCCCACAGGCATGTAAGGAGTTTCCCTCAGGCTAAACAGAACACTGCCCTCAGGCTGAATAGAACACTGCCCTCAGGCTAAATAGAACACTTCCTTCAGGCGCAAGTAACCGGGACGAGCCCAATAGATAAGAAAAAAAATTATATAAAATTCATCTCAAGGCAATTTAAAGCATGCTAAATTTTACGGTATACACTCGGGTAACCTAGCCAAACGGCTAAACAGAGGAACGTGCCCCCAGGGTGGTCCTGGATCCAAACAGTGATTCCAAACAGCTGTTAATAATTACATTTATTTACCTATACAATTATATGTATTCAAAATATCCAAGGCCTCAGCCATATGACACCCCAAACATGGGTTCGTAGCACAACTATACACAAAAACGCACAGCAGCTAGAATTTAAACACCATACCACCTACCTTGATCACCCCTGATCGGTATAAGTGAACGACGCCTCCCGGATCATCCAAGAATGACGTAGATCTGAGATAAAAGAATTATTGTTCAAACATAAATAACTTTCCCTCGAGAAAGAATTGGAAAGAACCACTCAAGAAGAAGAGAGAGCTCACCCGTGCGGTCCCAACGAGATCGACGGCAAAGGAAATGGATTCCCGGTGTGCGAGCGGGAGATCTCCAAAGCTTCGGCCATCCTTCCGAGCTCCCCTCTGGCATCCTAAGCTTCCTCTATGAACAGAGAAGGCTACTTCCCGTTTTAATCAAAAAAAACAAACTACACGGTGTTTACTCTTAAGTACACGGCGTGTACTTTTCTCATTTAATTGTTCCTATGGCAGCTACTTTATCCACCGCTGAACTGTTCATCTTTCAACATGAGTACACGGCGTGTATTTCCAAATACATGGCATGTATTGTCGCTCAGCTGGTAGCCACCTTCTCCGCCTTACTATTCACCTGTCGACTGACTACACGGCGTGTAAATACCCACTACACAGCATGTAGTCGGTTTTTACACCTTTCATCACTGGCAGGGCCACACACCCTGTGTACTCATCCCACACAGCCAAAGTACATGGTGTGTGGAAAAGTACACGGCGTATACCCACAAAATTTGGGATTTTTTTCCATTTTACTTATTTTCTCAAAAACACCACAGAAAAAAAAAGAAACTTGTACCTCAAGAATAAGAATAGAGTTCTTACAAACTTCCCCCCTTAAAGCAATTCATCCCTGAATTTCCCTTCCAAGGGTGGCGAAGATAAAGTTGTGAACAACTCTGGCCACTGAGCATGTACGTCGGTCTCCTGCTCCCAGGTTTCATCCTGCACTCGGTCATGCTACCATAGCACCTGTACGAGACGAATTGACTGGCCTCAGAGAATCTTCGTGCTCCTATCAAAAATACGAATCAGATGATCCTCAAAGGATGCATCGTCCTGAAGCTCAACCTCCTCGGGCTGAAAAACATGAGATGAGTCTGAGTGATAACGGCGTAACTGAGATACATGGAAGATGTCGTGCATGGTCTGGTACCTCTGTGGTAACTGAAACCGATAGGCAACTGACCCGACTCTCTCCAGAATCTCAAATGGCCCCACATACCTCAATGAAAGTTTACCCTGTCTCCTGATTCACCTGTGTCCCAACCTCGGTGAAACACGCAAGAAAACCTGATCCCCGACCACGAACTCTAAGGGTCGTCTGCGACGATCAGCATAAGATTTCTGATGAGACTGTGCAATATCCATCTGCTTCTGAATCAAACGGACTTGCTCTAAAGTCTCCTTCATGAGACGTGGTCCCAGTAAAGCTACCTTACCTACCTCCATCCAGCACAAGGGTGATCGGCATGTCCTACCATATAAATCCTCGTATGGTGCCATCTCAATAGTTGCTTGAAAACTATTATTATAGGCAAACTCGACCAGTGTTATATGCTTCTCCCAAGAGCCCCCAAAGTTTAGGATGCATGCACGCAGCATGTCCTCAAGCACCTGTATCGTACGCTCTGACTGGCCATCGGTCTAAGGGTGGTAAGTTGTGCTCAGAAGCACCTGTGTACCCAGTTCCCTCTTAAAACTCTGCCAGAAACGAGATGTGAAATGAGAATACCTATATGAAACGATAGAACGAGGGACCCCATAAAGATGTACAACCTCTTGGATATATAGTTTTCCGATCTCGTCAACACCGAAGGTCTCCTTGATTGGAAAAAAGTGTGCTAGCTTCGTAAGTCTGTCCACAATGACCCACACGGCATCATTGCCTCGAGGTGACCTCGGAAACCCCATCACAAAATCCATCACAACATCATCCCATTTCCATTCCGGAATGGGTAATTGTTGTAACAGCCCAGCTGGCCTCTGATGCTCTGCCTTCACCTACTGATAGGTGGAACATCTCATAACAAAACTAGCTACTTCTTTCTTCATACTCGGCCACCAGTACTGACGTCTCAAGTCACAGTACATCTTGGTAACTCCGGGATGCACTGCTCAAGATGAAGCATGAAACTCCCGCATCAACTCCACACGTGTGTCCCCTGGAACCCATACTCGTCCGTGGAAATGTAGTACTTCATCCTATCCTATCACCTAACCAGGAGGAGGGTCCTTGCTTTCCACTGACTCCCGCAGAACTAGGCCTTCTGAATCCGATAGTTGTCTCATCCTCACTCTATCCAGGAGGGTAGAAGTCACAGCTAAGTAAGAAAGATAGGTTTGCTCCTAACTCTCATGCACCTCCAAATGCATATCAAAGAACAAATCCATAAGCTACCACTCACCATTGGCCTCATGTACTTCCTGTGTCTGATTCTTTCAGCTCAGTGCATCAGCTACTGCATTACCCTTACCAGGTGTATAGGAAAGCTCAAAATCAAAGGATTGAAGGTATTCAACCCACCTCCGCTGTCTCAGATTCAGGTCACGCTGAGTAAAGATGTACTTGAGACTTTTTTGGTTGGTGAAAACCACAAAATGCTCCCCCAAGAGATAATGTCTCCAACAGAGCAATGCATGAACAACTACAGCCAACTCGAGATCATGCGTCGGGTAATTCCTCTCATGTGGCCTCAACTGCCGAGACTCGTACACAACTACCTGATCGCCCTGCATCAACACTGCTCCCAGCCCAATACCTGATGCATCACAGTAAAATGTATAGCTCTTCCCTTGCTCTGGAAGTATCAGGATTGGTGCTGAGGTCAATCGTCCCTTAATCTTCTGAAAGGTTGTTTCACAAGCTTCTGACCAAACAAACTTCACACCTTTTTTATTCAAACTCGTCAATGACACTACTAAGCAGGATAATTCCTGAATAAAACACCTATAGTATCTATCCAGCCCTAAGAAACTCCGTATATCAAACAGGTTTTTAGGCTTCTCCCAGGAAACTACTGCTCTCACCTTCTCTAGGTCTACTAAAACTCCTGCCTCTGAAATAATATGACCTAGGAAGTGTATCTGGTCCATCCAAAAGTGGCACTTTGAGAGCTTAGCATATAGACTATGCTCTCTCAGTGTACTCAATACGATCTCAAGATGGATAGCATGGTCGTGTCGAGTGTGAGAGTACACCAAGATATCATCCATGAAGACTACCAAAAAAGAGTCAAGATAGGAGTGGAATACACGATTCATCAGATCCATAAAATCTATTGGCGCGTTCGTGAGTCCGAACGGCATCACCAAGTACTCATATAGACCATACCTACTCCTGAAGGTTGTGAGAGGTATATCAGATGGTCTAACACGCAACTGATGATATCTGGATCACAAGTCAATCTTCTAGAATACTCGTGCTCCTCAAATTTGATCAAAAAGATCATTTATCCTTGGTAAGGGATATCGGTTCTTAACCGTCAACTGGTTCAACTTCCGATAATCCACGCAGAGTCTGAGGGTACCATCCACCTTCTTTACAAAAAGGACCAGATAACCCCAAGGAGAAGTACTGGGTCGGATGAAACCCTTTGACTGCAACTCCTCTAACTGTCTCTTGAGCTCTTGCAACTCAGGTGTAGCCATCCTATAAGGAGGAATGGATACTGGTGCTGCTCCTGGCACAAGCTCAATAGAGAAATCCACCTCTCATTCTGAAGGTAGACCTGAAAAGTCGTCTGGGAAGACATCCCTAAAACGATCAACTATTGGAGGGAAATCCTTCTGACAAGTCCCCTAATCATCCAGATATAAACTCGCAATCTGGGCTATCACACCACCTCGCCCACGATGCTCGGGTCCAGCTCGACTCGCCTGAACATCCCATTCGCCCTTGTATAGAAACTCTCTGCCCTCTGGTGACGTGAAACTCACCTTGTGACGATAGCAATCCACAAAGGCTTGGAATGGTACCAAACAGTTCATCCCGAGAATGACATCATAGCTCGTTATCTCCAAGACATAGAGGTCCCATAGAAAGTGACACCCACCAAACCTCTAGGGGGCACTCCTTGCACTGACGCACATCAGTCGTTCTAGTTCCCAACGGAGTGTCTAGCACCATAACACTAGATGAAGAAGAAACACAGATCCCAAGGCTCCCCACAATGGGCACAAATATAAAGCTATGTGTAGCACCTGTATCGAAAAGTACTGAAAATAAAATAGAAGCTAGTAGAATAGTACCTCTAACAGTAGAAGGTCTGTGATCCTTCTCCTGTTAGGTCTGTTGCACTGTATATGCCTACCCAGTGTTGCGACCCTACGACACAGCCTGGCTACCCTAAGTTGTCCTGCCCTACTGCCTATGAGATCCTGGTGTCTGGCTACCACGACCATGACCACCATCTCTGCCTACACGCCCTGATGCATTCCAGTTCCCTGACTGGTAAGAAGCTGTCGATCCCACTCCCGCATGTAGAGTCTTCACATAACCCCTCTCACTAGACACTAGTAGAACACCCTACAAAAGCACTGTAGATGACCCATCTTGCCGCAAGCTCGACACTCCATTGGGTCACGTGGACACTGCGGTCTCTTTTGCCCCTCTTTACCACACTGGTAGCACACGACCTGGCCACCTGAAGTATTTCTTTGGCTAGTACTACCAGCATGAGAAAAATCCATCTGCCTATTCCTCTTACTAGTAGAAATAGTACTAGAAACTAGTGTTGAATCGCCCTGGCCCACACCACTAGCTTCCCGCAGGTTCCACTCAGTAATCAGTTCCTGGTTCACAATAGCATTCATGGTAGGAAATCTAAAAACATTCACCAGTGCTCAGATGTCATATCGAAGACCATACTCAAAGCGTCTAGCCCTCTACGTCTCATTACCCACTAGAAAAGGTGCAAAGTGCTATAGCTCGGTGAAGCGAGCAGAATAATCCATCACTGACATGGCGCCCTGCTGCAGATTCATGAACTCTTGAGATCAATCTTCCCTCAGTGTCTCTGAGAAGAAAAAGTCATAAAAGGCTGCCTAAAAATCTTCTCATTCCATTTCTCAGTGATGCTCAGTCTGGGTGATAACATCCCAACATCTCTTGGCGAAATCACGCAGCATGTATGTAGCGAGCTTGACCCTCCGCCCTGGAGGCATCTCAAGATGCTCGAAAATAGTCTGTATAAAACCCAGCCAAGACTCTGCAGCCTGTGGTCTGCCATCCCCTGAAAACGTAGGTGGATGTTGCTACTGGAATATACATATCAGCTCTGCCATAGATGTGGCGGTCTGCAGTGCTCCCTAGAAGGTTTGCATAAACTGCATGAAACCTTCACGGAACTGCGCATCAGCGCCTGTGCCCGGTATAACAGCTGGCGTCACATTTGGAACTGATGGAGGATCAACTGGTATCCCATGGCCTACCATCTCAGGAGTATAATCATCGCCGCTCTCCTGGAGAACAATGCAAGGTCGTCTCGGCGGCATGACTCTACAAGGTCAAAACATGCCTTAGATTTAAGTTTATCAAAGACAAAAAACTAGGGGACCAAAAAGGGAACAAGAGAAAGAAAACATTCAAGATTTAAAAAACTTGACTACATGGCATGTATACAAGCTACACGACGTGTTCTCGCAATCCATTCTCATGGGCGTGCACTCCAGCTAAAACTGGTCGCGTAACACCCCAAACACACAGCGTGTCCTTGGACTACACGACATGTACTTGAATCCTCCTTCCCTGCCTGGGTCCTTCAACATGGCTTAAGTCACACTGCTATCTTTTGATCGAGATTACACAGCGTGTATAAAACTACATGGCGTGTACGGTTTAATTTCCAACTGCCCGTGTCATTAGTGACACAGCCGGCTACTTGGCCGACACTACACGACGTGTTACACCCGCACACAACGTGTAAACCACCCCATTTTTTCTAAGCCACACGTCTAAGTCCACGCGGTCTCTCACTGGTCAAGACTACACGGCGTGTCCCGTAGACACACGATGTGTACTAGGAAGCGTAGCACTGACCCTTGTTGTTCATGACACGACCGAGTACCTGGGTCAGACTACACGGCGTGTACAATATTGACACGGCGTGTTCAAACAAAGATTTCCTCCATCTGTGTTGTTATTTACACGGGCGGTCTTCGGGTCAACACTACACGGCGTGTATAACCGGTACATGGTGTGTTTTCCCAAGCCAAGCCCTACCCCGTGTTCCCGCCCACACGGTCTATGACACTGGAAGCGACTACACGGCGTGTACTGAGTGTACACAGTGTGTACTTAAATTTTTCTCTCTTTTCCCGAACAGAAGATTAAACGGCGTGTAATCAAAACTATACGACGTGTATTCTGGGTTTTTCCAGACAGTAAGCCTCAGAAACTACCTCGGAGCCCAGAAAAACACTGAAACCAACACCTAAGTTCCAAATTCTGATCCATGAGGGCCCATACTCCCCGCGAATCAAATTTTGGCATCTTATAGATCGTATAACTAAGTAAACTCGTCAGTGATCCACCAAAGTCCGATCATTGAGGGCCCATACTCCCCAAAAATCAAAGTTTGATGTTCATTCTATCACAACCTCACACAAAAACACCCTATCAAATAGCAGGTATTTATCAAAGCAGCTATCACAACAACATGATTTTCTAGCACAATAACTATCACAACAACATGCAATTTCTAATGCACCTACATGGCATGGAACTATGCATGGCATGTGATTTCTAGCATGTTCCTAAATGATGCATGAGATGGCATACCTTCATCTCATTAGGTTGCAACTAAATAGAACCCATGTATAACATATAAACATCACACTACAAGTGCGTTACCCAACAGTGAAAATCAAATTAACCATAAAATTGCAAAACCAGTAATAAATGCAATAACGAGGTCAATTGGTTTTTCCCTGTACACGGGTTAGCTACTCTCGGGCACAGCTTATTTCCAACTACCATGTCCATCCTATCACTGACTAAGGCTCCAAATAGTAAGTCAAATAAAAGAACTCCTTTGATACCACTTTGTAACGTCCCAGATCCGGGTGTCACACCACGGGTACCTTGAACCCGGTTGGTCACATGACCTCAAGCGCATTTCCCCAAACTCCAGAGGCTGCCGACTAGCAACGAGGGCCCAGGTCTGATAGTGGGGAAACTATGCCCTCATTTGTCAAAGTGTAGTGCAGTGGAAATGATAAATAATATACAATAGCGGAAGTAGTAAACAGTATGCAACTGAAATGGACAACTAAAGTAAAGAAAACCAGCAGTCATACATATATATCAAGATGTAGCATGTCACTATTCAATGAAAATATCCAAAACAGGATACACTGCAATATAATACAATACATCTCAAGTACAAGGTACAACAAAACAAAACAAAACAATGTAACCGGAGCTCAACAACATCGTAAACCTAAGCTCGGTCCCATGCTCTCCTACTCCTCTGCAACAATCATGTACCTTTATAGGGACTCTTGCCCCTATCCACACCTGCAACAATATAATCTGTTTGGGTCGAAGACATGACCCAAACAGAGTGTGAGAAATAAATCACAGTAGGCACCCACCAAAGGTCCATGCCCAACTGTCAGTGAAATGTGCAACAACAGTGTGCAGTAGAAAAATGCAATAAACTAAGTAGTACTCAAAAGTAACTAACTCTACCAGTTATATTGCCATTTTAATATTCATTTAACCATGCCAAGATTGTTATTTAACTTGGCAGGTATAACATATGAAAATCACCACGATGAACATTCATGATAACACTGTCCTCAGACATACAAACCTTACCCTCAGGTAATCAGAATCACAACCCGCAGGTAATTGCCCACAGGCATAACAGATATTGCCCTTAGGCATATGAAGTGTCGCCCTTAGGCACATAATCTACTACCCACAGGCACGGAAGGAGTTGCCCTCAGGCTAAACAAAACACTGCCCTCAGGCTGAATAGAACATTGTGCTTAGGCTAAATAGAACACTGCCCTCAGGTGCAAGTAACCGGTCCAAGCCCAATAGATAAGCAAACAATTATATAAAATTCATCTCAAGGAAATTTAAAGCATGCTAAATTTTACAGTATACCCTCGGGTAACCTGGCCAAACGGCTAAACAGAGGAACGCACCCCTCGGGGTGGTCCTGGATCCAAACAGTGATCCCAAATAGTAGTTAATAATTACATTAATTTACCTATACAATTCTAGGTATTCAAAACAGCCAAGGTCTCATCCATACGACACCCCAAACATGGGTTCGTAGCACAACGGTACACAAAAATGCACAACAGTTAGAATTTAAATACCAGAACACCTACCTTGATCTCCCCTGATTGGTATAAGTGAATGATGCCTCCCGGATCATCCAAGAACGACATAGATCTGGGATAAAATAAGTCTTGTTTAAACATAAATAACTTTCCCTCGGGAAAGAATTGGCAAGAACCACTCAAGAAGAAGAGAGAGCTCACCCGTGCGGTCCCAATGAGATCTACGACGAAGGAAGCGGATTCTCGGTGTGCGAGCGGGATGTCTCCAAATCTTTGGCCATCCTCTCGAGCTCCCCTCTGGCATCCTAAGCTTCCTCTGTGAACAGAGGAGGCTACTACCCATTTTAAGTAGAAAAAAAACTACACGGCATGTACTCTCAAGTACACGACGTGTACTTTTTTCTCATTTAACTGTTCCTATGGAGGCTACTTTATCCACCGCTGAACTGTTCATCTGTCGATATGAGTACAAGGCGTGTACAATCGCTCAGCTGGCAGCCGCCTTCACCGCCTTAATATTCACCTTCTGACTGACTATACGGCGTGTAAATACCCACTACAGGGTGTGTAGTCGGTTTTTACACCTTTCATCACCGGCAGGGCCACACGCCCTGTGTACTCATCCCACATGGCCAAAGTACACGGTGTGTGGAAAATTACACGGCGTGTACCCACAAAATTTGGGATTTTTTTTTTCATTTTCCTTATTTTCTCAAAAACACCATAGGAAAAAAAAGAAAAGAAGAAACCTGTACCTCAAGAATAAGAACCAGGTTATTACGGGTTTTAGGTAGGCATTCCAAATGCCAACTGAATTAACCCGCAGCTCCTTGATCTGTTGAGTGGACTCCCCAATCCTGAAATCCTTTTATTTTGGATTTCCTCAACCTTTGCCTCCTGGTCACACTAAGTCCTGTTGTAGAAGTCAAACCTTGATGCGAACCAAGTCAATTCAACCCAAAACCTTGAATTAGAATCCCTCGATAATTGAAAGCACCCCAACTAGGGTTGGTCAAGCACTTTGAACTATGGTTCGATTCTAACTAAGATTATGGAAGGCTATACCGACTTAATATTTCTTTAAGAGATTTTATCCTTATACATAAATTTCTAATTTATTATCTTTGATTACATTCTTGTTAATATTAAGTGGGATATACTTAAGTGATTAACCATGTCTAAGATAATATTTACACATAATCTGGTCTTATTTTAGTTCCATCTTGCATGCTTGTTTAATTCATTAATTGTGTGATCGTGACAACACACCCACAATAAATAAATCATGCAACGGATATAAATAAAATAAATGGTATGATAATGAGCTTATTCTATTGGTTAGTTTATCTAGCGGTTGATAAACTAACCCAAGACCTAGGGGAGAAACACCATGAACTTTTCGGGTTCGTGTTTACAGCTTTTCACATGTCCACCTTTGTATCTCATTGGATTGGTTTCACCTTAGCTCATGAATTGAGCCACCTCCACTAGCTTGGGAGCTTCATCCATTACATATGCATTTATCTCACACTTAGGTGAGGGGTAAAAAGGGGGTTTTACATAAAAGAAACCTTGGGCGCACAGGCCCTACATATTAATGAGGATAAGACTCACAGGCCAACAAATTTAATTTAAATAAATAAATTAAAAGAAACCATTCATATACAGAGGTCTTGGTCTAGCTCATGATCATCCATACATGAAACGATATTTACGCATAAATAAAACTAGCATTCAATTATTTAATCATTCTTATTTAAGATAAATCATGCTCGAATCAATTAATTATCTTTAATTAATCAATCCTTTTATCTTAAACCTTTTTCTGAATTTCCTTGAGATTCTCATCCATCATAATTTTAAACAAATAAATTCATTTAAAATTATCTTTGTACGTAACTTGTATCTTGGAGGAAACCCGGTGAATTCCCATTTATAACTACCCAATGAGTAGAAATGAACATTACATAGATGTTAAATTAAACACATATATATAAAATACCTATCACATGTTGTGCCTCATCTTTACGTCTGCACTATGGTACATGTCTCAAGGGTTTGTATAATATAATAATAAATTTTAATAAATCTGCGTAATTTGGATAAGTACACGGTGTGTAGTTCTGACTACATGACGTGTACTCTTGTTCACCGTCCATCCGAAGTACACGCCTAGGGACATGGTGTGTAGATGTACTTCGGAAATCTTCGAAGTACACATCATGTTCAGTGGGACACATGCCGTGTAGTATCCACATTACATGGTTTCCAATCGGGCAAGCCGTGTACGGGGTACACGGTCCAACCCTAACCCGAAGGGACTACGCATCGTGTTCAGTGGGCCACATAGTGTGTAATTCAGAAACCGTGTTCCACCTATTCCTGGTAAACACACAGTGTCGTTTAAGACTTAGATAGGATCCATTTACATGGCCTGATTTGGCATACCAGTCCAATGCATTGAACCTAGACTACACGGCATGTACTGCTGAATACACGCCGTGTATTCTGGTGTTGTATGGCCAGGAACGTTTGGAACCTCCGGATGATATCCTCTATTTTATTTTAATCAAAATTAAAAGAAAAATTTGTTTCTGTAAGGTGAATGAGAAATGAGGGAGGAGGAACAGATCTTGAGATTCAGATTTAAAGAATGATTGACTTGAATAGAAACAACTAAATTATTAACTTCTTAAATCATCAATGAAAAAACTAAATAATTATAATCAACGATATGACCCTTTTGATACCACTTGTAGGTTCCGGGTGCAGCGGAAGCGTGTTGGTGGGTGTACCCAACTTTAATTTTATCGTTAACAACGATCAATCCGAGATCTGTCATGATAATAAAACACCAGATATTTGGGATAGAACGAAGAACAAAAAAGAAAGAGGGGAGTCCCAGAACCATAGATAGGATCATCATATGTTGGTTATAATTAATTTAATTAATTGACAAGAATTACCTTGATGGAATTCTTTTTTTGTTGATATTTCCGGTCACGATCTGATGTGAGCCGTCGTCACATCGTAGAATCCAAGTGTAGGATTCCTCTAGCGGTGATCCACATGTGCTCCACGTATCTTTGGACGTTGCCGAAGGGATCTCCGGGTGCTGGCACGAAAGAGCCTTCGTCTGCGATGTCCGCCTTCGATCACCTTGATCCAGTAGAGGTGGATCTCTCTCTCGTAGCTTGAGAGCATTTTTGGTGGAAAATGAATTCTCTCTTGACTTGAGAGCTTTTCCAAATCTTTTGTGCACAACCACACCAACAAATGGCTAGGCTTATGAAAAATATATAATTGGTATTTTTAATTACATAGAATAATAAAATGAATTAATTACCCGAAATCATTTATTCATTTCATTTAATTCTTAGTAATATCCAATGTCTAATAATAACAGATGACTATTATTATTACTTGACATGCGCTCAGCGAATTACACCTAATATTATTTAATTAAATAAATAAATATTATTTCTCATAAATTCCCAGAAAAACTACACGGCGTGTACTTTTATTTTTCATTTTTCTTTATTTCCTCCACCACATTTATTAGACCTTGAATAATGACTATTTATTTCTCAAATAAATATCACTGCATTACTCACTAATAAATATATTATTTCGCCCACAATATATTATCTCGAATAACTAGTGTCGAAATAAATGAAATCAGACATCCTTGAATAATGATTAAATCACAATCGGAAATAATCTTTATTCAACTTGTTAAATTAATATTTAACTGAGATACTTGGACACACTTAGTGTGTGACCTTCTAGGCCTCTTTCTCAGCGGCATTAGGCGGAGCCTGCCTAAAGTCCAAGGTTAGCGTCTAACAACATGCCAAGGCACCCATAGAGAAAGAAGTTAATGCTGCAACGACATGTCACCTCCTACGAATGTTTACCGTGTAATGTAATCCCTTTGTCACGATATCTCATATTAAGCGGGTTGCATGCTAGTGTCATCAACCCATGTGCTCGATTATTCTTTCGTTGACTTTCCGAAATTAAACTTGACCACTCCTCACCATGACCATGGATTTATTTAGGCTATATCAATTCCATAAAAGGGCTTGAGATATTTACTCTCATTATGGAATGGAAGGGACAAATCATTTCTCGCATTATCTATTAATGCATTATCACTCATGACGCACCCAACATATCCTACCTCACTGCGAATAGTGTGTAGTCACATTTTTCGTCAATACATATAAGTGTGCGAGTTATAATACTCATTAATAATAATCTTAAAGTTTAAGGACCAATACACACATCCGCAGATAGGAACATCCAATGACACTATGAAATATGTATTTTCTACTGGTGGGTCTCATTCTCATAATATCCTCCTGGATATTACCAAGGGCGCACACCATGAGAATGTACCTCAAAGTTTTATGAGTCCTCACCCCTAATGACCTGTGTTATTTGTGTCCCTCAAATAACATCATTTGACCATAGAACATATATTCAAGAACATTGTTATGAAACTTCTGGGTTCTCATCATAACAGGGATCCGCTATGACCCTTTAATGAAACAGTTATCCCTAAGATATTATCACATGCATTGTCACGTAGAAGAACAATCAAGATGTGATAAGGTATTTATTAATGAATAAAGTAAAAATTAGTTGGTTCTAGTCCATTAACTCCAACATATAGGGCTTTGACCTGAATGTTGCAATGATTATAGGGCTTTGACTCAGATTTATGTGACTATACCATGGTTATATGGTTGTAGTTGGCATGGTCTTAAGACATGCTCAAAGATATTCTGGCACGGTATCGAAGCGGGTTATTTTATCATGGTTATATGGTTGTGGTTGATGTGGTTGTAAGACATGATCAGAGATATTTCGACATGAAGCTGAAACAGGTTGTTGTTGCATTTTATTAATTGTTGAATTAATTAATACACATGTTTATCCCTTTATTGCATACACTTCTTATCAGATTGGTTAGTTTAGACACGGGGGTGTTGACCTATTGAGTTATACTCACACCCTATTCGGGTTGTCGTTTGGTACCTGAGCAGATTACGTGGATGCAGGTTTGGACAAGGGTAAATGACCTTGCAGTTGATTGGTTACTTGTTGGATGGGTTGGAGTTTGGAGGTGGGACCAACGTGGGGTTCGAGACCGATAACTTTTGAGTCTTTATTTGAGTCTGCTGGTCTTTTACTTGTATTGTTTCTAACATGAAATTCAATTGCATTCCAACACATCATTACATTATTCCTTTATTATTTATTGGATTATTCAGTTGGCTCTTGTTGTTGTTTTCCTCTATGCTTGTACTTTTATTTATTTCATTTATATGGTTTATTTTATGCTCCTATGACATTTCATACGAGGGGGTATAGTCTCTCCACTATACATTTCACACCGCCGCTGTTAGTCGGCAGCTTCTAGCGTACAAGGAGGCGTGTTTGACATCTTGTAACCAACCCTTTTTGGCCACGTGAGAGTGTCTGATCGGGGAACGTTACAAAACCACTCTCGTTGAGACGTCATGTTCCATGTTTCCCACAAAACGATTATCCATGCATCGTTGAGATGTTGTCAACCTTCAGTAGTCATTATCGTTTCACTAACTAGTATGTCTATGTTTCTAGAAGTACTTTCCACATTTCCTTGAGAATATTTTTCACCACTATTTTTGTTCTAATAATCATTCTTGATGTATCCCTTTCCACAATTGTCTCTACTTGGTATGGATTTGTATGTATGTCCTCATTGTTCTCACGCCAACCTTTTTCTTCAAGAACCACAACTGAAACATCGTTGAAGAACAATATATCCATCAGTATATTGTTGGTGAGGTTGATGATGAACTGATCATATAGATCTGGAAAGTTTTAGAGTATAATCTATGCATGTTCGGTATCCCTAATTTTATAGCCCAACACTCTGAGCTGAGTGAACATGGTATTCAAGGTGTTGATGTGGTTGACCACCAATGTTGACTCCGCCATTCGAAGAGTGCATAATTTTATCTTCAAAAACTTTTTGTTGTGCAGTGGTTTGACATCATACAACTTTTTTAGAGTATCTCAAATTTCATTCATCGTCTTTTTCTAAGCAATGCTCAATAGGACTCCATCCACTAAAGCCAAACGAATGTTGACAACAACATTCTCATCCATGTCATTCCGTTTCTCATATGTTACACTCGTCGGTCTTTTGCCAATCACCAATAGACAATTATCCTCCTGTAACACCACTTGTATCTTCATTTTCCAGAACAGAAAATCATTTCTGTAGGATTTTTTGATCTTAAATTTTGTCGTCATCTAGACACACTATTAGTCCAGAGCCTCATTTGTTTAACAACAATGCATTTAATAATCTTACTATTTTTTCTGATATGAAAGATCCATAGTCGCAATCACAGAACATACTTAAATTTGTGAGAATTATTAATACACAAAAAATGAACACTACAGAGTCGGAACCTTCCATTAATACCACTGGTTGTGACCGAAAATGATTGACTATTTGATGCAACGATAATTAAGAGACAAAAATAAAATGCAAAATTGCATAAATAAAATGAACACTAGATGCAACGTGAAAAGCTCTCCAAAACCAAGAGGGATAAAAAAAATCACGGATAAATAGAAAGATCACGCCAAAATAAAAGTTGGTACACACTCTCGCTATTACAAGAAGAATTTCCGTGAAAAGTGATGAATGATTGGAGATGGTAAGAAAACCAAGGGAAGTCTCAGCCTTTTATAGGATGCTTTCAGCCTTACCCAACCCTTTCCCGCTACTCTCAATAGTTGATGGGGCTGGCCACCGACCACATCTTCCCCACCCTAAAGAAGGGGGCAATGATGTTTGTGGAAAACCGATCACGTAAACTTCCCCATGCAAACTTGATGCACAAACTTTTTTTGAATTTTTGTGACCGGATTTTCTAGTGGAATTTTTTACTTTTGTTTATGTAATCCTTATTTAGGCAAATAACTGCCCGGTAGCGTTAAAACTGCTTGATAGCGTTAAATAACGATGAAAACACAATATACATATATTTTATCTTCAAAAATGATAAACGCAATTAAAAGCTGGAATTTATTTTTTATTAAGGATTGTCAATTATTTTTTGAAAAAGAAATAAAACTGCAGGTAAGACTTGAACCCGCCAACGACTCACCTACGAACCCAAACCACTAACAACCACAAACAGGCATTTCGATCTTTGGCTTTTGTTTTGTGGCTTCTGGTTTTTAGCTTGGGGGAATAACAACGGGGATCAAAAGTCCTCCCTACTACCCAAAAAGGAGCATAGTCAGTTGTGTGAATAGTGAAAAACATTGTTCACTAAGAGGTCCTTTAGGGGGACTTTGGTCCCTCATTGTCATTCCCCGTGCCTTTCTCTGGATTCTTCTAACTTCTACTGCCATGAAAGAACAATCCGTTTGGTACAACGGAATTGATGGCTTGGAAGCTGAAATGGAAAAGGGTATAAAAAAATCTGGTGTTTGATACCTAAGAATTTGATTTCACGTGGAACTCAATTCCATCAAAATCAAAACCCAAGTGAGTTTTATCACGAGGAAGGAAAGTCTGATAACTTCCACGGAACTGATTATTCTTTTGGCATTGCAGCAGGCATGCTCGAAACTGAACACGTGAACAGCCTTTTTCCAACATAATTTTCATGCTCATCCATTTGTCTCTAACTTGTTATGTTAAATTATTTCAGATACATTAAGTATTCTACGAAGGAAACATATAAAACTCTTAATAAGGATGGATCTTTCATTTTTTTAGGAGAATTCATGGGCATTCCATTTCTATCACAGCGTGATTGTTTTTTTATCGACTCACTACTGCATTCTCAAACCATCTTGTGTGCTATCTTAATCTGCTGTTTTCTTCCATTCTCTTTGATTTTCTTGTTTTTGTTAGGTTTCCAGCCTAACAGAAGGATGCACAGTAGAAACTAGGTAGAGAAAACAGAAGAAACTGCACAACAAGTATCTTTATTAACAGCAGGAGGTGAAACAGATTTACAGTTGGGGGAGAAGTAGAAGAAGAGGAAGAAGAAGAAAGGGAAAGAACTCTCTCTTCAGGAAAGACCATTTCCGAGACCTTCCAGGGACCCGACCTCCTAGCCGCTGCCAAGCAAATTGCCAAAATGATTCGTGTCCCTTCCCAGCCCCCTCGCTCCAATTTATTACCCCAACCAAATACAACAACCCACAACCACCCCAACCTACTAATTATAGCAAAGTACAATACTACCCTTGCTACATATCAACACATGGATAACCCCCCGCACTAACAACCCCCACGTTCCTAACATTACTGCCTTTTTGAAAAACCACCTTGTCCTCAAGGTGGACCTCTAATACCACTGCTCGACTTCTTTAACTCTGAATCCACAACCTCTTTTTTAGCACCGGAGCGGCAGCCCCCTATTGGTGTCTTCAACGATGGCTTTGTGTGCACTGGACGCACTCCCCAGCCGTGAATGAGTCACCAATATGATTCCCACTCCACTAGTTGAAGTAGGTGGATAGCGTTTCCAATATAATTCCCCTATGAAATTGTCAACAACAAAATCTCATAACTTAGCTTCGCGGATGTATACACCTCCCACAAAATTCAGGAAAACCAACAACACAATCTTGAGCCTTACTTTGGACTTCTGCTTGAGTCGTGGGCTGAAATAACCCGTCTCTTCTAGTGTACATTGTAGTCTGAAAAATCTATGAAGGTTGTGCCCTTGGTGGAGGTTTCGGCGGTGGCCTAAGCATCAATGCAACAACTAAAACTTCCTCCATATCAACAATATTTGGAACACGATTTAACACTTTCCTATGTGGTGGTTCTTGTGCCTCCATGCCTTCTTTTCGGTCCCCTGCAACCTATGCACCACCCACCGTTCAGCCTTTGAATCTCACCTTTGCTTATAGCCTTCCTTCAAGTGGCGCTCTTCCAGTTTTTGTTTGGCCCATCGAAGAATCCTTTGTGGTACTCGGACAAACTTCTACCGCACTGCTACATCACCAAACTCGATCATATGTTCACCAACTTTGTGAGTCATCCAATCCTCTTTTACTAGCGTTGTGGGTGTTACTCCCAGCATTGACCTCGCTACGAACTTCTGGAACATTAGGTTCATCTCTTGTGTTCTAGTCGCAAAGAGCAAAAGGTGAGATGTCTTTCTCCAATCCTTGGCAATCTCGTGCTACTAGTGCCGGGTTCGCTACTACAACAATAGGCTTCGAAGACGAACTGAGGACAAGTTGTTCCTCGACATACCCTTCCATCACAAGTTCCCGGAGTTGTGCCCGCAAGGACTACTGCTGCTCTTGGTGCTCCGCCAGTACCCTAGCAAGGTTTTTTATAGACGTTAGTAGCTCGTGTATCTCAGCAACTCGTGCATGAAACGATTGCTCAAGTTCTGCCTATATTCAATCCCATGTTCGTCTAGCAAGAACGATCACACGTCTGGCGCTACTGCTTTTAGTGTTGGTACAAAATTGATCATTCCGACAACAGTTGCAAGAAATCATCCCGATATCCACTGTTCGATTGGCCTGATCGTCAAACTTCTTACGTCCTAAGCGGTCTTCCTCACTAGCGCACAATCACTGGCCAACTCGCCTCACAATTGCGGCTGTGCCTTCCGCATCAACTTTTTTCCCCTTTCACAATAATGAATCCATTTCTTGAGTCTGTTCTGCTTCTTGATTTCTCTCTAGAAGTTTTTCTCTCAACGAAAGCACTAATTGTTAGGTTTCCAACTTAATAGAAGGTTGCACGGTTGAAAGTAGGTAGAGAAAACAGAAGAAACTGCACAACAAGTATCTCTATTAACAGCAGGAGGCTAAACATATTTATAGTTGGGGGAGAAGTAGAATAAGAGGAAGAAGATGAAAGGGAAAGAACTCTCTCCAAGGAAGACCACTTTCGGGAGCCGGGGTGAGAACTCCCAAGGACCCGACCTCCTAGCCGCTGCCAAGCAAATTGCCAAAATGATTCATGTCCCTTCCCAGCTACCTCGCTCCAATTTATTACCCCAGCCAACCCACAACTGCCCCGGCCTACTAATTTAACAAAGTACAATACTTCTCTTGCTACAACTCAACACACGGACAACCCCCCCACACTAACAGCCCTCACGTTCCTAACAGTTTTGCTTTGATAAAACACCCTCTTCTTATTTATAGCTCCAATTTTGAAATGGGAAGTGCACTCTCATGTGAATGTAGTTAGTAGACCTTAAACTTTGTAAAGGAAGTGAGCTTGGGCAGAGAAGATCTAGACTGAACCTCATAATTAGCAGTGAGTTTTAGTGGGTTTGGTACATCGGAACATCATCATTGTATGCTCTTTGGATGTAGCCCAGTGAGGGTGAACCAAGTAAAAATTGTTGTGTCATGTGTCATGTGCCAAGACGTGGTATCACCGGCGATTCCTTCTATCTCTGTTTGCTTGTTTATCTACTTTGGTTTTAGGATTCCTCCATTCTCTCTGAGGTGGAGTAGCGCGGTGGTCTTCTTGGTCCTTTGGGGTGTTAGTTCGAGCAGTCAGTTTGGGAAGATTAACGGTGTTTATCGGTTTGTTGTCTTTTTGGTGACTTTTGGATTTTATTTGGAAAATTCTCAGTGGTGGTTTTTGAAATTTGAAAGGGATGGGATATGAGGCAGTTTTTAGAACATGGTTTTATTTTGATTTTGATGGTGTAAGCAACTAGTATTCTATAAGGATCAGCTCCAGATGAGGATACAAAGCATGAAACATTCATTTGTACATGGTCATTCAGACTTGGAAGAATGAGAGGGTATGGATTTTCCATCGGTATCGGGCCCATGCAACCCTTTGTGGGAAAGCTTGCTAAGCGGACATGTAATATGGATGATTGACATAACGATGTAGTGGATGGGGAGGGGCAGTTTCTAGTAGTCTTGATCTGGATTTCATCTTGTATGATTTTATTTCGGGTTTCCCACTTTTTCCTCAAAAGTTCTTTTGAAATAAAAATTTAATTTTCAATAATATATTACTACGGGAGAAAGAGAGACGTGTGTTTTTTTTAATTATGAAACAAGATCCAAAGGGGGGTATTTTTAATCTATCATACCTTAATCCACCCCCCTCTCAAGGTATTTGACCTAGTGGACCTAACAGTATTGTTGGTTCTGGGCATAGTGGAAGTGTGTGGTGGTGGTCGATATATTAAAATTTCTTTTAATAATTGTTACCCAAAACCAAGAGTGAGGATCTTTTGCATCAAATTTATAATTAATTTATTTAATATTTGAAAAAATAAATACCTGGGCTTAGGAACTTTCTTCGTTGGTTAATGTTGATCATCCAAAAAGACCCTTTCAAATTACATTTGTTGTGCTGTGAGGATCCAAGGATAGAATCCTTCTAGCGGTGATCCATGTGTGCTCCTATGATCTCTGAACAGCACCACTCAATCTACGGGTGATAGCATAGTGAGTCGAATGTCTTATGTTGTTCGTTCTTGATCGTTCATTCTTTAATCTTAAAGAAATATCCCTTGCACTTCGTGTTATTAAGAGTGAGAGAGGAGTTGAGAGAGAATTTGTTGTGCACAACAATTCTCTATTCTCAATTTTTGAATGTTCTACACAGTAGACATAATCTTTGATTTATAGAGTTAGGATTTAGGTTAAAATATTATTTAATTGCATGTCGGTCATTAAATAAAATTTATTTCCTTTAATAAACCTCATGTCACATAATAATAATATTATTATTATTATTTTGTGATGTGCATCAACTTGTACAATAACAAATATTATTTAACCAGCTTGTTAATTAATATTTGTCACCGGACTCAGTCTTGGTCTATTTGAACTCCTCTTGCATTTATTGAACACCTGAATAAAAATTTTATTCATAAATAAATATTTCATTCACATACTGGAAAATAAATATTTATTAAATATTCAATGAAATAAAAAAATTATTTTTGTTCACATATAAGAGAATAAATATTTAATTAATTTATGCGGTCAATATAACTTGAATAAAATTATTCCTTGGACCTTAGAATAACATTTATTCCATTAATTAAACTCAAATTGAATTTAATTGAGATCGATGGAAATACTTAGTGTGTGACCCTCTATGATTCTTTCTCATTAGCATTAGACAGGCTTGTTGAAAGTCCAAGATTACTTTCTAGCAATGGGTCAAGGTACCCAAGAGAAAGAACTTAATGTCGCAATGTTGACAACAACATATGAACACTCACTATGTAATATAATACATTTTCCACAATATCTCATCAAGCAGGTTGCACGATGGTGTCATCACCCTATTTACTCGATACGTCTTTCTTTGACTATCTGAAATAAACACATCGTTACATGATGACCATGGAATTTAATGTGATGATTCTATTCCAATCAAAGGTTAGAGATATCAACTTCCATAAAGATGGAAGGGGAAAATCCTTCCTCGACTTGTCCATTAATATCAAGTCAATTGTGACACACCCAATGTACCCTAATTCCCACCAAGATATCCCATAATGGTTTTGGTTAGTAATTCTAAGTGTGTGATTCATGAAATACATTTAATGATAATCTTAAAGTCTAAATACCATTACACATGCTTGCATATAGGAATATTCGATGACACCAAAACATGTAGAAGTCCTACTGGCGGGTATGTTCTCATAATCTCCCATCTTAGAGATTACCAAGTGCGAACTTCATGAGAAGAATCTTCATCCACTTAAGAGCACTCGCATATGACGGTTTAAATACTATGTATCCCATCATAGTATGTTATCCAATTGAAAAACTATATTAAGAATATCTTCACAGCATTTAACGGTTCTCATCATAGCGGTGAACTACTATGACCTTATCAGTGCGACAAATAATCTAGGACATTATTACATTAAATTCATGCAGAAACAATGAACAATATGTAATAAGATGTTAAATTAATATTCAATACATCTAATATACATGTAATCAAAGTACAATCAGTTGGTTCTAGGGCACTAACTCTAAAAAACTCTCCTTGGACTAGAGATAAATTCCCACGACTTTCAGTCTGCTAAACCTCACATGATAATCATGTTTATAGAGTCAAGGATTTAGTTAAGTGGTCCACCACATTGTCTTTCATGGAAATATTGCTCACTTCAACCTCACCTATTTGAGAAAAACACCTCAAGAGATGATACTTCCAAAGTATGTGCTTCATCCATTGATGTGACCTTGACTCTTTTGCGAGAGCCACCACTGCAGTATTATCATAATAGAGTGTGATATGATCTTTACTGCTAAGTATCGCATAAAGTTCTTAGATGAAGTTATCCATCCATATTGCTTCATTAGCTGTCTTGGAAGCCAAAATATACTCAGACTCTAATATATAATCTATGACCAAAGCCTATTTTGAGATCTTCTAGTTCACATCACCTCCATTCGAAGTAAAGATGTATTCTGTTTGTGACTTCATGTCATCTTGATCAGTTTAAAAACTAGAATCTGCATATCCTATAATAATTAGTTCCTCATCTCCTCCATAAAACAATAACATATCCTTCATACACCTCTAATGCTTAAAGATAACATCGAATTCCATCCAATGGAGGTCACCTAGATCATCTTAATATCTTCCTATCGCACTCAATGCATGGAAACATATAGCCCAGTACATAGCATAACATACATGACTGACCCAATTGCTGACGCATATGGAACCCTTTCCATTCTATTTCTTTCCTCATGAGTCTGAGGACATGTTTTCTAGGAAAGATTAATGTCTTGTGGCATTGGTGAAAATCCCCTTTTGGATTGTTTCATAATGAATCTATTCAGTATCTTGTTAATGTATGTACTTTGACTTGGGCCGAGCAGTATCTTGGATCTATCACGATGGATATTGATCCTAAGAATATATGTTGTTTCTCCCAATTCCTTCATGGGGAAGTATTTATTCAACCATGTGTTAACAGACTATAAGGATGGTATTTCATTTCCTATGAGTAATATGTCATCAACATATACTATTAAGAAAACGACTACACTCCCATTAAACTATTTGTAGACACAAGGCTCGCACTCATTATTTATGAAACCAAATTCTATTATGGATTCATCTAAACCAATGTTTCATGATCGAGATGCTTTCTTTAATACATAAATGGATGTTTTCAATTTTCATATCTTGTTAGCATTCTTTGGAGTCAAAAACCCTTTGAGTTATGTCATATAGACATCTTCCTGAAGGTTCCTGTTAAGGAAGGATGTTTTGACATCCATTTTCCAAAATCTCATAGTCATGGTAAGATGTAATGTAAAGTAGAATTATGATGCATTTCAGTATTTCAAATGGTGAAATTTTTTTATCATAGTCAATTCCTTGATGTTTTTTAACCCATTTTGCAACCAGTTGTGCCTTATAGGTATTTACTTGTCCTTCCATGTCTAGTTTCTTCTTGAATACCCATTTGAATCCAATGGGGTTTACATCTACTAGAGGATCTACCAAAACCCAGACTTGGTTTTGATATATGTAATCTATTTCAGAATTCATGGATTCTTTCCACTTGGAAACATTTGTGCCACTTACTAGATCCTTGTATATTAGAGGGTCATTATTATCAACTAATAATGATCCACCATCCTTTGTGACTATAAAACCATAAAATTCTAGTTCTCTAACCTTTCTTGTACTCTTACATAGTATTTGTGTCTTTGGAACAGTTTCATATTCCACGATGCTTTATGGAATCTATTCCTGTACCAAATCTTATGTACCTTGAACCTCAACTTCATCTAAGTCTATATCTCTTCCACTATCTCTTTTATATATGTGCTCCCTCTTAAGGAATATTGTGTGTCTTGTTACTATAAACTTTTTTTCTGAGGGTTTGTATAAGTAATATCCTCTTGTTTCCTTAGGGTATCCTATAAAGGCACACTTTGTGCATGAGGGTGTAATTTTGTTACCTGAAGAGGCCTTAAAAAATGCTTTGATTCCCCACACATGTAAATTTGATAACATGGTTTTTATTTCACTCCAAAATTCATATGGAATTCCATTTATTAATTTAGTTGGTACTTGTTTTATTATATGTGTTTTTTTGTAATGTGTATCCCCAAAATAATAATAGAAGACTCACATGACTCATCATTGATCTCACCATGTCCAACAAGGTGTGGTTCATCCTTTCAATTACAGTATTCCACTGAGGCATATAAGGATGATTGATTTGGGATAAGATCTCAAACTCCCTTAAGTAATCAATGAAGTCTTGATTAAGATATTCTCCACCACGGTCTAATAGGAGTTTCTTAATATTCATTCCAAGATGGATCTCAACTTCATTCTTGTATTCCTTGAATTTATAAAAAGAATCAAACTTATACATCATCAAGTAGATATACCCATATCTACTAAAATCATTAGTAAAAGTTATAAAGTATGAGTACCCACCCCTTGCTTTGACAAGAAATGGTCTACACACATCGGTATAAACTAATTCAAGAAGCTCTTTAGCCCTTTCACATTTCCCACTAAATGGGGCTTTAGTCATTTTTCCTTGTAAACATGTGTGACATACACCAAGTGGTTTTAGTTTAAAAGAATATAAATATCCATCTTGATGTAATTTATTCAAACTATTTTCATTTACATTTTCTAGATGGAGATGTAAAAGTTGGGTGTGGTATGAGTAATGTGAATTAACTTTATTATAGATTATCATTACTCGTTTCATGTAATCCAATACATAAATACCATTATTTAAATGTGTCTTACCATAAAAAATTATATTATTATAAAAAACAACATTTATTCCCAAATTTGAAAATAAATCCATCTGCATCAAGTCTAGATATAGAAATAATGTTTTTGGTAATAGATGGCGTATAATAAAAACCTTTCAAAACTAATATCATTTCAATTGACAACGTGAGGTTGTAGTCCCCAATAACTACAACAGAAAGTTTATCTCCATTGGATGCTCATAGATCTACATCCCCTTGGTCAATCTTTCTTAATCTACTTGGTTCCTATATTTGAATACATATGTGAGCACCACAAGCTATATATAATACCCAATTTGTAAAAGCAGATAAATTGCACTTGATAACAAATGCACTTTAAGCTTCCCCTTGCTTCTTTGGCTAGGTGTAGTTTTTATTCCAGTGACCCTTCTTGCCATATGAGAAACAGATAGCATCTCGTTCCCTTGCTTTCCCCTTGATCTTCCTCTTCTTGGAAGGGCGTGAAGAAGTTTTGAGCTTAAAGATCTTTACTTTCCCTTTCCATTTGTTCACCAGAAGGATGGAATGCTTTTCACGCTTCATATCCTTATCTACTTGGAGAAGAAGAGTGAGAAGATATGGCAGAGACTTCTTAATGTTGTTCATATTAAAATTCATAAAAAATCTAGAGAAACTCTAAGGGATTGATGCCAAAATGAGATTGGTTCCCAGTTCTTCATGGAGTTTAAACCCTAGATACTCTAGGCGCTCGATGTAGCTAATGATATTGACTACATTAGGCCCATCTAGGGAACCCTCTCCAAGATTTCTCTAAAAAATGACCTTGGAAATCTCAAACCATTCTTGTCTAGCTCTCTCCTAGTAAAGACCATGGCGGTGCTAAAGCATGCTATATGCATTTATGTTTTTGTGAGACTTTATGAGTTCACTAGATATTTATGAAAGAATCAAACATTGAATGTAAGATTCATTTCTCAAATGTTTTTAATAGACAAGTAACTCTTCATCACTCGCCTCTTTAGCAGGTGGATCAGACATTGAGAATTATAGCATGTAAGATTTTTGTTCATGGCGTAGAACAAGCCAAAGGCATGTATATCATTCCTGTAAGTTATTTCCAGTTAGTAGGTTATCTTTATACAATATTGATCGTAGGGATAATGTGAATGATTAGATTTCCATTTTATTCTATAACTAAAAGATTAGATTATTATTACTTTTCTTGATTACAAATTATGTGAGAAATAATAAATTGATTGATTTTATTAAATCTCCCACTATTTTATCAAGTTACAATATCCCTCACCATCAAACTTGAAATGTCTAGTTGTTTTAACATTCTAGTGGAAAGGATCCATATTCCCCTTCGTATAACCCCAACAAGGATTGTTCAAGATACTTGAAGGTATTTAGGTTGGCAGGCCTTTTCCAACTGCGGGCATGAAACTCCTTGATCCTTTGAATGGATTCCTCAATGCTAAAATATTGACTTGGATTTCCTCAAAACCTGCCTCCAAATTACACCAATTATATCAAGGTTGCTCCTCTTTATGTAAAATGGTTAAGTCAACCCAAAACATTCATAAGAACACCCCTTATAAAAGTAAGTGTCCCAATAAGGGTTGGTCAAACACTTAGTTCTGTTGAGTTTTGTTCCTAATCAAGTAACAGAAGGCTTAGTCTGACTTAATATTATGTTGAAATATTTTAATTAATTATGCATAAATTTTATCTTGTTTTATCCTTTACATGTCTTGTTAATACTAAGTGGATGTTACTTAATTAATTAACCATGTTGGTAAAACATTTACGCATAATTCATTTATTTAATTTATTATGCATAGATTTTATCTTGTTTTATCCTTTACATGTCTTGTTGATATTAAGTGGATGTTACTTGATTAATTAACCATGTTGGATACAAAATTTATGCATAATAGATTTATTTAAATTCTATCTTTTCACATTAATTCATTTATTTATGTGACCATGACCTTGCATCCATAAAATAAATAATTTCATAAACAAGAATAAATAAATAATTAAATGATTCATTCATGAGATTTATCTAATAGTTAATTTAATGAGCGTGTATTAAATCAACCTATGACATGGGGTAAACAACTTTATTTTATGGTCTTATAATGAGTTACAACATTCCACTTTTACACATGTGCATTACCTAAGTTGGAATCATTATGTTTCAATCTTGAACCACCTCCACATGCCTTGGGATACTCCATTAATTACATGTATTTATGACTCACATACAAGTGAGGGAAACTAAAGGTTTGGTTAAAAGGGGATTACATAAATATCCTTAGACATGCAGATCCTACATAATAATGGAAGGAGGGATGACACATAGGTCATCATATTTAATTTAATAATAAATAATTGTAGACTCATGAAATAAATTAAATTAAAATATCCAACACATACATAGGTCTAGGTCAAACTCGTGAATGATCATACATGCAATGAATACACAAAACTAATTGGCTAGCATTAATTTCTTTATTTGTTCTTTATTATTTAATATCAATATGCTTGAATTAATTAATTGATTAATTAATTCAATTTCATCTTAATGATCATCCGAACTTAATTGGACATACCCACCATTTATGGTAGTAATGTCCCGGTTCCGGAAGCCACCCAGGGGCGCCCCGTACCCGGTTGGTCACATGGCCTCAAGCACATTTCCCCAAATGCCAGAGGCTGCCGACTATCAGCGAGGGCCTTGGGTGTGATAGTGGGGAAACTATGCCCTCATTGGCAGAGTACACAGCGGAAGAAAAACAAATAGATAACATCAGAAACCATAATCATCCATACAAGAGTAAACGTTAAACAACGGAAGACTAACAGTAAACAACTGGAGCACACACACATGTATATAAAATGATGCATGATACATATGTCTAGTAAAGCATCCAAACAAGTCACAATGATGAATACAATACTAAACCAAAGTGCAAAAGAAAACATATAAACTCATCAGCATCGCAAGCCCTAGCTTGGTCTCATGCTCTCTAGCTCCACAGCAAGTCAAGTACCTAAAGCAGAAGGGCGCTTGCCCTTATCTATACCTGCAACAATGTATTCTGTTTGGGACCAAAAGCATGGCCCAAACAGGGTGTGAGACAAGGTCCCAGTAGGTAACCACCCAAAGATCTGTGCTTAACAGTCAGTGAATACATGGCAGTAAAATACAGGAAGCAGTAAACCGGAAAACACACAGAAGCTACAATCCAGTGTCTAGCATATAAAGTACACAAGTAATAGCCAATCAACAATAAGAACAACAGGTAACCCTCTGGGTAGTTCTCACAACCTAACCCTTATGGTTCAACCTACAAGTACTATCAACCCTCTGGGAGGCACACACAATCTCGCCCCTCTGGTTCAGTTAAAGAATAGACTCTCTGAGGAAGCACTCGCCGTCAATTCCCCCTATAGTCTCGTATCGTACTAAAGACTCTCTGGGGAAGCACTCAACGTCTCATTCCCCCTATGGCCCGCGTCGAGGAACTACAGACTCTCTAAGGAAGCACTCAACATCAATTCCCCCTGTGGTCTCGCATCATAAATTAAAGGCACTCTGGAGAAGCTCTTACGTCCATTCTCTCTATGGTCCACTACACTAGGTTCTCACAACCCTGTGTAAAACAAACATGCATAGCGCGCGTATCGCCCCAAGTAAACCTCAAGAACTACTTGGCTATCATTCCAAGGCACAACAGCATAACAGTACAACAGTTCCACTATCCTACAACTAGGCATGACAACTAGCAAAACGCCAAACAAGAAATACAAGCATGGAAAAACATCCAGAGTACAATAAAAACTACCCTATTCACAAGCAATTACCTCTACTCAAGCAATCAAGCAAATCAGGCAACAACAAGGGCAAAATAGGAAACACACACAATACCCCGTTCAAGGGAATTGGTGGAATTGCACAAAATATTCAAAGACATCCTACATAAAGGTACAAACCACCTACCTCGATGCTAGGAGATTGATATAAGTGAACCACGATGATTGATTCTCCTTGGAACGTCGAGGGTCTAAGAAAACGTCAAAAATGCTCAACCAATGATATCTTGAGAAAAATGAGGAATTGGAAAACAGGGCTCTAGGAGAAGAGAGAGCTTACCGCTGTGAATCTAACGCAATCGACAGCGGTCGATTCGGAGCACGGACAGAGGCTCAGGAATCTGGAGAAGTTTCACGATCGTACGGGTTCTCTCGGACAAAGAACCTGGAGAAGAAGAGCGTTCTGTCCGTCAGGCGCGACCCCGGTCCGTTTAATGAAAAAAAATACACGGCGTGTGCTTCTTGAGTACACGACGTGTACTTCTTGAGTACACGTCGTGTACTCCATTTTTTCGTACTCCGCTTTAAGCGGCCTCCACTTCACCTCTACACACCATGTGTGTGGCCCAGACACGGCCAACACACGGCCTGGCGCAGTAAGGGAGTACACGGCGTGTACTCATAAATTACACGACATGTACTTAAAAATTTTCTAGAAACTCCTCTTTTTTTCTCAAAAACTCCAGAAAAAGGAAAGACATACCTGAAAATGAAGATCCGGGTTCTTACAATGGTATTCATGGAAAATAAATGACAAAACCAATAATTAAATATTAATTATAATAAATTAATTGAGTATTTAAAATTCTTTAAAACCATTATTAAATTACCAAACACACATTGGTGTGTTAATCAATAAAATAATGTTTTAATGCTGTAATTTTCAATTTAATGTAAATTTTAATTTTTTTTCATTTAATGGGAGACTACACAACATGTACAGTCTAGATACATGTCGTGTACCTCGGTTGTCATGTATCTGAGTCACATGACCAAGGCTTCAGCATGTTAACTTGTCCAGATTACACGACATGTACATATTATCTACACTCCATGTATCTGCTTTTCATGTTCCAGATTAGCCCAATCAACACCCAATGTTCAATAAATGCACCGCGTGTAATTAACTGCTCAGTGCATCCATGTACAATGCACATGGGTACACAGTGTGTGCTTTAGCTAGATGTTGTGTAACCTAGTTTTACTAGTCAAAGATTTGGCACTTCCTGATGGAATCTCTAGTTGTTCTTCATTTTTTCTTAAACCTTTAGGAAAATTAAACATTGAACGAACATGATTAATATGTCGATAACATGTTAATTCATATCAGATTAAAGAACGAATAACATGAAATGAAAATCTAACCACAATCACGCATAGATCAATAATAAAATAAATAATTATAAATTTAAATGTGACTGCTCTGATACCACATATTGGTTCCCGATGCAGTAGAAGCGTGCGGTGTTGGGCGATATATTAAAATTTCTTTTAATAATCATTGCCTAAAACCAAGATCGAGGATATTTCACATCAAATTTATAATTCGTTTATTTAATATTTGAAGAAATAAATACCCATGATTAAGAAATTTCTTAGTTTGTGAATGTTGATCATCCAAAAAAAACCCTTTCAGATTATCTTTGTTGCGTTGTGAGGATCCAAAGATAGAATCCCTTTAACGGTGATCCACATGTGATCTTATGATCTCCTAGAAACACCACTTGATCTTTGGGTGCTAGTGCGGCAAGTCGAACGTCTTTCATTTTTTGTTCTTGATCATTTGTTCTTCAGTCTTGAAGAAATATCTCTTACACTTCTTATTCTTGTGAGGGAGAGATAAAGAGGAGTTGGGAGAGAATTCATTGTGCACAACAATTCTTTATTCTCAATTTTTAGATGCTCTACGCAATATACATAGCCGTCAATTTATAGAGTTAGGATTTAGGTTAAAATATTATTTAATTATATGTCAATCATTAAATAACATTTATTACCTTTAATAAACACCATGTCACATAATAATAATATTACTATTATTTTGTGTCTCGTTCCAACTTGCACAATAACAAATATTATTTAATAGTCTTGTTAAGTAATATTTGTCACCAGATACGGTCTTGGTCCATTTAAAATCCTCTTGAATTTATTGAACACCCGAATAAAAATTTTATTCATAAATAAATATTTTATTCACATACCAGAAAATAAATATTTATTAAATATTCAATAAAATAAATAAATATATTTGTATTCACATAATGATGAATAAATATTTATTTAATTTATATGATCAATATAACTTGAATAAAATTATTCCTCAAACTTGAGAATGATATTTATTCCATTGATTAAACTCAAATATAATTTAATCGAGATCAAAGGAAACACTGAGTGTGTGACCCTCTATGATTCTTTCTCATTGGCATTAAGTGGGTTTTCCTAAATTCTAATATTACTATCTAACAATGGGTCAAGGCACTCAAGAGAAAGAACTTAATTTCATAATGTTAGAAACCACATACTAATGCTCAATGTGTAATATAATCCCTTTGTCACAATATCTCATCAATCAGGTTTCACAATGGTGTCATCGGTCTATTTACTCGATAAGTCTTTCTTTGACTATTTGAAATAAACATGTTAATACACCATGGATATAAAATTTAGTGTGATGGTTCTATTCCAATCAAATGGTCGAGATATAATATTCCATAAATATAGAAGGTATAAATCCTTCCTCGACCTATCCATTAATGTCATGTCAATTATGATACACCTAATGTACCCTACTTCCCGCCAACATATGGCATGACAGTTTTGGTTAGTAAATCTAAGTGTGTGAGTCGTGAAATACATTAATGATAATATTAAAGTCTAAGTACCATTATGAATGCACACAGATAGGAATATCTGATGACACCAAAACATTAAAAAAATTTATTGGCGGATCTGTTCTCATAATCTCTCATCTTATAGATTACCAAGTATAAACTTTATGAGAAGAAGCCTCATCCACTTACGATCACTCGCAGTTGATGGTCTAAATACTATGTGTCCCATCATAGTACATTATCCAATCGAGGAACTGTATTAAGAATATTTTCATAGCACTTTAAGGTTCTCACCATAGCGGGTAACTGCTATGACCTTATCAATGCGACAAATACCCTAGGACATTATTACATTAAATCTATGTAGAAACAATGAAAAATATGTAATAAGACGTTAAATTAAAATTCAATACATTGAATATACATGTAATAAAATTATAATAATTTGGCATTATGACACCAAATCTAACAGGTATATGGTCATTGAACCCTTATGGGTGGTTTTGTTCGGGATCAGTTACATGTGCAGGTCCTCTAGGGAGCGGTCTGATGTGCATATTCTTAGAGAGGATAGATGCCCTAGTTGTGGGAAGTTAGTTGGTATATGTCATCTTTATGATGTGATACCCTAGAGTAGGGTGTTTTGACTTGTTAATTTCATGTGATGATGAGACTACAACATGTTTATTTCCCTGTTAGTTGTGGTCATCTGTAAGTTGGTATAGACCGTGGGTGGTTGGACCCAGTAATCTTTTTGACATGACTCTGTTTATGGGAGTTAGTGGTGTGTGGATTTTTTGGATAACCCATGAGAGGGGTTATCCAAGTTATGGGTTATTTTAGGTGTGTGAGTCATAGATGGATGATTTGGACTCTCAACAATGGTGCATGAAGGGTGAAACCTAGTATGAGGCTTATTTGCATTGGTTACCTTTTTTTTTAGAAAGATCACTTGTATGATTTTGCTCCAGGCTTATGGTTGGTTTAGAGAGGTTCGGGTTCATTCAGGTTTCTAGCCTAGGAAATGGTTGCACACACAGGTTATGACTAATGGTTATAAGTCAGATAGGGAGCATAAGAGGTGCTTGAGGAAATGTGGTTTCATGTGCACAAGTTTTCTTCAGGTGGAAACTGTGTGTGTGATTTCTTTTGGTATGAGGAACATGGAGATTACTAGTTTCATTGAGATGAAAAGGAAATTTTAGTGCTGGTACGCCAATGGAATGTGTGTTTTTTGGGGGAAGGACCAATTAGGTGCCTGGCCTAGCTAGCTATGGATGTATCTCCAGGAACTCGGTGAGAGCGTAGATGATCTTAGTGCCTTGAATGATGCTCAGGGTTTGAGTGGTCGAGTAAGTGGTTTTTTCACATGAGTTGCTTTTGGTTTTGGGAAGCACCAAGGGTGCTCTTACTTGGGTGAGATAAGCACGTGGGGCAGGCATGGCCAGTGAATAGGGCTTGTGAGATGAGTTCTCATGGGATGCAACTTGCTATATTCAGAATTGTGTTCAGTGTTTAGGTAACACAAGTACATGTAATGGTTAAGTATTAATGGGATTTTGGAGACACGATCAGGTGGTAACACATTGTTTCATTTGGTTTATGGAATAGACGTTATGATAGCATACACCCAAGGTGCTTGAGTAGAGCATGCAGCCATGATTAGGCTGAGAACCAATGTGAATGTGATAAAACACTTATGGTAAGGGTTCCATCAGGACCTTTGTATGGGTTTTACATGTCTTTGTAGTTAGAGGTGGCATCAGAAATGGATGGGTTGTAGTGGTGTTCATCGAAAACATCTTAGTGTGATCTCAGTCCAGGGATAATCATGCCCAATATATTGAAATTATTTGAGGCACACTGAGAGATCTCATTCTATACACTTGGCTACCCTAATGTATTTTGGTTGGATATGGGGCCTCTTTGAGGATACACTCATGGAGCGGTATATGTGTAGTCATATGGTGAGAAGTACATCATCGAGCGTTTGTGGTTGAGGTCCTTAGAATGGATCGTATGTCAATGAATGTCATGGGTTTCATTCTCAGGAGTCAGGAACGGGTAGTGGTTGATGTTTTTTTGTTTCTCTAGTGAGATCAAGACATCCACATCCAATTCCCGGGTTAGCGGTGAATGGAATGTGGGTTTAGTAGTTAAGGTTTCTTAAGTGAGGAGATAACAATGACACTCCTATGGTGGGGAGTGACGTGTCATTCATAGATATGCGTCTTTCATGATAGAAGGGTCATAGGTGTGTGGGACTAGTCATGGCTTGTTCATGGTGGAATTATGATGCCAATGAAAAACCATTGTGGTGTGTACTTAAATTTAATAGGGAATGATAATGGGAAAATAGTTGAGATCGATAAACGAGTCAAGAGTGGCTTCAGTCATGAGGTGGTTTTGAAAGGTGATACGAGGTGCTCATGTTGGAGGTGTGATAGTGGGGTGATAAGGCTCAATGATGGTTTTGGGTCGGTGGAGGATATAGCTATAGAATATTAATGAGATTCAGGTAAGGACTTCATCAAGTGTGTTCGGGTGAATATAGAATGCCTCTGGGTATGCAGAATTATAACCAAATGAGTGGTGATGTTCCAGTAGTTGGAGTCGGGCCGTCCGGGGAGGTCTGACCAAATTTTTTTATAATTTAAAATTGATGCATTGAGTTGAAAATTATATTTGGAATGTCATTTTGTAAATGATAGGTGTGTTTTGGAATTTGAATTGGGATTTTGAGGAAAATCAACTATGTTCTCTATTTGTGCATGGGAGAAAGATGCACGTCCAATCTAGATGGTTTTGATAATGAGGATGGGGGCCGATGATGATTGAAATCCTCATAGATTTTGGGGTGTGGTGGGTTGAGATCCATGTTGGGTATGTTATAGAATCATGAGTTTGGGTTTCTTTTGGGGATTTTTGATGGCAGTGGTGCCAAGCATCAAAATTTGGTAGTTATAAGTTTAAGATCCTAGTGGGGAGTACCATAGCTTGGTGAGTGATTGGGTGATGAGGTATTTAGTGTTTCAGTTGGATGGGATCAAGTAATTTCCATCTTGGTGTTTCAATTTTGACAATGAGCATTGGATCAGGTTTTGGTCAGTTGAGTGCCTTGAGTTGGATGTTTTGTCTTGATTGTGTTTCGGGTGTTTAGAAACTGAACGAGGTCATTGGGTACAAATGGTGACCGATGTAGTTTGGGAGGTGCAGTTATATATCCACCAAGTATTCTTGAGGATGGGAAGTATAATGGTGGGAAGGTTATAAGATCCTATGTTCGAGGTGGGTCAAAATTTCTGAAGGAATTTGATTTCCATTTGTTGGACGGGTCAAATTTTGGATTAAGAATCGGAATGAGATTTCATGAGTTGGAATGCTTCAAAGTGGTTTTTTGTGATTAGGAATTATTCATGGGATATTTCCCAAATGTTTGGATGATATTTGGAGGCTTTGAGTTAAGTTTTAAGAGTTTTTGAGATTTATGCCAAGGTTGCACAATTTGTTGTGCACGGTTAAAGAGAAATTGTGTGACACCTTGATGAGGCTTTTAGTTAATTTTGAACTAAGTAAGGTTGGGTTGCATAGTTTTCACATGGTTAAGTACAAAACATGTATGGTCCAAGGGGAAATTGTGTGAGGATGAGGATGGTATGGGATATGGCGCACGGGTTGCACACAATTTTAGGCAAACTGTGCACCTTTCCACAGAAGGGAGGCAGTGCTAACAACACAGTTGGCACATGGTTTTTCAAACCGTGTGACCTAACCATGCACGACATGGGTGTTGGACAGTAGGGGTGTGTGTGGTTGGTGTAGGGTTTGGTCAACCATGCAACCAAACTGTACAAGTGGGTGGCCTTGGACAGAGCCAACTGCACAGTTGGCGCACGGTTTGGAAAACTGTGCGACTGCTTGAACTTCATTTAAAAGGGGGAAATGATCAAAATACCCTATTGGGTTTTTTATCCACTTATCCCTCTTCTTCTTTCATTCGGTGTGCATGGACCAGGGGGTTCTCAACCCCTTCCTCCTTCTTCCACCCTTTGACTCAAGGTGTGTTCATGGTGTTTCTTGGCGTTTAAGGTGATTTCTTCTCCTCTAGTGGCCTCCTTTCTCCATCTTCTTACTCCTCTCTAATTTTGGAGTCCTATGATTTATGTATTGTTGACAATTCCACCAAATCATGGTGGAATTTCCCATTTCTCATGGGGATTTTAGTCAGATTTGGTGGATGAGATCCCGAGATGGATTTCGCACATTATTGTGTGGTGTTTCATTAAGGTATGTGTTTATAATGAATTTTCTTAGGTTTTTTCTAATGAATTAATTTATGTAAGTCTTGAGATGGTATCACCTCTTATGTAATTTCCCTAGAATGTTGTCAAGAATCTATTATGGACCTTCCGTGGTGGTTTCTTGGAGTTTTGATTAGAGGTAAGCATCCGACGAGTTTTTCGGCATTATGCTATGTTTGGATTTAATGAATTAATTAATTATAATTGCTATAATTAATTAATTTTTGTTGTTTGGTGTGAGGTTTAGGCTTGGGTGATCAAGATGATCTCAGTTGGGTGCCAAAGAGTTGGGGCGAGGCTTGGAAGGTCCTTGACAAGGCAATCATGCTTTGGAAATGTTTTGGAAAGATTTTTTAATGAGGTAGGTGGTCTAAGAGATTTACCCATAGTCTTTATAATTATCTTACATGTGTCTGTGGTATATGACTTAGAGACCATGCATGATATGATTGATCCCCTGATTTAATAAATTGGTTTGGGTTTTAAATTGATACCTTGGACCCTCCATGGATCCTATTGGATCCATTGGAATTTGTGAGACCATATCGATGGTCACCCATGGGTTGTGCCCGCTTTTGAAAAATGGAATGTTTTGGTGTTGATTTTTGGTAAAATATTATGATGCCTTTTTAAAATGGTTAAATGGTGTGTTTTGTATTTTGATTCAATTTTTCTTTCTAACATGGGAAAACTATGTTTTAAAATGGATGCTGTTTCAAAATGGGGTGTTGACCTCATAATGATTTTACCAAAGGTTTTCAAATGGGTTTCTAATGTTTATTTGAAATGGGTGTGTGGTGATATCTTTGGTGAAAAATGTATTGATGAATCTTTAAATGGTTTTCATGGAATATTAAGGTCTTAGACCTTGTTTGGATTTTCAAAGAGGAATACCCATGTTTTAAGGGGTGGCTTCTAAGAGTTTTACAAGGATGTTTGTTCTTGTGTTTTATGGCATGTGAAAAAAGGTTTGGTTTTATTTGAGTTGTGTGTTGATTTAAAGGTATGTTGGGACCATGATAAATGTTGTGATTAAGAAAGGAAATGGAGATTATTAAAAGGGGGTGTGTTTAAATGTTAAGTGGTTTGAAGAACATTTAACAAATATGTATGTGGGTAAAGGATGAAATGTTTTAATTGTGAAAATGGTTTTATATGATGAAAGTAATGGACCATGGAAATGTTGAACGAAATGGTAATGATTAATAATGACATGATTGGGGATGGTCTGACATGTCATGTCGAATCCTAGATGGATACTTGGACTAGTGATCCTTGTTTGTTGGCATGTGACTAATGGTTTTGGGATGATGGACTGACGCTCCACTCCTCGATTTTGGGTGAGTCAGACTGATGCTCTAGGTGCCCCAATGCACCGTAGTTTTTAGAGGATGGATTGATGCTCCTAACTCCAAGGGTATGTACATGGTGTTCCATATCAAGTTTGGGATAGTGGTACATGGAATTCTGAGTCCCAGTTGGATACTTAGACTGATGCTCCTTGTTTGTTGACTTGTGTCCCAGTGGTTGGGATGGTCAGACATGGCGTACCAGATCCTGGTTGGATTCTTGGACTTAGGCTCCCAGTTTTTCAACCTGTGATCCCCATGATCCCTGTGATATATGGATCTAACAACCAGTTTTGGTTGAGATAGTTTTAATGGAATTGGGTAATACTTGTAACCAGGATAGAAAGTGGTTAATTTAAATATTGTTAAATAATGAAACTTGTTTTATTTACCCGCTTTTCTATAGTTATTCCTTCATCAGCATGCACTATTGTTTTGACTCGTATTTTATTTAGACGTCGTTGGTGGTGACCTACTGAGTTTTACTCACACCCTTCTTAGGTCGCCATTCCACTTGGGTACCCAAGCATCTCTCACATGTTTATTGCATACATAGGTTTGGGTTGAGGCCCGTGTTGAGTATTTTCTGGACGAGTAGGATTACTCGAGTGGTATCATATGACTGGGTGGGTTTAGATTAGTGATATTGTGGAGCCTTTTTTAGTTTCTCTTATTTTGGGATGTTATGTAACTGGACCAGTGGGTGGTTGGTTGTATCTATGATATGGTCATTTGGGCCTTTATTACATTTCATTTTATTACAACATGTTTCAGTTTCAGTTTATTTCTTCTTTATGTGTACTCTATTTTGAATGATATTTGGTCATTTACTTCTGATTATGCACTCTGATATGGGGATATAGTCTCCTCACAGTTCCACTTTAGACCCTCATTGTTTGTTGGTAGTCTTTGGAATACGAGGAGGTACGCTTGAGGTCATACGATAATCCAGATCGAGATGCTAGTTTTAGTGGCACACGGGCCAAGACGTTACACACAATGCTCACAAAATGGTAAAGATAGATTTATAAGCCTAAAAATAAAATTTTAATCATCAAGAATATCTAATCCTCATTCAGATATATGGTAGATCTTATGATTCCATGACATCATCAACGCTTATTTCGTGGTAGTTAATGTGATAGCTATCTCCATATCCTTGTATGTTTCACCCATAAGCATATATAGTTTTTTGTGACTTCTTCGCCTTCATCACCACAAGCGCACCCTGCACAATCTTCATCACTCCTTTCTCAGTGCGAGTCTTACATATGATATCACCAAATTATCTCAAATACAATATGTTCTTCTTCAAGCCTTTCACATGGAGTACTTCTTGGATGTATCAAACAATACTTCATGCATCTTCAGTTTGATGGAATTGACTCCAATGATCTTAAAGGTGTGATCATTTTATATGTACACAAGTCCTTCTGGGATGGGTTCATATTGATCAAACCTGTAAGATCCCATCTTTTTTCAGGTATGTCTCTCTCTTTTATTTTTTCATTAAATTTTCTTTCAGTTGTGTTTTCATCATGGATGTTTATCGTTTGAATAAACACAGTCTTGGGTTGTGAGGAAAATTGAGAAAAAACTAAAAAGGATCCACATAGAGAGCCTTTTTTAGGGAAAATGACTTAAAGTTTAGGGATGTATACTTGTTTGAATTAATTGAGTCTGGTTATAAATGGGTTAAGTATTTCACAGGTTCTTGGTAAGTTAAGAATCTTTAAAGGGGGTCCAGGTTGTTTAAAGGAAAAATGGGATGAAAGACCATCTGCAAAACATTTACACGATGTGTAAATGTATTACACATCATGTAATGTTTGGGTGTTTTTAATAAAATAATCTAAGGTGATGGGTTTTTTGGTGTATCCCAATAAAAAAAATTACATGACGTGTAACTACATTACACGTCATGTAATTCCCCGACCTACTATTTTAAAGTATGTTGTGTGTTGAGTTTTAATTCTATTCTATTGCATCCTTTACCTATCAACCTTAGGAAATATTCCAGGTGAATTTGGAGTTCCAACCTCCCTTTTGAACATCTCATTTATGTGATCAATCCCTGACAAGTATTTTCAATTAGGTTTTCCCCTTCTCTCCCTTCTTCTTCCAACCGTTACGGTGAAATCATTTGACTGTGTGCATTTTTTGTTTTTATCTTGGTCATTTTTTATCTAGGCTTCTCTTTGAGATCATTTGTACCTTCTTCCTCATGGGAGTTTGTTGTTAGAAGCATTGTTGGATCGTTAGTTAAAGGTAGGGTTCTAAATCTTAACCCTATGGTTTGATAATTGCCAAGTTTATGCAATATTGTGATTGTGCCAATGTAACATGTGCCCAAACCAATTAAATAATGAATGTGGTCATTACTTGAAATACCTTGGTTTTAATTGGCTTCTAACCTGGTTTAAGGATACCTGTTGGGTGAGAAAACCATGAATATAATTGAATTGGCTAATGTCTTAAAGTGTGTTTAGCATGATATGAGACCTTAGGTGTTTTCTTGAAATAGAATCCCTAAGTTGTGGATTATTGCTTATTGTGACTGTTAATCAATTGTGATTAAATTGAAAGTGGTATATGAAAGATAAATGGTAATTTACATAATTAACCATTGAGATTTATGATGTGATATTGTGATATCCATGTTGTATGAAAGGACTTGTGTTCCATGGTGAAATTATTATATATCAGGTTTGGCCCTGGCACATGCACACTTATATGTTATAATGCTGATATTAAGCGGTATCGACCCAGTCCCATGTTGTAATGCTTATAGATAGTGGGCTCTACCCAGTCCCATGGTGTAATGATTATAGGGCTTTGACCTAGATGTTGTAATGCTTATAGAGATTTGACCCTGATTGTTGTGACTGTGCCATGGTTATATGGTTGTGGTTGGCATGTTCGTAAGACATGCTCACATATATTTCAGCACGGTGTTAAAGAAGGTTATTTTACCATGGTTATATGGTTGGTTTTTCTTGGTTGTAAGACATGCTCAGAGATATTCTGGCATGGAGCTGAGGTAGGTTGTTATTGTATTTTATTAATTGTTAAATTAATTAATACACATGTTTATTGATTTATTGTATACACTTGTTATCAGACTAGTTAGTATATACATGGTGATTTTGACCTATTGAGTTATACTCAAACCCTATTCAGATCATCGTTTGGTACTCGAGCAGATTATGTAGATGTAGGTTTGGATAAGGGAAAAGGACCTTGCAGTTGATTGGTTGCTTGTTGGATGGGCTGGAGTTTAGAGGTGGGACTGGTGTGGGGTTCAGGACCAGGGACTTTTGAGTCTTTATTTGATTCTACTATTCTTTTACTTATATTGTTTCTAGAATGACATTTAGTTACATTCTAGCATGTCGTTATATTATTTCTTTATTATTTATTAGATTATTCAGTTGGATCTTATTATTGTTTTTTGCTATGTCTATACTTTGATTTATTTCATTTATATGGTTTATTTTCTACTGCTATGACACTTCATACCAAAAGGTATAGTCTCCCCACAATACATTTCACACCCCCACTGCTAGTCGATAACCTCTGGTGTATAGAGAGGCGTGCTTGAGGTCATATAATCAACACTTTTTGGCCACATGAGAGAGTGTTTGACCAAGGGATGTTACAAAGTGGTATCAAAGGAGCGGGTTTTCTTTTCTTACACTTTAATGTTTAGGAAAGGTAAAAAAGATACTATGATGTGTCAGTGCTTGGTAATGAGATTGTGCATGGGGATAGTTAACCCATGTATGGGGAGAAATCTGAGTGCCTAGGTATGGGATTGTTGTTTGTGTTGTGTGCTTGTTACAGTTGATGTTATTTCGCCTTGGGTGATTCACATGTTGTGTGAGATTATTGTTTTATGATGTTACTATTTCTTGAGATTTGTACTCATGGCCTAGTATGACGCGAGATGAGAATACATGCATCATAATAAGCACATAGTGATATATTGACATGCATTGTTCATGATAGGGGCATATCTATTTTTTCATGTGATATATACTTGTATGTTGAACTGTGACATGAGATATTTATCTTACTGGATAAATGAAATGAGTTGACGTGTCATGATAAAACACTTTTAATCCATGTTTATAGATGCCATGAGTTGGTGGTTCTTTATTGTAGTCACCTGTTGAGGTTGACCTTATCGCTAGACAATTATCTAAGGTGTATGTTTGTCTTATAGAGAAAATTACTCCTCCTCATCTTCAACTTGAGCATCGGGAGAGTGGAAATTAACACATTCCTAATGTAGCTAAACCAGAGCATCTTATAGTTTCTGAGGATCATATGGATGTTTAGATTCATGATAGCTTCCTGAGCGTCATGTGATCCATGGAAAGGAAGACTTTTTTCATTGTTCCTTAGATGTTTGAGCTTATAAGAGAATTTTATCTGAAGCAGCTACCAATGTTTACTGGGGAATATGGAACCTAGGTAGTTGAGTTCTAAATCAATTTGGTCCAGATGATCTTTAAGAATCTTGAGACACCCATGAATAAAAGGGTGAAGCTTGCTGCATAGATGCTTCATGGGCCTTCCAAGCATTAGTGGGATATTTGGGGGGAATTTGGGTAGCAGGCTGATCTATCTTGAAAGGAATTCAAGATGAAGTTCCTGATTTATTTCTATCTCAAGACGTTGAGGGATGAAAAAAATCATGAGTTCATGCATGTGATGCAGGAGGGAATGTCAGTGTTGGACTATGATGGATGTTTCACCGACCTACAGTGATTTGTGCCATCTTTGGAAGCTAATGAGATCTCTAGGGAGAGACATTTTCAGGATGGTCTTCGCTATGAGATTAGGTTTTAGGTAAACACATTACAATTGAGGATATTTTAGGACATGATGAACCAGACCCTCACGAAAGTGAATCTAAGAGAGGCCCCAAGTAGTATCCAAGTTGTTTCACCAAGGTGATCTGGGAGTTCTTCTTTGAGTGGTAATAAGTGCCACTATGATAGTTTTCTCCAAGGTAGTAATGGGTAGAGCAGTCAGGGAGGTGAACAGTCATCTTAGGACCCTGTTCCGTTCCTATTCTATCAGTGTGGAAAGTTTGGCCACAAGTGTCCACAATGTCCTTACCCCACATTTGAGTGTCGTATTTGTGGCATACTAGGTCATCTTCATAGGTTATATGTGAACTTTCAATAGTAGACCAATGGCAGGGGATCATAACAAGCACCTGAGTTGGGAAGGGGCTCAACTACCCCTCAATAGGCTAGTAGGTGGAGTTCCACTAGTTGTTCAGGTCGAGGCAGGAGATGTGGTACCCCAGTGCATGAGCAGTATTACCAAGCAAGTGATATAGCTTAGGGTTTTCAGACTAGATCCTAGAGAAAAGGGATAAGTCTGCTACACATTATGAAGACTACTCTAACTATCATGGATACAAGACTGTCTACCGTCAGAGGTATGATTATTGTATCATTAACCTTAACATGTATTTTGTTTGATACAGGAGTATCACATTATTTTATATCTGCTATTTTTGCAAAGGATTTGGGCTTGGATATGGAAATCTTGGATGGTTCTTTGACCATTGACACACCGTTGGGAGTGCAGTCAGAGAATATCAAACGTTGAAAGGCATGTTCTCTAGATATTGGTGGTTACCATTTCTTTTTTGGGTTGTTCGTGCTAGAAATGATAGTATTGGACTTGATTCTTGGTATGGATTTTCTAGTTTTATACCAGGATCATATCGACTATTATAGGAGGAGAGTTAACTTTCTATCTCCAGAAGGAGGCAGCTATTCTCACTAGGGCGAGTGGGATCTTCAAGTTGGTCGTACGAGACCAATTCAGTGAATATTGGATTTTCTCACGACTTAGATAACCATTATTGCTCTAGATTATGGTGGAATGTAGTAGGATTCTTTTCCTACAGTGGTAGACTATTTCCAGGATATTTTCCCTAACAAGTTTTACAGTGTACCACCCAAGCGAGAGATCAAGTTCATAATCGAGTTGGTGCCAGGATCATAGCCAGTTTTTATCCCTCCTTATAGAATGGAACCAACATAACTTCAGGAGTTGAAATTTCAGTTGGAAGATATGGAATCTAAATGCTTCATATAGCCTAGTTCTTCTCCTTGGAGTTCTCTAGTTCTCTTCTCCAAGAAGTTTGATGGTTCTTTGCGCTTATGTGTGGATTATCGGAGGTTGAACCAGATAATGGTCAAGAAATGGTATCTTATTTCATGCATTGATTTTTTTATCACTTGAGAGGTGCTAAGATCTTATCCAAGATTGATTTGAGATCAGGTTACCATCAGTCGAGGGTGACACCATCAAACATACCTCGGGTTGATTTTAAGAGCAGGTATGGCTTGTATGAATTTATAGTTATGCTATTTGGGTTGACTAACGCATCAAAAGTATTCATGGACTTGATAAATATGAGTTTTCATCTTTTTTTGGATCAGTTGTGGTGGTTTTTGTCGACGATATCTTAGCATAATCTCAATAAACAGATGATTATGCCAAACATCTTGACATCATCTCGAGTATATTGAGAGATCATTGGATTTACACCAAGCTAAACAAATAAAGATTTTGGATTAATAAATTTCACTTCTTGGGTCATGTCATCTAAGAGGCGGAAGTTCCAGTGGACCCAAAGAAATCCACAGCTATAGTATATTGGGAATAGCCTAAGGATATCTTCTAGATTCAGAGTTTTCTGGGTTTAGAATTTTATTATCGGCACTTTATCCAAGATTTCTCTCGTTTGGCAGCACCAATGTCTGGGATAACCAAGAAAGGGGTGAAGTTTGTTTAGTCTAATGTTTGTGAGAGATATTTGTGAGAGGTGAAAGGTAGGCTGACCTCAACACCTATCCTCACTTTACCAGTGTTGGGTAAATCATATACCATGTATTGTGACACATCCGGGGTTAGACTCGGAGAAGTTCTAATGTAGGAGGATCAAGTGGTTTCTTATGGCTCTAGGTAGTTGAGACCGTATGAGAGGAATTACCCTACTCACGACCTGGAGTTAGCAGTAGTGATACATGCCCTAAGATGTTGAAGATATTATCTCATGGGTGAGAGGTTTTTGGTATACACAGACAATAAGAGCCTTAGGTACATATTTTCTCAGTGAGACCTAAACCTTTGGTAGAGGAGGTGGGTCAAGTATTTAAAGTCTTTCGACTTTGAATTGTCTTATACACTAGGCAAGGGAAACACCATTATCGATACCTTGAGCCAAAAGACAAAGGCAGAGGAAGTATGGTAGTCTTGTGATGAGTGGTAGATAATGAACCTTTTTTCATACATGCATATGGATGTTCAAGAGTATCAGATATGGGTAGATTTGACTTTGACATCTGTTATACCCGTGTTTTTTGACCAGATTAATACTGAGTATTTTTCTGATTTGGAGGGCTTAGTTTTGAGAAATATCTTCGGGGTAGGACAATACTGTTGGTTCTAGTGCAGTGTTAGCATGAGAGAGTTTAGAAGGAGACCTGAGAGAGGGAGTCTGGCATGTGAACACAGTGGTCATACTTGTTCGCTAAGACCTCATTGTAACATCCTGTTACTATTTCAGGTTTTTCTAAACCCACTTGTTTTAAATTATTAATATCTTAAGTGGAAAAAATGATTTATCAGTGATTTTTTTATAAATGTGTTAAAGGCCTTAAATGTCGGTTAACATCTTGGAATATTAAATTTAATATTTTTGGGATTCGACACTGAGTTGGTGCAAGATCTCTAGGCCCGAAAAGGCTCGGTGAAGACGATATAAAATTATTAAATATAATATATTAAGCATGCACTTTTTATTCAAAATATTCGAATAACTCTAAAATAGTATGTTGTTTGAGAAATCTAAGACCACTGTTATGTCTTAAATATGTTGTTTACCCTAGGAGGGGTATAACATTTGAAGGCGTCGGACATTTAGATGTCTCGATCATGAGTTAAAGTTATTAAATAATATTTAATATATTATTTATTATAAATAATTAAATATCTCTCAAACAGTGTGTCGTATGGGAAATTTGAGATGACTGATGGGTCTGAAATGAGGGGGTTACCCGAGATGAGGTATGACGTTTATTAGCATTGGGCGTTTGGATGCCTCGCTCGCAAAAATAACCCTTTTTATTTTAATTAATTAATTGTTCCAATTCTTAATTAATAAATCATTAATATCTCTTAAACAGTTCATTGTTTGAGAAATTTGAGATCACTGTTGTGTTCGAAACAGGGTGTTTATCCTAAACAGGGTATAACTTTTATTTGCAATGAACATTTGATGTTATTTAATTTTTATATTAAATAATTAATTAATTCAATTATTAATACTATTTTAATTAAATAAAATTAATTTAAACAGTGCATCTTCTTCTTCTTCCCAATCAAAACATGTGGTCCTCCATTAATAATGTAGGAGGTTTTTAAAACCTTCAATTTAACTCCTTTTGGACTACAATTAAATTAGTAATGCCTTAATAAATGAAAATCAATGACTCCACATTGATTTTTGTTTAAAGGTTGAAAATTTGTGTTTTAAAAACAGGTTTAGGGTGCTGCATTTTTGGGTCCAAACTCACCAAACACCATGGTCTTCCTAATTGGTTGATCTTGTTGGATTACAATGATCTCAAAAACCCCTTACGAACAATCGTTCAACTCTCCGGTGGTCGGGTGATCAATGGAAGTGGTGTTCCCAGCTTTTACCTGTGCGTGCGGTGTGGGGGTGAAGATGGACAAGGTGAGTTTTCTATTTTTTATTACTTTATTTACTTTATTCTTCCATCATAAAATCAAGAAAAAATGGTGGAATTTAAAATAAAAGATAAAACCTTGATTTATCAGGATTAATTCTTAAACAAATTATCAAATGATAATTATCCAAATTATCTGATGATAATTATCAAGAATAAATTTATCAATTGATAGAACCCAAATAATAGAAATAAATTCTATTAAAAATTATCAAAATATAATTTCGGGAGATTATCGAAGATAATTTTATGCAAATTATCATATGATAATAGTGAAAAATCATTAAAATATAATTGAAATAATTTATCTAAGGATAATCGCGTGGGATTATCAAATGATAAATTATTAAATGAAAATATCAAAGATTAATTATGACTTATCGAATAATAATTATGAGGAATTATTAAATGATAATTTTATTAAATTATTGAAAGGATAATTGTAAATAATTATAAAATGATAATTACAACAAATTATCATATGATAATTGCAAAATGATAATTTGTATGGAGTAAATATATAAAATATTTATACAAGTTATTAAAGGAAAATTTCACCAAATTATAAAGGATAATTTGTGGAAAACAAATTATCATAAGAAAATTTAGGAAATATTAATTTGTAAGGGATAATTATTAGAATATAATTATTCAAATTATAAAGGATAGTTTATAATAAATTATCAAATGATAATTATTTAGATTATCAAAAGATAATGAATTATCAAATGATATATATATATATACATATATATCGATAAACACACTTGGGATAATTTATTAAAATTATCTAATGTTATTTATTTTGATTATCAAAAGAGATGTGTGTGTGTGTGTAAATATATAGTTAGATGTATATTTTTTTATAATTACTTTGGAAGTTAAGGATAATTTTATTAAATATAAAATTATCAACGTGTAATTGCATGAACTATTGAAGGATAATTTCAAACACATGCATTGACATAAAATGATAATCCAGATATTATCCAGAAGAGAGAATGTATTATCGCATGTCAAATTTTATTTCTTTTTGAAATAAAATAATTGACATTGGTTCTAGGACCCCTTGACGAACATCGAACTTTGGTGTGTCGACGCTTATGATAATAGGGTTGTGAGGAGGTGTATTGAACCACATGGGATGGTTTATCTTTACCGCTGACATTGATGACCTTGAGGTGGGTGGTTTCGTCCTGATTAGCCAAATTTATTATCCTTGCATTTTTTGATTTATTTTAATTGTTGATTTAAATTAAATTGATCAAAATTTACTTTCAATTTAATTGATAAAAACTCGATTATAGTGAATCGGGATATTTGAAATAGTTTTGGCATAGAAATTTGAACCCCCCCCCCAATTCCATTGATTTGGTTGTGTTTATTGGCTAATTTAAATTGTTTGATTTAAATTGTGGATTTGATGGAAATGATTTCAATCAAATTGTTGAATTTAATTATGTAAATAAACTGTGTAATGATGGAATGTGTTTTGAATGGATTTAAAAATAGGGAAAATGGATTTAAAATGTTTTGATATAAACTTTGTGGTTTTATCTTGTGAAAAAGGAATGTTTTTGAATAAAATCTATTTTGGTTTTAAATGGAAAGGAATTGGAATTTTTGAAATGGAAGAATGGGATTGATCGTATTTTTAAGCAATCTTAAAATAATTTTCCCATCATGTAAGAGTGCATGCATGACTTAGGTTGTTAGTGAGTTATTTGGATACACTCTACGCTACGAAAACATTCTAAAACATACTTGCAGCAGGTTACATCCCCGAAGAGTTGGTGATGAGTCTCCTTTGGACAGTGTCATAGGGATGTATGTATATATATTTTGCTGAGTTTACATAGAGAGTGTAGAATCCTATAACTGGTTAATACTATCGTACCTTTTGGCAGATGACCATGTTGCTCGCTTGTTTATTTATATTTGAGATATAAATGTATGTCAATGTTTGTTAAAACTACTTTATATGTCTACTGGATTTATATAAACTGTTTTATATAAATGTTTTACTTAAGACATTTTTTTCAGAAATATTCCATCTCTTGTAAAGTAAATTCTGTGCTTTGAATGTATTTTCCGTCATTTTAAAAATGTATAGCATGTTTTGTTTAAATATGCTTTTGAATTTTCAAACCTGTTTATTTTGAAAATTGAAATATTTTCTTTAGATAATCTATATTTGGCATCTGTTATGGAATCTTTGGTGGTATCCTACTAGGCTTAGACTCACACCCTGCTTTTTCCTTCGGGTGTTTGTAGACTTTTTTCTTCCAGGATCTAGTAAAAGGAAGATATCTCTTGGAGGTGGATCCAGCTGTTGAGATTTGGACTTGGTGAGTCGTGTCCTTAGGGACCTTGGGGACCTTGGGGCTATTTTTCATGTTTAGTACTTTGGCTTTTAGTACTTTGTCTTTTATGCCTCTTTGTATTTTGGTACTTTTACTCCTAGTGAAGTTTTCTTTTTGTTATGCATATTGTCTTGTTTCTTTTCTTCGGCATTGTTGGTGGAAAAATAATTTCTACTTGCATGTTGTGTGATGTTAGGTGCTAGTCACCGACCTGTGGGGATCAAGAACACCCTTCGAGCTATGTCAAAACTGGCTCAGTTATCAGGTTACCAGGGTACCTTAGTGATGCTTGGAGTAGTTCAGGGATGAGATGTTATATGGTGGGGAGGTTGTAAGATCCCATCTTTTTTCAAGTTAATCTCTCTCTGAGTTTTTCGTTAAATTTTCTTTCAATTGTGTTTTTTCTATGGATGTATGTCATTTGAATAAATACAGTCTTGGGTTGCAAGGAAACTTGAGAAAAACCATAAAGGATCTGTGTGGAGAGCCTTTTTTTTGGGAAAATGTCTTAAAGTTCAGGGATGTATACTTTTTTGAATTAATGGAGTCTAGTATAAATGAGTTAAATGTTTCATAGGTTCTTGGTAAGTTGAGAAGGTTTAAAGGGGGTTTAGATTATTTAAATGGAAAATGGGATGAAATTCCATATGCAGAATATTTACACACTGTGTAAATGTATTACACGTCATGTAATATTTGGGAGTTTTTAATAAAATAATCCAAGGCGAGGGGTTTTTCGGCATATCCCATTAAAAAATTTTACATGACATGTAATTCCCCAAACCACTATTTTAAAGTATGTCATGTGGCTGAGATTTCATTTTATTCTGCCGCAACTATCTCCTCTCAACCTTAAGGCATCTTCCAGGTAAATTTGGAGTGTCAACCTCCCTTATGAATGTCCTATTTACGTGATCAATCCCTAGTGATTCTTTTCATTTGGGTTTTTCCCTTCTCTTTCTTCTTCTTCTAAATGTTGCGGTGAAATCCTTTGACCACGTGTGTTGTTGGATTGGATCTAGGTTTCTCTTTACTATCATACGTACCTTCTTCCTCATGGGAATTTTCCATTGGAAGAATTGTTGGATCATCAGTTAAAGGTAGGGGGTCTAAATATTAACCCTATGGTTTGATAATTGTTAAGTTTATGCAATAGTGTGATTGCGCCAATGTAACGTGCGTCCAAACCAATTAAATAATTAATGGGATTATTTCTTTAAATCCCTTGGTTTCAATTGTCTTCTAACCTGGCTTAAGGCTACCTGTGGGGTGAGAGGACCATGAATATAATTGAATTGGCCAATTACTTAAAGTGTGTTTAGCGTGATATGATACCTTAGGTGTTTTCTTGAAATAGAATCCCCAAATTGTGTCTTATTACTCATTGATATGACTGTTAATCAACTGTGATTAAATTGAAAGTGGTATATAAAAGATAAATGATAATATTCATAATTAACCATTGAGATTTGTGATGTGATATTGTGATATTCATGTTGTATGACAGGACTTGTGTTCTATGTTGAAATGATTATATATCAGGCTTCGCCCTAACACATGCACACTTGTATGTTGTAATGTTGATATTGAGTGGGCTCGACCCAGTCTCATGTTGTAATGATTATAGAGAGCGGGCTCTGCCCAGTCCCATGTTTTAATGTTTATGGTGTAGGTTTCGGGCGCAGTGAAAGCGCGTTGGTGGGTGTACCCAACTTTAATTTTATCGTTAACAATGATCAATCTAAGATCTGTCATGATAATAAAATTCCAGATCTCTGGGATAGAACAAAAAATAAAGAGGGGAGTCCTGAAACCATAGATAGGATCATCATATGTTGGTTATAATTAATTTAATTAATTGACAAGAACTACCTTGATGGAATTATTTCTTTGTTGATGTTTCCAGTCATGATCTGATGTGATCCGTATTCGTGTCTTAGAATCCAAGTGTAGGATTCCTCTAGAAGTGATCCACACATTCTCCATATATCTATGGATGTCGCCGAAGGGATCTCTGAGTGCTAGTACATAAGATCCTTTGCTTGTGATGTCTGCCTTTGATCACCTTGATCCGGTGGAGGTGGATCTCTCTCTCGTAGCTTGAGAGCGTTCTTGGTGGAAATGGAATTATCTCTTGGCTTGAGAGATTTTACAAATCCATTGTGCACAACCACACCAAAAAATGGCTAGGATAATGAGAAATATATAATTGGGATTTTTAATTACATAGAATAATAAAATGAATTAATTACCTGAAAGCATTTATTCATTTCATTTAATTCTTAGTAATACCCCATGTCTAATAATAACAGTTCACTGTTATTATTACCTGACATGCGTCCAACGAATTACACCTAATATTAATTAATTAAATAAATAATGTTATTTCTTATAAATTCCCAGAAAAACTACATGGCGTGTATATATTAATATACACAGCATGTACTTTTATTTCTCATTTTTCTTTATTTCCTCCACCATATTTATTAGACCTTGAATAATGACTATTTATTTCTCAAATAAATATCAATGCATTACTCACTAATAAATATATTATTTCGCCCACAATATATTCTCTTGAATAACTAATGTCGGAATAAATGCAATCAGGCATCCTTGAATAATTATTAAACCACAGTCGAGAATAATATTTATTCAACTTGTTAAATTGATATTTAACTAAGATACTTGGACACACTTAGTTTGTGACCCTCTAGGCCTCTTTCTCAGTGGCATTGGGTGGAGCTTGCCTAAAGTCCAAGGTTAGCGTCTAGAAACACACCAAGACACCCATAGGGAAAGAAGTTAACGCTGCAATGACGTGTCACCTCCTATGAATGCTTACCGTGTAATGTAATCCCTTTGTCACGATATCTCATATCAAGTGGGTTGCATACTAGTTCCATCAACCCATCTGCTCGATTATTCTTTCTTTGACTTCCCAAAATTAAACTTGCTTATTCCTCACTATGGCCATGAATTTATTTAGGCTATATCAATTCCATCAAAGGGCTTGAGATATCTACTCCTGTTATGGAACATAAGGGACAAATCCTTTCTCGCATTATCTATTAATGTAGTATCACTCATGATGCACCCAACGTATCCTACCTCACTGGGAACAGTGTGTCACTACAGTTTTCGTCAATACATCTAAGTGTGCGAGTTGTAATACCCATTAATAATAATCCTAAAGTCTAAGGACCAATACACATGTCCGTAGATAGGAACATCCAATGACACTATGAAATGTGGATTTCCTACCGGTGGATCTCTTTCTCATAATATCCTCCTGGATATTACTAAGGGCGCACACCATGAGAAGGTGCCTCAAAGTTTTATGAGCCCTCACCCCTAATGGACTGTATTATTTTTGTCCCTCAGATAACATCATCCGGCCATAGAACATATATTCAAGAACACTATTATGGAACTTCTGGGTTCTCATCATAACAGGGATTCATTGTTACCCTTTAATGCAACAGCTATCCTTAGGACATTATCACATGCATTGTCACGTAGAAGAACAATCAAAATGTGATAAGGTATTTATTAATGAATAAAGTAAAAATTAGTTGGTTCTATGACACCAACTCCAACAGACTCCCACTTAGACTAGATCCAACTACTAGCAAATTTTAACCTGTTAGCTCTCACATGATATTCATACTTCTGCTGAGATTGGACTTTAGTTATGGGGTCTGTCACGTTCTCTTATGTGGACACTCTACTCACTGCAACTTAAACCCTTTGATAGAAATCCCACAAGAGGTGATACTTATGGAGTATGTGCTTTGTCCTTTGATGTGACCTTGGTTCTTTTGTAAGAGCCACCACTGCAGTATTATCACAATACAATATGATAGGATATTTACTATTAGGCACCTCATCAAGATCCTGGACAAATTTTTGAATCCAGATGGATTCCTTGGCTGCATCAGAAGCCACTATATATTCGGAATCTATTGTAGAATCGACGACAAACAGTTTATTTGAACTCTTCCAGCTCACAGATCCTCCATTGAGACAGAAAACATATCCAGATTGTGACTTTAGATCGTTCTGATCTATCTGAAAGCCGACATCAGCATACCCTCTGATGAAAAGCTCCTCGTCTCCTCCATACCCTAAGAACATATCCTTAGTTCTTCTCAGATACATAAGGATAGTCTTAATAGCAGTCCAGTGTTGTTCTCTTGGATATTCTTGATATATGCCTACCATGCTCAGTGCATAGGCAACATCAATCCTGGTACATAACATGACATACATGATGGATCCTATAGCCGAAGCGTATGGGATGTTACTCATTCTATCTTTCTCTTGTTGTGTCTAAGGACACATTTTCTTAGAAAGGTGTAGGCCATGTGACACTAAAACTAATCCCCTCTTGGATTATTTCATACTAAATCTCTTTAGTATCTGGTCAATGTATGTACCTTGACTTAGTCCAAGTAGCCTCTTGGATCCATCATGAATGATCTTGATCCCTAGAATGTATGCTACTTCACCCAAGTCCTTCATGGATAAATACTTGTTCAATCAGTCCTTAACCGACTGTACGACTGGTACATCATTTCCAATAAGCAATATGTCATCAACATATACTACTAGGATAATGATCGCATTCCCATTAAACCACTTATAAACACATGGCTTGCATTCGTTATTAATGAAACCAAATTCCTTTATGGCTTCATCAAATCGAATGTTCCATGATCTGGATGCTTTCTTTAATCCATAAATGGATTTTTGTAACTTGCAAACCCGTTTGGCTTCACATGGTGTCACAAACCCTTCTGGTTGTGTCATATAGACATCTTCCTGAAGTTTCCCATTAAGGAATTCCATTTTGACATCCATTTGCCAAATCTCGTAGTCATGGTAAGCTATTATGGCAAGTATGATTCTTATGGATTTAAACATGGAAACTGGAAAGAAGGTTTCATCATAGTCAATTCCTTGATGCTGTCTGAATCCTTTATCCACTAGCCTTGATTTATAGGTGCTAACTTGACCTTCCATGTTAAAATTTCTCTTGAATACTCATTTTCATCTAACAGGCTTTACAACAATTGGCTCATCGACCAGAACCCAGACTTGGTTATGATACATGGAATCCATTTCAAAATTTATAGCTTCTAGCCATCTTGTATCTTTTGAGCTTTCTACTAATTCCTTGTATGAGAGAGGTTCATCATTGTCCAACAATAATGATTCACCATCCTCAGTGACTAGGAAACCAAATCTCTCTGGTTCCCTTACCTATCTTGAGCTCCTACGCAGTACTTGTGTTTTTGGAACCTCTTTCACGGGGACCTGTGGAACTTGTTCCTGTACCAACTTCTGTGTTTCTTGAGCATCAACTTCATCAAAGTCAATATTTCTCCCACTATCCTTTTTGAGGATGTGGTCCCTCTCAAGAAATATGGATTGTTTAGCGACAATCACTTTCTTTTCTGAAGGGTTATATAGGTAATATTCTTTCGTTTCCTTGGGATATCCTATAAAGATACACTTTGTGCCTTATGGTGCTAGTTTGTTTCCTGAGAAGGCCTTAACAAGCACCTCACATCCCCATACATGTGTGTGTGAAAAAATGGGTTTCTTTCCATTTCATAACTCGGAGGGAATTCCATTTTCCGCCATAGTTGGTACTCGGTTTAATGTGTATGCTGCAGTTTTTAATGCATATCCCCAAAAGGATAATAGAAGATCCGCATGACTCATCATAGACCACACCATTTCCAACAAGGAGTGGTTACTCCTTTCACTAACACCATTCCACTGTGGTGTATAATGAGGAGTGAGATGAGATAGAATCCCAGAATCTCGTAGAAGATCGATGAACTCTTGGTTCAGATATTCTCCACCTCGATCTGATCAAAGCTTCTTTATCTTCTTACCAAGCTGATTCTCTACTTCATTATTGAATTCCTTAAATTTCTATAAGGACTCTGACTTATATCTCATTAATTAGACATAGACATATCTACTCAAATCATCAGTAAAAGTAATGAAGTAAGAATATCCACCTCTAGCTTCTACTATAAATGGTCCACACACATCTGTGTACACCAATCCTAGAAGCTCTGTGGCCCTTTCACCCTGTCCACCGAAAGGCTGCTATGTCATTTTACCTTGTAAACAAGCATGACATCTATCAAGTGGTTTTAGCTCAGTAGGGTCTAAATAGCCATCTTGGTAGAGCTTTGTTAAGCACTTCTCATTTACACGACTGAGACGGTGATGCCACAATTGAGTGATGTATGAGTCATGTGAGTTTGTTTTGTTATCGATTTCCAACACTTGGTTTTCATAATTTAATAGATACAAACCATTATTTAAATGTTCCATACCATATCATACGTTGTTATTATAAAAGAATCAACCCTTATTTCCAAACTTGAAAATAAATCCATCCATATCCAAACATGATACAGAAATTATGTTTTTGGTAACACTAGGCACATAATAATAGTTATGTAAAACCAAAATCATCCTAGTTGGCAATGAGATGTGGTAATCGCCAATGGATAATGCAGCCAACCACATGCCATTGGCATCTCAAAGATCCACCTCTTCTCTGAAAATATTTCTAAATCTACTTGGTTCTTGCATTTGAATACAGGTGTGAGCCTCACAAGATGTATCTAATACCCAATGTGTAGAAATGGAAAGATTACACTCGATAAAGAACGCACATTTAGCGTCCCCATGTTTCTGGGTGCAGTTCCACTTTCAGTGGCCTTGATTACCACATGAAAAACATGTCGCCTCCCATTCCTTGCCCTGCCTCTGGATCTTCCCCTTCTTGGAGGGACGATGCTCGGGGGGCTTCAGACTATTTATAATTCTTTGTCCCCTTTGCCTTGTACTTCCTTTTCTTATTCACCATAAGGAATACAGGTTTGTTACGCCCCATGTCCTTATCTACCTGGAGAATTAAGGTCAGAAGTTCTGATAGACTCTTCTCATTATTGATCATGTTGTAGTTGAAAATGAAGCTAGAGAAGGTCTTGGTCAGTGATGATAGAATGAGATCTGTATGCAACTCATCCGGTAACTTAATCTGTAAGATGTCCAAGCATTCAATGTAGACAATAAGCTTGACTACATGAGGCCCAACTGGTGAAGACTCTCCAAGCTTAGTTGTAAACAAAGTGTTGGAGATCTCATATCTCTACTGCCACGCCTTCTCTTGATAGATATCCTTAAGGTGAGACATCATGCTATATGCATCCATGTTTTCATGTTGCTTCAAGAGCTCATTAGACATGGTCGATAACATGAAACATTGGGCATCTGTGGAATTATCCATATGTTTCATATAGATAGATAGTTCCTCATCACTGGACTCTTTCCCAAGTGCAACTAGAACAAGCTCTTCCAACACATACAATTTCCTCTCGCGGCGAAGGATGACACATAAACGCCTATGCCACTCTTGGAAATTGGTGTCGGTGAGAAGGTTTTCCTTCTCGAGTATGGTTCGCAATGATATGTTTGAAGTCATTTTTCTTGTCATTTCTACAAATTAAGATGATCAAAGGTTTAGTAATTTATTATGATAAAACTGAGACAAATAAATAAATTAATACTTATTAGTCTCCCACTATTTTATCGAAATTCAATAGCCCTCACCATTGACTTCAGAATATTCTGTTACCTGAATATTCTAGTGTCAAGGATCTATATTTCCCTTCGCATTACCCCAACTAGGGTTGTTCAAGAAACTTGAAGGGTTTTAGGTAGGCATTCCAAATGCCAACTGCATTAACTCGCAGCTCCTTGATCCGTTGAGTGGACTCCCTAATCCTAAAATCCTTTTATTTTGAATTTCTTCAACCTTTTCCTCTTGGTCACAACAAGTCCTACTGTGGAAGTCAACCCTTGATGAGAACCAATTCAATTCAACCCAAAACCTTGAATTAGAATTCCCCGACAATTAAAAGGACCCCAACTAGGGTTGGTCAAGCACTTTGAATTATGGTTTGATTCTAACTAAGATTATGGAAGGCTATACTGACTTAATATTTCTTTGAGGAATTTTATCCTTATACGTAATTTTCAATTTATTATCTTTGATTACATGATTTTTAATATTAAGTGGTATGTACTTAAGTGATTAAACATGTCTAAGATAATATTTACGCATAATTCGGCCTTAATTAAGTTCCATCTTGCATGCTTTTTTAATTCATTAATTGTGTGATCGTGACAACACACCCACAGTAAATAAATCATGAAACTAACAGAAATAAAATAAATGGTATGATCATGAGCTTTTTCTGTTGGTTAGTTTATCTAGCAGTTGATAAACTAACCCAAGACCTAGGGGAGAAACACCTTGAACTTTTTGGGTTCTTGTTTATAGCTTTCCACCTGTCCACCTTTGTATCTCCTTGGATTGGTTTCACCTTGGATTTTGACTTGATTCGCCTCCACTATCTTGGGAGCTCCATCCATTACATATGCATTTATCTCACAGGCAGGTGAGGGGTAAAAAGGGGGTTTTACATAAAAGAAACCTTGGGTGCGCAGGCCCTACATATTAATGAGGAGAAGGCTCGCATGCCAACAAATTTAATTTAAATAAATAAATTAAAATAAACCATTCACATACAAAGGTCTTGGTCTAGCTCATGATCATCCATACATGCAACGATATTTACGCATAAATAAAACTAGCATTCAATTCTTTAATTGTTCTTATTTAAGATAAATCACGCTCGAATCAATTAATTATCTTTAATTAATCAATACTTTTATCTTAAACCCTTTCTGAATTTCCTTGAGATTCTCATCCATCGTAATTTTAAACAAATAAATTCATTTAAAATTATCTTTGTACATAACTTGTACCTTAAAGGCAACCCGGTGAATTATCATTCATAACTACCCAATGAGTAGAAATGAACATTATGCAAATGTTAAATTAAACACATATATATAAAACACATATCACGTGTTGTGCCTCAGCTTTACACCTGCACTATGGTACACCTCTCAAGGGTTTGTATAATATAATAATAAATTTTAATAAATCTACGTAATTTGGATGAGTACACGGCATTTAGTTATAACTACACGATGTATACTCTTGTTCACCATCTATCTGAAGTACACGCCCAGGGACATGGTATGTATATGTACTTCGGAAATCTTTGGAGTACACAGCATGCTCAGTGGGACACACACTGTGTAATATCCGCATTACACAGTTTCTAGTCGGGCAAGTCGTGTATGGGGTACACGGTCCAACCCTAACCCGAAGGGACTACACGCCGTGTTAAGTGGACCACACGGCATGTAATCTAGAAACCGTGTGCCATCTATTCTTGTTCAATACACGATGTCATTTAAGAATTAGATATAATCCATTTACACGGCCTGATTTGGCAGACCAGTCCAATGCGTTGAACCTAGACTACATGATATGTACTGCCGAATACATGCTGCATATTCTGGTGTTGTATGGCCATGAACATTTGCCACCTTTGGATGAGATAATCTATTTTATTTTAATCAAAATTAAAAGAAAAATTAGTTTATATAAGGTGAATGAGAAACGAGAGAGGAGGAACAGATCTCGAGATTCATATTTAAAGAACGATTGACTTGAATTGAAACAAATAAATTATTAAATGCATAAATCATCAACGAAAAAAATAAATAATTATAATCAACGATATGACCCATTTGATACCACTTGTAGGTTCCAGGCGTAGTGGAAGTGCGTTGGTGGGTGTACCCAACTTTAATTTTATCGTTAACAATGATCAATTCGAGATCCGTCGCAATAATAAAACGCCAGATCTTAGGGATAGAACGAAGAACGGAAAATAAATAGGGGAGTCCTGGAACTATAGATAGGATCATTATATGTTGGTTATAATTAATTTAATTAATTGACAAGAATTGCCTTGATGGAATTCTTTCTTCGTTGATGTTTTCGGTCACGATCTGATGTGATCTGTCGTCACGTCGTAGAATCCAAGTGTAGGATTCCTCTAGCGGTGATCCACACGTGCTCTATGTATCTTTGGACGTCGTTGAAGGGATCTCCAGGTGCTAGTGCGGAAGAGCCTTCGCTTGTGATATCCTCCTTCAATCACCTTGATCCAGTGGAGGTGGATCTCTCTCTCGTAGCTTGAGAGCGTTCTTAGTGGAAAAGGAATTCTCTCTTGGCTTGAGAGCTTTTCCAAATCCATTGTGCAAAACCACACAAAAAAAATGGCTAAGATAATGAGAAATATATAATTGGGATTTTTAATTACATAGAATAATAAAATGAATTAATTACCTGAAAGCATTTATTCATTTCATTTAATTCTTAGTAATACCCCATGTCTAATAATAATAGTTCACTATTATTATTACTTGACATGCACCCAATTAATTACACCTAATATTATTTAATTAAATAAATAATATTATTTCTCATAAATTCCCAAAAAAACTACACGGTGTGTATATATTAATATACACGACATGTACTTTTATTTTCCATTTTTCTTTATTTCCTCCACCACATTTATTAGACCTTGAATAATGACTATTTATTTCTCAAATAAATATCACTGCATTACTCGCTAATAAATATATTATTTCACCCACAATATATTCTCTCGAATAACTAGTGTCGAAATAAATACAATCAGACATCCTTGAATAATTATTAAACCACAGTCAGGAATAATCTTTATTCAACTTGTTAAATTAATATTTAACTGTGATACTTGGACACACTTAGAGTGTAACCCTCTATCCCTCTTTCTCAGTGGCATTAGGCAGAGTCTACCTAAAGTCCAAGGTTAGTGTCTAGCAACACGCCAAGGCACCCATAGAGAAAGAAGTTAATGTCGCAACGATGTGTCACCTCCTATGAACACTTATCATGTAATGTAATCCCTTTGTCACGATATCTCATATCAAGCGGGTTGCATGCTAGTGTTATCAACCCATGTGCTCGATTATTCTTTCGTTGACTTTCTAGAATTAAACTTGCCCATTCCTCACAATGGCCATGGATTTATTTAGGCTATATCAATTCCATCAAAGGGCCTAAGATATCTACTCCTGTTATAGAACAGAAGGGATAAATCCTTTCTCGCATTATCTATTAATGCAGTATCACTCGTGACACACCCAATATATCCTACCTCACTGCGAACAGTGTGTCGTCACAGTTTTCGTCAATACATCTAAGTGCACGAGTTGTAATACTCATTAATACTAATCTTAAAGTCTAAGGACTAATACACACATCCGCAGATAGGAACATCCAATGACACTATGAAATGTGGATTTCTTACTGGTGGGTCTCGTTCTCATAATATCCTCCTCGATATTACCAAGGGCGCACACCATGAGAAGGTGCCTCAAAGTTTTATGAGTTCTCACCCCTAATGGACTATGTTATTTGTGTCCCTAAAATAACATCATCCGGCCATAGAACATATATTCAAGAATAGTGTTGTGACACTTCTGGGTTCTCATCATAACAGAGATCCGCTATGACCCTTTAATGCAACAACCATCCTTAGGGAATTATCACATGCATTGTCACATAGAAGAACAGTTAAGATGTGATAAGGTATTTATTAATGAATAAAGTACAATGTAGTTGGTTCTAGGCCACCAACTCCAACATATAGGGCTTTGACCTGAATGATGCAATGATTATAGGGTTTTGACTCAGATTTATGTGACTATACCATGGTTATATGGTTGTGGTTGGCATGGTCATAAGACATGCTCAAAGATATTCTGGTACAGTGTCGAAGCAGGATATTTTATCATGGTTATATGGTTGTGGTTGATGTGTGTAACATCTTGGTTCCGGAAGCCACCTAGAGGCGCCCTGTACCCGGTTGGTCACATGGCCTCAAGGGCATTTCCCCAAACGCCAGAGGCTACCGACTAGCAGCGAGGGTCTTGGGTGTGATAGTGGGGAAACTATGCCCTCATTGGCAGAGTACACAGCGGAAGTAAACAAAGCAGACAATAGAAGAAGCGGTAAATATCCAACAATAATAAACAGTGGAAGACTAAAACAATAAACAACTGGAGAACACATGTATATATGAAATGATGCACGATACATATGTCTAGGAAAGTAGTCAAACAAGTCACAATGATGAATACAATACTAAACCAAAGTACAAAAGAAAGAAAAATAAGTAACTCCTCAGCATCGCAAGCCTCAGCTTAGTCCCATGCTCTCCTGCTCCAAAGCAATCAAGTACCAGAAGTCGAAGGGAGTTTTCCCTTGTCTATACCTGCAACAACATAGTCTGTTTGGGCTCAAAAGTATGACCCAAACAGGGTGTGAGACTAAATCCCAATAGACAACCACCCGAAGATCTATGTCTTACAGTCAGTGAGTATATGGAAGGTAATAGTACATTAAGCAGTAAACAGTAACAATAAACAGCAAGCAGTAACAGGATGATATACAACAGTAATCAATCCACAGAACAACAAGCAGCAGAGAAGCAATCAGCTAACCACAACAGGAAACCCTCTAGGAAGTACTTGCATCCAACCCTTCTGGTCATATCCAAGAAGTACCAACAACCCTTTGGGAAGTGCACTCAGCCTAACCCCTTTGGTTTGGTCATATGAAATTATAAGAATCTCTGGGGAAGCTCGCTCGGTCAATTCCCCTTATAATCTAGGGTAGTCAGGGACTCTTTAAGGAAGATCACGCGATCTAACCCTCTTATAGCTCCAAGGTCTAGAAACTCTCTGAGGAAGCTCGCTCGGTCAATTCCTCCTATAGTCTCAGGTTTATCGCAAACTCTCTAAGGAAGCGCACTCAGTTAATTCCTTCTCTAGCCTGGAAAGGTTTTAAAGAAATTCAAAAAAAGTAAAGACTCTCTGAGGAAGCTCACTCGGTCTGCCCTCCTGTAGTCTATAATATCTAAGACTCTCTGGGAATCTCACTCAGTCTACCCTCCTGTAGTCTATAATGTCCAAGACTTTCTGAGGAAGCTCACTCGATCTACCCTCCTGTAGTCTATAATATCCAAGACTCTCTGGGAAGCTCACTCAGTCTATCCCTTATAGTCTATAGCACCAGGTTCTCACGGTCCCGTGCTAGTCAGTGCATAATAATGCTATAAGTCCAAAGTACACCTACAGAGCTACTTGGCTAACCAGTCTACAACAAAACAAGCATGTCAAGAATATCATTCCATCCTATAGTCACAAGGCATGGAAAACAGGTATAACGGCCAAAGACTAACAAGAGCCAAAGGTCATAAACAGAACAAGGCATGGGAAAACAATAGGGGCAAAACGGTAAACACGCAATACCCCGTTCACGGGTATTGGTGGAATTTGCACATAAACTCAAAAAATTCTAAAGGTAAGGCACACACCACCTACCTCGATGCTAGGAGATCAATATACTTTGACCATGAGGCTTGATTCTCCTTAGAATGACATAGATCTATGAAAATGCACAAAACATTCAACCCACGATATCTTGAGAAAGAGGGAGAATCATGGAATGAAACTCAAGAAGAAGGAAGAGACCACCACTGTGGTTCCAACGCAATCGACGGCGGTCGATTCAGCAAATAGACGGAGGCTCAGGGGCTCGGCAGATGTTCGCAGCCGTACGGGTCGCTCTCGATTGAGGAACCTGGAGAAGAAGGTGTTTTCGTTGATTAGGCACGACCCCGATCTATTTAATGAAAAAAACTACATGGCGTGTACTTCTGGGGTACACGACGTGTACTTGGCCTTTCCGTACTCCGCTTTAAGCGGCCTCCACATCACCCCTACACACCGTGTGTATGGCCCGGACACGCCCAGCACACGACATGGTGCTGCATCAAAGTACACGACGTGTACTTCGAAAATTTCCAGATTTTCCTCTTTTTCTCAAAAACGACCAGAAAAAGAAAAACATACCTGAAATGAAGATCCAGGTTCTTAAAAACTTCCCCCCTTAAATAAATTCATCCCTGAATTTCCCTATCAAGGTGTAGAAGAAGAAACCTCGAACAGCTCTGGCCACTGTGATCGTACATTGGTCTCCCTCTCCCAGGTCTTGTCATGTACTTGTCTGTGCTGCCATAGCACCCGTACCATAGGAACATACCGACCATGGAGAACCTTCGTACTGCGATCGACAATCCGGATAGGATGCTCCTCAAATGACGCATCTACTTAAAGTTCAACCTCCTAGGGTTGAAAGACATGAGACGGGTCTGAAAAATAACATTGGAGCTAAGAAATGTGGAAGACATCGTGCATAGCCCAGTACCTCTGAGGTAACTGCAACCAATAGGCAACCGGCCCAACTCTCTCCAACACCTCAAACGGCCCGACGTACCGTGGTGAAAGCTTACCCTGTCTCGGAATCCTCTTGTGTCCCAACCTCAGTGAAATACGCCGAAAAACCTGATCCCCGACCTCGAACTCTAGAGGTTGTCTCCACTGATCAGCATAAGACTTCTGTCGAGACTGTGCTGTAGCCATCCTCTTCTGAATCAACTCTATCTTCTCTGAGGTATCCTGAACAAGATGAGGTCCCAGCAAAGCTGCCTCTCCTACCTCCAGCCAGCATAAAGGTGATCGGCATGGCCTACCGTACAATGCCTCGTAAGGTGCCATCTTAATAGTCGCCTGAAAACTATTGTTATAGGCAAACTCCACAAGAGGAATATGCTTCTCCCAAGAACCGCCAAAGTCTAGAATGAAATCTCGGAGCATATCCTCAAGCACCTGAATCGTACGCTCATACTGTCCATCTGTCTGGGGATGGTATGTTGTACTCAAAAGTACCTGTGTACCCAAAGACTTCTGAAGCCCCTTCTAGAACCGAGAAGTAAAATGTGCATCCCTGTCTGAAACAATGGAGTGTGGAACTCCATACAGACGTACAATCTCTTGGATGTACAACCATCCCAGCTCATCAACGTTGAAGGTCTCCTTGATCGGCAAGAAGTGAGCAACCTTCGTAAGCCTGTTGAAGAAAACCCAAACAACATCACTCCCTCGAGGTGACCTCAGTAACCCAGTCACGAATTCCATCACGACATCGTTGCACTTCCACTCGGGGATGGGTAACTGCTGTAAAAGCACTGCTAGTCGCTGATGCTCCACTTTCACCTGCTGACAAGTAGAACATCTCATGACGAACTCAACAACATCTCTCTTCATGTAACACCCCGAGCTTCCACGGTACGCTTCTCTTTGAATAATACAGTAGCATGTGTTGTACGCAACTTCGAGTTCTAACACACACCACGACCAATCAAAGTAGCCGTTATGAATAGTAATACCTACTTTTTAAAATTTTAGAATTTTTATCTCTCAAAATGGACTTCATTTTTGGATTCCGAGTATCGAATTTATCCTAAGGTAAAATTTTGGTACTTTTCGGATAACTTTAATATTTTCATGAATAGTGAAAATTACTAAATTTTAATTAAAAACAATTTTTTTAATCAAAATAATTATTAGTGATAAATTATGAATTTGAGTGGTTTTAAAGTATATTTAGAATATATTTTTACCATTTAATACAATTTTGTTCATTGTACATAATTTTACAATTAAACCGGACATAAACAAGTGTCAATCTTTTGATAGTTATTATCTCTTAAAAACACGCTTTTTGTTTTAACAACAGGAATTAATTTTAAATGAATTTCTGTGACTTCTGTGTTTTGAATTTGGAAAAATTTATTCCATATTTAGAATCAGGATGTTCAAATTCTGTAAATAGGTAACTTTTATTTTTAGACATTTTGAATAATTACTTCGGTAAATATTTTATTTACCATGGTTAAAGGGTAAATCTGGTAAATAAGGGTTAACAAATAATATTATAATAATACTAAATTACCCTAAAACGGATCCTAACATTATTGGTTGATACATGTCCGACCATGGCCATCTTTGGATCGATTTTGGGACCCCATGGTGCCTCTTGTAAGTGATAGGGACACTTTATTTTAATTAAGTTAAAATGAATACAAAAATGACACAAGCATATATCTTTTAGAAAAACAATTTTTACATAGGGTTATATATATTGGATTTTCGACTATAAATATTAATTAGAAATATAACAAGATTTCCTACATAATGGTATTTTATTTATAATTTTTAGACATTAAATAATTTAATTTATTTATGACACAATGATGATGTAGTAATTACCATAATAGTGAAAAATTAAAATAATTGATATTATAAATACCCAAATAAATATAATTTGAGACTTTTAATGAATTAAACTAATTTTATAGGATAATATGACATATTAGGATTGATTTAATTAACTTTTTTTTAAGTAATCATTCTGTTATAATTTTTACAAAAGTCAATTATTGAATAGTGTCAAAATTGACATAAAAGAGTTTTTAAAACAAATATTATATTATTAATTGATATTAAATTCATAAAAAATCTAAGTTTCGGCCAAGAGACTTATATCATGATATTTGTATCATTAATGGACCACTTGGGGGTCTCTTTGATGTATATTGTAAGTTTATTAACTATATAATATAAAAATACAAAGTGACATGGTAAGTGTCAAACTAATTAACTAAGTGTTAAAACTAAAAGATAAGGTTAATATAATGACCCAAACCTGTCTAAATTCTATTGGTTGAGTATTTTTTGACCCATCCCCACCTTAACCTTTAAATAATCCACTTTTGAGCCATTATAAACCGAATATGAATTTATTATAAAATAATATTTCTAGCTTTTCCAAAGGTGCCCCTCACCCCTCTTATAAAAGGACACTCACCCTTCTCATTAATTCAAACCTTCAAAGCCTTTTGGTTCGGCCAAACCCTGCCCAAATACTCTCTCAACTTCCCTAACTTCATCATAGAGGCCTTCCTTTAGTCATAAAGTCATCCTATGGAGCCCTTTTGATCAAATCAAAAGGAAGAACCCGAAGAAGAGGTAATGATTTCACCACCCTTTTTCAAGTTCCTTTCTTCTTCCACTTCGTCTTTATTTGTTATTACCATTCTAAAATAATGAATCCAGTATCTACTATATAATATAATATTATTATAAATATGTTACAACCATATTCATTATTCTATCCATCCTTTGAATGACATGTCACCATACGTGCGTACGTACGGCTTACTGTCTCCACGTCGTGGTGTAATTGTTACTCAATATATTATTATTTGGATGGGTATAATAATGATTTGTAATTCATGTAAATAATAAATATAACATGATAATGATTCTATATATATGATATACCATCCAATTATATATTATTTTAATATCAAAAGAATGATATTTTTGCTCGTGCGTACGTACGGATTACCGTCTCCACGACGTGATGAGATTCATTTCCAAGTTCACCATTCATCGACGATTATAAAAATATATATTACTAATAAGTATGTAATATATGACATAATAATTCTACTGGAGATATATATATATATATATATATATATATATATAAGGATTTATGTACTTACATATATCTTATCCACTTACTTCCGTTCAATACTAAATGAAAACAGAAACAACGTTTATGCGCCCGTACGGACTACCGTCTCCATAAACGGTGTTTTTCATTTAATATATATGTCTATTATACATATTTATATTATAAATATATATGATATATTTATCATTTTTTATATTCTGGAAGTATTTAAATCATGGTCTAAGTGATACAACCAAGAGTGACAAGTTAAAACACATACGATAAAGAAAATGATTATTACCCGAAATGTTAACTTAACATGGAAATTATTATTAAATGGGTAATATAAAGTCATAAATGAATCATGTATGATATCATAAATATTAATATGGTTCTTATATAATTTAATAACATACTACGATCTTCGTACAAGAGGTTAAACGTACCCTCGACTAAAGTAAAGTGCAAGGTAATGGGTTTTCATCTCACTCCTTATTCCCGTGAGATTCATGTCATATTGCCACCATTACCTTTGTGTGGTGTATGTACTGACCATAATTATATTCTTTGTGTAATACACTTTAATTTATGTGTATTTACATATTCATTGTATGATACCTCTTTCATGGGTTGTATGTTTCGTAAGTTACCAAATTGGTAAGGGTTTATTTCGCAATCTCTTCATTATCCGAGGTTGTATATACGTAATAATCTACTCGGATCTCTTATCATCCACATCCATGTTTCTTAAAAATATATTTCAAAACATTTTTACTGTTTACAATAATATGGGTTAAAGAAATTTATACCCTTGTTTGACTTTTTATAAGAGGTTTATAAAGGAATCTTTCTGTCGTTTTCCAAACAAGGTCCTTTTTAACCTTTTTGACAAAATTAAGGTAAGAATGTCTTTTTTTTAACTTATACGGTGGGTGCGGTTATTCTCCGCCGTTATTACACCTTTTAAGCTTCCTTCACAAGCTTATAAAGATATTTTCAAAATAAAGGTTTTCTCTATAATTATGCGACTTTTAAATGATTTCAAAAAAAGAGATATTTCTATCAAATAGTATTGATTTCATCTATGTCAACATCCTTTGATAATTTTAAACTTGTTTGAAGTTGATTTATTATGATACAAATCATCCATATTGTATTTAAGGTTTTGTGATAATTTTGACTATGGATGAGTTATTTTTATGCCATTAATGGTTTATGATTAAAGTTTTTTCATTTTGTATGTTAGTTTTAATACGAATGTTTATGTTATATTTCATCCTCTTATTAAGATGAATGTGTTGGACTAGTATGTTCCGGGTTGGGGACCGGTAAAATTAAGCCCTCCGAGTTGGTGTCTGGTTATTAGAGGCACTCCGGGTTGGTGTCCGGTTATTAGGGGCACTCCGGGTTGGTGTCCGGTTATTAGAGGCACTCCGGGATGGAGTTCGGTTACAGAGGCTCTCCGGGTTGGGTTCCGGTTACAGTTATCCCTTAGGTCTTGGCACGAGGCCTCGACATAGAAATTAAAGTTCGGCATCATGCATTCCATCATTATGAAAGTGGTTAGTGATATTGCATGTGATTATTTGATTAGTAGAATATCCATGTGAATAAGTAAATGGAATTATTTCATTTTATTTCTGCCATATTATGCTGAAGTTCAATTTTAAAAGGCTTTTGTTTTAGTTTTATACATTTCTTTAAATGTTTATGCTTATTTTCGAAAGTTTCCACTATATTGCTTACCCTTACTGAGCATTTGAGCTCACCCATTTCTATGTTTTATTTTTCCTAGGATTCCAAGAAGTGTAATGTGATTGATATGCAGGGTTAAGCCAAGGGAATAATGGCGTTCATAAAGATTATTTATGTTGTTTTGTACGTCTTAAAGTGAAAATGTAACATTCATGTATGTGATCTATTTTTCCAAGACTGCTAAAGTGATCAGTCCTTCGGGACTTGATTCCTTGTAATCATGCCAATGTATTAATATAATGCACCGACTCTGGATAACTGGGGTCAGGGTGTTACAGTTGGTATCAGAGGAAGTTTAGCAATAACCTTGGAAACTAGATTTAGATAAACTCTGATTAGAGCACATAGCCCTAAGATAGACTTTGAGGATTAGTATAGAAGAACTTCCTATAATTTTGGTATTGTAGATATTTTGTGAGTTTTCTGAGCAATACATCCATGTCTGGATACGAGTAGGTAGAGGCGGTTCTAGCACAGATGTACCTAGGGGTAAAAACCGAAAACACCACTTTGAGCTAGACTCGAACGGGAACTGGTGCACGACAACGGGCCTTGCTGCACTCTTGGTTACGACACTCTCGGGGGATATGCTTAGGATAATTCTCATTTTTTTTACAAACCATTATGAAGGGCTCATGAGTATATACTTACTCAAAGAAAAAAAATTATGATTATGGATTATATCCATAAACTTTTCAATTTTCGTTAGGTATTTTACAAGTTTGGAATTATTCATTGCAATTCATAAACTAACCTAGTTTATGCTATTGTATAGAAATGGCGCCCAATAGAAGGAATGTGAACTCTAGTAATACGTATGATCCAAAGAGTAAGAAGGATCGTATCTTTCATGGTATTAAGCCATCATTTAGAAGTGAAATAGTTTCCCACGTATTATCATCATATGAAGAAATAGTATCATGTGTTGATAAGATGAGTAAAGAATTCTCGGAGTCCTATGGATTTTAAGGTAAACAAGAGAAGAAAAGGATGGAAGATAGAAATATGGATAAAGGGAAGAGGGAAAAGAAGAATTTTCCCATATGTGATAACTGTGGGAAGAAACACCCTGGAACTTGCCTGAAAGGAATGAGAGTTTGTTATAAGTGTGGAGAAAAAAGGGCACAAAGTACGTGACTGCAAGGGTAAGAAAATGGTTTCAAATGTACAATGCTTCATTTGCAAGGAGTTTGGACACTACGCGAACCAATGTCCCAGTCATCATACTATGCCGCAAATGATGCTATTGGATAATAATCAAGTTATGATACTACCACAGATGAAGAGGAATGACTAGTGTTCTTATGTTGTTATTTTAGAATTATTTCATTTAAGTGTTGTATCAATGATGTTCTGGAAATAAATAAGGATTGTACTGAAATACTATTTAATTAAGGATTTGAGATTTTATGGTACTAAGAAAAGTGACTCTACAACGAGTTAATTTTTTTTTTGAAATTACATGGTTGAAGGAAAGGTAAACCTTAATATGGTCCCAATATTGAGGTAGTGATTTTGGAATAATAGATGGTTGATTTTGGTAATTCAGGATGTTGCGATGTTGTAAAAGAATATATGAGGAAGGCGTTCACATGTTATTACCTGGCAAAAAGGATCCTTATTATGTTTAACTTCCTTGTAAATTTTGGACTGTGAGTTTGGATAATAGTATTTTGGATAAGTCTAATGGTTGGAATGGATTAAGTTTGAAAGGTTATTTTTTTTTTGGATTTTTATAAAAGGAAAACACGCAGACCGTGTGACGACCCGTCGTGTCGGACAAAGCTGCAGTAATCAAACCCACAACCATAGTGCAATTGGGATTTATCGCCTACCATTGTGCTACATGAAGTTCCTGGATGGTATAATGTAGTTTCTTTACATAAAGGGTCTGATATGTGAATTATAAATTCATTATATTTGGAACCCTATACGATTAGGATAAATAGAGTATTTTTGAGTTATATTATGTTTTGGGGTGAAAGATGAGTTTGTGGTAGAAATTTATAAATGGATAAAACTATAATTATAAAATAAGTATATCTCCTTATGATATTATCCAATCTCATAAATAAATTCCTCAACATTAATAAAAGGAACTTAGAACAAAAATGTTGTCCTAGATGGTACCTTAGATCATCACTAATTTATGGATTTGGGAATGTTGGCCTTTTCATAGCCATGTTCTCTACCACTCTCCATCATATAATTGATGGTTATATTTCTCTTCCATATCCATATTTTCCTACATGGAACCCTAGTATGTGTTATTTTCGGTAATCTTCATAATTTCCACTCTTTATTTTAAATAGAGGCCTCATTAATTCATTTTTCGATGTGGGATTTCAACTAAGATATTTTGAAATGTCAAAATTGTGTTATCCTAATACCTTATGTTTTGTTGAACCGATGGTATTTTAAATCATCATAGATTGATGAATCTAAGGACCTCAATTTTAAACTTGTTTGTGGTTGATGACCTCAATCACTACCTATAAATATTTACGTCTTTCTTCCAATTATATGTCTATAATTGCCACCGATTTCCTCCTAATCGAGATCATAATTTTGTGGTGACCCTGTCATTTCTCTTTTCATCTTGTTAAGACTAAATTTTATTAACCAAATTTCCGATGTGGGTTTTTCCACAAAGATATTTTCTATTTTCAACCTTTATTTTCAAAAAACAATATCAAATTGCGAGGACGCAATTTATTGAAGGAGGGGAGAATGTAACACCCCGAGATTCTACGGTACGCTTCTCTTTGAATAATACAGTAGCGTGTGTTGTACGCAACTTCGAGTTCTAACACGCACCACGACCAATCAAAGTAGCCGTTATGAATAGTAATACCTACTTTTTGAAATTTTAGAAATTTTATCTCTCAAAATGGACTTCATTTTTGGATTTGGAGTATTGAATTTGGCCTAAGGTGAAATTTTGGAACTTTTTGGATAACTTTAATATTTTGATGAATAGTGAAAATTACTAAATTTTAATTAAAAATAATTTTTTTAATCAAAATAATTATTAGTGATAAATTATGAATTTGAGTGGTTTTAAAGTATATTTATAATATATTTTTACCATTTAATACAATGTTGGTCATTGTACATAATTTTACAATTAAACCGGACATAAACAAGTGTCAATCTTTTGATAGTTATTATCTCTTAAAAACACGCTTTTTGTTTTAACAACGGGAATTAATTTTAAATTAATTTCTGCTACTTTTGTGTTTTGAATTTGGAAAAATGTATTCCATATTTGGAATCAGGATGTTCAAATTTTGTAAATAGGTAAATTTTATTTTTAGACATTTTGAATAATTAATTCGGTAAATATTTTATTTACCATGGTTAAAGGGTAAATCTGGTAAATAAGGGTTAAAAAATAATATTATAATAATACTAAATTACCCTAAAACGTGTCCTAACCTTATTGGTTGATACATGTCCGACCATGGGCATATTTGGGTCGATTTTGGGACCCCATGGTGCCACTTGTAAGTGATAGGGACACTTTATTTTAATTAAGTTAAAATGAATACAAAAATGACACAAGCATATATCTTTTAGAAAAAACAATTTTTTCATAGGGTTATATATGTTGGATTTTTTACTATAAATATTCATTAGAAAGATAACAAGATTTCCTACATAATGGTATTTTATTTATAATTTTTATACATTAAATAATTTAATTTATTTATGACACAATGATGATGCAATAATTACCATAATAGTGAAAAATTAAAATAATTGATATTATAAATACCCAAATAAATATAATTTGAGACTTTTAATGAATTAAAATAATTTTATAGGATAATATGACATATTATTATTGATTTAATTAACTTTTTTCGAAGTAATAATTCTGTTATGATTTTTACAAAAGTCAATTATTGAATAGTGTCAAAATTGACATAAAAGAGTTTTTAAAACAAATATTATATTATTAATTGATATTAAATTCTTAAAAATATAAGGTTCTTCAAAGAGACTTATTTCATGATATTTTTATCATTAATGTACCACTTGGGAGTCTTTTGGATGTATATTGTAAGTTTATTAACTATATAATATAAAAATACAAAGTGACATGGTAAGTGTCAAACTAATTAACTAAGTGTTAACACTAAAAGATAAGGTTAATATAATGACCCAAACCTGTATAAATTATATTGGTTGAGTAGTTTTCTACCCATACCCACCTTAACCTTTAAATAATCCACTTTTGAGCCATTATAAACCGAATATTAATTTATTATAAAATAATATTTCTAGCTTTTCCAAAGGTGCCCCTCACCCCTCTTATAAAAGGACACTCACCCTTCTCATTAATTCAAACCTTCAAAGCCTTTTGGTTCGGCCAACCCCTGCCCAAATACTCTCTAAACTTCCCTCAATTCATCCTAGTTTCCTTCCTTTAGTCATAAAGCCATCCTAAGGAGCCCTTTTGATCAAATCAAAAGGAAGAACCCGAAGAAGAGGTAATGATTTCACCACCCTTTTTCAAGTTCCTTTCTTCTTCCACTTCTTCTTTCTTTGTTATTACCATTATAAAATAATGAATCCAGTATCTCCTATATACTGTAATATTATTATAAATATGTTACAACCATATTCAGTATTCTATCCATCCTTTTAATGACATGTCACCATACGTGCGTACGTACGGCTTACCGTCTCCACGTCGTGGTGTAATTGTTATTCAATATATTATTATTTGGATGGGTATAATAATGATTTTTAATTCATGTAAATAATAAATATAACATTATAATTATTCTGTATATATGATATAACATCCAATTACATATTATTTTAATATCAAAAGAATGATATTTTCGCTCGTGCGTACGTACGGATTACCGTCTCCATGACGCGATGAGATTCATTTCCAAGTTCACCATTCATCGATGATTATAAAAATATATATTACTAATAAGTATGTAATATATTACATAATAATGATACTAGATATATATATATATATAAGGATTTATGTACTTACATATATCTTATCCACTTACTTCCGTTCAATACTATATGAAAACAGAAACAGCGTTTATGCGCACGTATAGACTACCGTCTCCATAAACAGTGTTTTCCATTTCATATATATGTCTATTATATATATTTATATTCTAAATATATATGATATATTTATCATGTTTTATATTCTGGAAGTATTTAAATCATGATCTAAGTGATACAACCAAGAGTGACAGGTTAAAACACATACGATAAAGAAAGTGATTATTACCCGAAATGTTAACTTAACATGGAAATTATTATTAAATGGGTAATATAAAGTCATAAATGAATCATGTATGATATCATAAATATTAATATGGTTCTGATATAATTTAATAACATACTACGATCTTTGTGCAGGAGGTTAAACGTACCCTCGACTAAAGGAAAGTGCAAGGTAAGGGGTTTTCATCTCACTCCTTATTCCCGTGAGATTCATGCCATATTGCCACCATTACCTTTGTGTGGTGTATTTAATGCCCATAATTATATTCTTTGTGTAATACACTTTAATTTATGTGCATTTACATATTCATTGTATGATACCTCTTTCATGGGTTGTATGTTTCGTAAGTTACCAAATTGGTAAGGGTTTATTTTGCAATCTCTTCATTATCCGAGGTTGTATATACGTAATAATCTACTCGGATCTCTTATCATACACATCCATGTTTCTTAAAAATGTATTTCAAAACATTTTTACCATTTACAAGAATATGGGTTAAAGAAATTTATACCCTTGTTTGACTTTTTATAAGAGGTTTATAAAGGAATATTTCTGTCATTTTCCAAACAAGGTCCTTTTTAACCTTTTTGACAAAATTAAGGTAAGAATGTCTTTTTTTTAACTTATACGACGGGTGCGGTTATTCTCCACCGTTATTACACCTTTGAAGCTTCCTTCACAAGCTTATAAATATATTTTCAAAATAAAGGTTTTCTCTATAATTATGCGAATTTTAAATGATTTCAAAAAAAGAGATATTTCTCTCAAATAGTATTGATTTCATCTATGTCAACATCCTTTGATAAATTTTAAACTTGTTTGAAGTTGATTTATTATGATACAAATCATCCATATTGTATTTAAGGTTTTGTGATAATTTTGACTATGGATGAGTTATTTTTATACCATTAATGGTTTATGATTAAAGTTTTGTCATTTTTTATGTTAGTTTTAATACGAATGTTTATGTTATATTTCATCCTCTTCTTAAGATGAATGTGTTGGACTAGTATGTTCCGGGTTGGGGACCGGTAAAAGTAAGCCCTCCGGGTTGGTGTCTGATTATTAGAGGCACTCCGGGTTGGTGTCCGGTTATTAGAGGCACTCCGGGTTGGTGTCCGGTTATTAGAGGCACTCTGGGATGGAGTCCGGTTACAGAGGCTCTCTGGGTTGGGTTCCTATTACAGTTATCCCTTAGGTCTTGGCACATGGCCATGACACAGAAATTAATGTGTGGCATCATGCATTCCATCATTATGAAAGTGGTTAGTGATATTGCATGTGATTATTCGATTATTAGAATATCCATGTGAATAAGTAAATGGCATTATTTAATTTTATTTCTGCCATATTTTGCTGAAGTTCAAGTTTAAAAGGCTTTTGTTTTAGTTTTATACATTTCTTTAAATGTTTATGCTTATTTTTGAAAGTTTCCGTTGTATTGCTTACCCTTACTGAGCATTTGAGCTCACCCCTTTCTATGTTTTATTTTTCCCAGGATTCCAAGAAGTGTAATGTGATTGATATGCAGGGTTAATCCAAGGGAATAATGGTTTTCATAAAGATTATTTATGTTGTTTTGTACGTCTTAAAGTGAAAATGTAACATTCATGTATGTGATCTATTTTTCCAAGACTGCTAAACTGATCGGTCCTTCGGGACTTGATTCCTTGTAATCATGCCAATGTATTAAAATAATGCACCGACTCTGGATAACTGGGGTCAGGGCGTTACACTTCATACCTGGCCACCAGTACTGGCAGTGTAGATCACGATACATCTTGGTGACGCCAGGATGAACTGCCCAAATTGAAGAATGAAAATTACACATCAGTTCCTCGCGTATGTCTACTGGAACCCATACGTATCCCTAGAAACGCAAGATCTCATCCTTACCCACTGTCCATACAGGAAGAGGATCCTCTCCTAACACACTCTCCCGCAGGACTAGGACTTCTGAGTCTGATAGCTACCTCATCCGTACCCGATCGCGAAGAGTTGAGGTAACAGCTACAGAAGAAAGAAAAGTTTGTCCATGTCTGTCATGCACCTCCAAGGGCATCTCAGAGAACAGAGCCATAAGCTGCCACTCACTGCTGGCTTCCTGAACTGCCTGAAACTGAGTTCTCCTACTCAACGCATCAGCCACCACGTTGCCCTTTCCCGGTGTATAGGCAAGCTCAAAGTTGAAGGATTGTAGATAATCAACCCACCTTCGCTATCTCAGATTCAGATCTCGCTGAGTGAATATGTACTTGAGACTCTTGTGGTCGGTGAAAACCACAAAGTGCTCTCCCATAAGTTAATGTCTCCAAAAGCGTAAGGCATGAGCAACAGCTACCAACTCCAGATCGTGTGTCGAGTAGTTCCTCTCATTCAGTCTCAACCGCTGAGACCCATAAGCAACGACCCCATCTCCCTATATAAGCACAGCTCCCAACATGATACCTGAAGCATCACAATAGACTGTATAGCTCTTTCCCTGGCTCTGGAAAAACTAGTATCGGTGCTGAAGTCAACCTCTCTTTTAGCTCCTGAAAGGCTAACTCGCATGAATCTGACCATAAGAACTTCACCCCTTTCTTGGTCAGACCTGTCGGTGGTGCTGTAAGGTGTGAAAAGTCCTATATGAAATGCTGGTAGTATTCAGCCAGCCCTAGAAAACTTCTCACCTCAAAGACATTCTTCGGTTTCTCCCAGGAAACTACAACTCTCACTTTCTCTAGGTCTACAGATACTCATGTATCTGAGATAATGTGACCCAAGAAGTGAATCTGATCCATCCAAAAGTGGCATTTTGAGAGCTTAGCATATAACTGATGTTCTCTCAGTGTACTCAGAATGATCTCAAGATGGGTAGCATGGTCGTGTCGAGTGTGAGAGTACACCAAGATATCATCCACGAAAACCACCACGAAAGAGTCCAAGTATGGATGAAACACTCGGTTAATCAGTGCCATGAAAACTCCAGGCGCATTCGTGAGACCGAATGGCATGACCGTATACTCGTACAGACCATACCTGCTTCTGAAGGCTATAAGAGCTATATCTGATGGTCTAACGTGCAACTGATGATAACCGGACCTCAAAACGATCTTCGAGAACACCCGAGATCCTCGAAGATGATCAAAGAGGTCATCGATCCTCGACAAGGGATATCGGTTCTTGATCGTCAACTGGTTCAGCTTCCGATAATCCATACAAAGCCTAAGGGTGTCGTCTGCCTTCTTCGCAAACAGGACAGGTGAACCCCAAGGATAAGTATTGGGTCGGATGAAACCCTTTGCCTGCAACTCCTCCAACTACTTCTTAAGCTCCTGCAACTCAGGTGTAGCCATCCTATAAGGAGGAATGGACACTGGTGCTGCCCCTAGCACGAGCTCAATCGATAATTCTACCTCATGCTCTGGAGGGAAACCTGAAAAGTCCTCTAGAAAGACATCCCTGAAACGATCCACCATTGGAGGAAAGTCTAACTGTGAAGTTCCCTGGTCATACAGATAAAGACTGGCAATCTGGACTGTAACTCCTCCTAGACCATGATGCTCTGGTCCAGCTCTACCCGCCTGAACATCCCACTCACCTCTATGAAGAAAAGATCTGCCCTCTGGTGATATGAAACTCACCCTGCGACGATAGCAATCGACGACTGCCTGGAAGATAACTAACCAGTCCATACCGAGAATGACATCATAGCTTGTCATCTCTAGGACATAGAGGTCTCATAAGAAGTGAAACCCTACAACCTCAAGAGGGAACTCTCTGCACTGACGTACGCTAGATGTCCTCGTTCCCAACGGTGTATCAGGAGTCAACATGTCAGCAGATGAAAAGATACAGAGCCCAAGGCTCTCCACAACAGCAACAGAGATAAAACTATGTGAAGCACTAGTATCGAAAAGGGCTGAAGATAAAACTAAGGCTACTAAGATCGTACCTCAAATTTTAGAAGGGTCGGGATCCTTCTCCTGATGAATCTGCTCCACAAAAAAAGTATGGCTTGTACCGCGGCCCTGCGCCCCTGGCTGACCACTCTGAGTTGATCCACTCTGATGTTGCTAGTAACCTGGTGACTGGACACCACGGTCGTGACCTCCACCTCGGCTCGAATGGCTAGAAGAACTCCAGTTCCCAGACTGGTGAGAAACTGGTGATATATCACCTGAATATGGGGTCATAGAAGAACCCCTACCACCAGTTGTAGGTGAGAAGATCTGACAAAAACGCTGAAGATGGCCCATTTGCTGCAATATCGACACTCCACCGGGTCTCTCTGGCACTGAGTCCTAGTATGCCCACTCCTACCACACTGGTAGCATACTACCTGGCTGCCTGAAGATGCATTCCACCTACCCCGATCTCCTCGAGCAGACTCCCTGCGGCGCTTCCTGCTATCAGTAGGAGGAACACTGACTCTGGATGTCGAACCGCCCTGGATCACTAATCCAGAATCCCTCAGATTGCGCTCAGTGATCAGTGCCTGGTTGACGATAGAGGATATCAAAGTCAACCTGAAGATGTTCACCTGGGAACGGATCTCCTGCTTGAGACTGTCCTCGAACTTCCTAGCAAGGAACAACTCATCACCTGCTGGAATCGGCGTGAAGCGTTGTAGCTCGGTAAAGCGAGACGAGTACTCAATAACAGAAAGAGTACCCTGATCGAGACTCATAAAATCCCAGGCTCGGTCGGCCCTTAAGGTCTCCAGATAAAAGTAATCATAGAAGATGTTCCGGAACTCATCCCAAGTCATACTCTGTTGGTGCCCAGACTGTGAGATCACCTCCCACCACCTCTTGGCGGTGTCTCGGAGCATATAAGTAGCCAGCTTTACCCTTTTCTCTAGAGGTATCTCCAGGTGCTCGAAGATCGTCAGTGTGGCCTCTATCCACGACTCTGTAGCCTGGGGTCCTCCATCCCCTGAGAAAGTAGGAGGATGATGCTGCTGGAAAACCCGCGTCAACTCAGCCATCGACGGGGCAAGAGGCAGTGCTCCCTGAAAGGTCTGCATCATCCTCAAGAAGTCCTCCCTGAACTACGCATTGGCACCTGCAACGGGTATAACTGCTGGTACCAAGGCTGGCACAACAGGAGGATCTGCAGGAGGTTTCTGATCGGCCATTTCTGGTGTCTGATCACCGTCTGGTAGCTGACGTACAACCAGAGGACGTCTCGGAGGCATGGCTCTGAAAGAACAAAAGAACCCCTTAGATCAGTAATATCAAAGACTGGGAATACAAGAGTACAAGACAGAAACAGGAGAAAGAAACATTTAAGTTTTACACAACACGACTACACGACGTGTATAAAACTACACGGCATGTTCTTTAAGCCATTCACATGGGTGTGCACTCTGCTACCTCTGGTCGTGTAACACCCCAGACTACACGGCGTGTTTTCCCTACACACGGCATGTACTTGAACTTTATTCTCCTGCCTGAGTCTCTTTACACGGCTAACCCACACGGTCCTCTTAACCTTAGACTACACAGCGTGTTTACTAAGGACACGACGTATACTAGACAAACCTCAGCGATACGTGTTGTTAGTTACACGGCCGGTTACACGGCTGACCCTTACACGGCGTGTTCTGAACAAACACGACGTGTATAAAAGGGATAACACAGACCCGTGTTGTTCGTGACACGACTAGGTACCTAGAACATGGCTACATGGTGTGTTCATACCAAACACGGTGTGTACGACACGAGCTTCTCTGACCCGTGTTGTTAGTGACACATCCGGGTACACGGCTCACTACTACATGGCGTGTAACGAACGTACACGGCGTGTTCCTGAAAACTTTTTCACCACCCCGTGTTTCTGCTCACACAGTCAGTGACACAGTTTAAAACTACAGGGCGTGTATTCAAGTACACGCCGTGTATTCTGGGTTTTTCCGGACAGTAGCTCAGAAACTGCACCGAAGCCCAGAAAACACTGAAAAACAAACATGGAGGTGCCAAATTCCGATCCTTGAGGGCCCATACTCCCTGCGAATCAAAGCTTGACATCTCCTACATATCATATACAAGGATAAGAAGTCAATGATCAACCAAGTTCAGATTCATGAGGGCCCATAACACCTCAAGAACCAAAATTTGGCGTTCATTTAAGTAAACGTACAATACAAACAAATTATCTGTTAAACTGCAGGGATTATATCAAACATCTATCACAACAGCATGCATAATCTACACAACGTCTATCACAACAACATGCAATCGCTAATTCACCCTAGATGGCATGGAAAGAATGCATGACATGTGATTTATAACAAGTGCCTATATGATGCATTAGATGGAATACCCTTATCTAGGTTGTGACAAAAATAGAACCGCAATAGCACAACAATAACAACACAAGGCATGTGAATCACTCTAGGTGAAATCGTATCAACCGTAAAATCTCAAAACCAGAAAACTGCAATAAACGAGGTAGATTGGCTTTTCCCTGTACACGGGTTAGCTACTCCCAGGCACAAATTATTATCAAGTACCGAATCCGTCCTATCCCTGGATAAAGGCTCTAAATAGTAAATTAAGAGAAAAGAAATCCTCTGATACCACTTTGTAACATCCCGGTTCCGGAAGCCACCCAAAGGCGCCCCGTACCTGGTTGGTCACATGGCCTCAAGGGCATTTCCCCAAATGCCAGAGGCTGCTGACTAGCAGCGAGGGCCTTGGGTGTGATAGTGGGGAAACTATGCCCTCATTGGCAGAGTACATAGTGGAAGTAAACAAAGCAGACAATAGCAGAAGCAGTAAATATCCAACAATAATAAACAGTGGAAGACTAAAACAATAAACAACTGGAGAACACGTGTATATATGAAATGATGCACGATACATATGTCTAGGAAAACAGCCAAACAAGTCACAATGCTGAACACAATACCAAACCAAAGTATAAAATAAAGACAAATAAGCAACTCCTTAGTATCGCAAGCCTCGACTTGGTCTCATGCTCTCCTTCTCCAAAACAATCAAGTACCAGAAGTCGAAGGGCGCTTTCCCTTGTCTATACTTGCAGCAACATAGTCTGTTTGGGCCCAAAATCATGACCCAAACAGGGTGTGAGACTAAATCCCAGTAGGAAACCACCCGAAGATATGTGTCTTACAATCAGTGAGTATATAGCGGGTAATAGTACAGTAAGCAGTAAAAAATAACAGTAAACAGTAGGCAGTAAACAGTAAGCAGTAATAGGATGATATATAATAGTAATCAATCCACAGAACAACAAGAAACAGAGAAGCAATCCGCTAACCACAACAGGAATCCCTCTGGGAAGTACTCGCATCCAACCCTTCTGGTCCTATCTAAGAAGTACCAACAACCCTCTGGGCAGTGCACTCAGCCTAACCCCTCTGGTTTGGTCATACGAAATTATAAGACTCTCTGGGGAAGCTCGCTCGGTCAATTCCCCTTATAGTTTAGGGTAGTCAGGGACTCTCTGAGGAAGATCACGCGGTCTAACCCTCTTATAGCCCCAAGGTCTAGAAACTCTCTGAGGAAGCTCGCTCGGTCAATTCCTCCTATAGTCTCAGGTCTATCACAGATTCTCTAAGAAAGCGCACTCAGTCAATTCCTTATCTAGCCTGGAAAGTTTTTAAAGAAATTCAAACAAAGTAAAGACTCTCTGAGGAAGCTCACTCGGTCTACCCTCCTGTAGTCTATAATATCCAAGACTCTCTGTGAAGCTCACTTGGTCTACCCTCATGTAGTCTATAATGTCCACTAATTTCTGAGGAAGCTCACTCGGCCCACCCTCCTATAGTCTGTAATATCCAAGACTCTCTGGGAAGCTCACTCGGTCTATCCCTTGTAGTTTATAGCACCAGGTTCTCACGGTCCCATGCCAGTCAGTGCATAATAATGTTATAAGGACAAAGTACACCTACAGAGCTACTTGGCTAACCAGTCTACAACAAAACAAGCATGTTAAGAATATCATTCCATCCTACAGTCACAAGGCATGGAAAACAGGTATAGCGGCCAAAGGCTAACAAGACCCAAAGGTCGTAAACAGAACAAGGCATGGGAAAAACATCCAAGCACAACAATTATCCACAAACATGATCAAATTACCTCTACACAAGCATACAAGAATGGCAGGAAAACAACAGGGGCAAAACGGTAAACACGCAATACCCCGTTCACGGGTATTGGTGGAATTTGCACATAAACTCAAAGACTTCTAAAGGTACGACACAAACCACCTACCTCGATGCTAGGAGATCACTATACTTTGACTACGAGGCTTGATTCACCTTAAAACGACGTAGATCTACAAAAACGCACAAAACGTTCAACCCACAATATCTTGAGAAAGAGGGAGAATCGTGGAATGAAACTCAAGAAGAAGGAAGATCTCACCGCTGCGGTTCCAACGCAATCAACGACGGTCGATTCGGAAAACATACGGAGGTTTGGGGGCTCAGCGTATGTTTGTGGCCGTACGGGTCGCTCTCGGTCGAGGAACCTGGAGAAGAAGGTGTTTTCGTTGATTAGGTGCAACCTCGGTCCGTTTAATGAAAAAAAGAAACTACACAGAGTGTACTTCTGGGGTACACGGCGTGTACTTGGCCTTTCCGTACTCCGCTTTAAGCGGCCTCCACATCACCCCCACACACCGTGTGTGTGGCCCGGACACCGCCAGCACATGGCTTGGCGCTGCATCAAAGTACACGGCGTGTACTTATAAAGTACACGATGTGTACTTCGAAAATTTCCAGATTTTCCTCTTTTTCTCAAAAATGACCAGAAAAAGAAAAATATACCTGAAATGAAGATTCGAGTTCTTGCAATGTGGTTATAAGACATGCTCAGAGATATTCCGACATGAAGCTGAAACAGGTTGTTGCTGCATTTTATTAATTGTTGAATTAATTAATACACATGTTTATCACTTTATTGCATACACTTCTTATTAGACTGGTTAGTTTAGACATGGGGGTGTTGACCTATTGAGTTATACTAACACCCTATTCGGGTTGTCATTTGGTACCTGATCATATTACGTGGATGCAGGTTTGGACAAGGGGTAGATGACCTTGTAGTTGATTGGTTACTTGCTGGATGGGTTGGAGTTTGGAGGTGGGACCAATGTGGGGTTTGAGACCGAGAACTTTTGAGTATTTATTTGAGTCTGCTAGTCTTTTACTTGTATTATTTCTAACATGAAATTCAATTGCATTCCAACACAGCATTACATTATTCCTTTATTATTTATTGGATTATTCAGTTGGCTCTTGTTGTTGTTTTCCGCTATGCTTGTAATTTGATTTATTTCATTTATATGGTTTATTTTCTACTCCTATGACATTTCATACGAGGGGGTATAGTCTCTCCACTATACATTTCACACCGCCGCTGTTAGTCGGTAGCTTCTAGCATACAGGGAGGCGTGCTTGACGTCTCGTAACCAACCCTTTTTGGCCACGTGAGAGTGTCAGATCGGGGAACGTTACAAAACCACTTTCATTGAGACTTGTTGCCCCCAAAACGATTATTCATGCATCATTGAGATGTTGTAAACCTCCAATAGTCATTGTCGTTTCACTAACTAGTATGTCTCTATTTCTAAAAGTACTTTCCACATTTCCTTGAGAGTATTTTTCACCACTATTTTTGTTCTAATAATCATTCTTGACGTATCCCTTCTTTCCACAATTGTCTCTACTTGGTATGGATTTGTCTGTATGTCCTCATTGTTCTCACGCCAACCTTTTTCTTCAAGAACCGCAACTGAAACATCGCTAAAGAGCAATATATTCGTCAATATATTGTTGGTGAGGTTGATGATGAACTGATCATACAGATCTGGCAAGTTTTAGAGTAGAATCTATGCATGTTCATTATCCCTAAATTTATAGCCCAACACTATAAGCCGAGTGAACATGGTATTCAAGGTGTTGATGTGGTTGACCACCAATGTTGACTCCGCCATTCGAAGAGTGCATAATTTTATCTTCAAAAACTTTTTGTTGTGCAGTGACTTGACATCATACAACTTTTTTAGAGTATCTCAAATTTCATTCATCATCTTTTTCTCAGCAATGCTCAATAGGATTCCATCCGCTTAAGCCAAACGAATGTTGACAACAACATTCTCATCCATGTCATTCCATTTCTCATATGTTACACTCGTCGGTCTTTCACCAATCACCAATAGACAATTATCCTCCCATAACACCACTTGTATCTTCATTTTCCACGACATAAAATCATTTCTGTTGGATTTTTTGATCTTAAACTTCACCGTCATCTAGACACACTGTTAGTCCAGAGCCTCATTTGTTCAGCAACAATGCATTTAATAATCTTACTATTTTTTCGAATATGAAAGATCCATAGTCGCAATCACAGAACATACTCAAATTTGTGAGAATTATTAATACTCAAAAAATGAACACTACAGAGTCGGAACCTTCCATTAACACCACTGGTTGTGACCGAATATGATTGACTATTTGATGCAATGATAATTACGAGACAAAAAAAATGCAAAATTGCATAAATAAAATGAACACTAGATGCAACGTGAAAAGCTCTCCAAAACGAAGAGGGATAAAAAATCATGGATAAATAGAAAGATCTCGCCAAAATAAAAGTTGGTACACACTCTCGCCATTACAAGAAGAATTTCCATGAAAGGTGATGAATGATTGGAGATGATAAGAAAACCAAGGGAAGTCTCTCCCTTTTATAGGATGCTTTCAGCCTTACCCAACCCTTCCCCGCTACTCTCAATAGTTGATGGGGCTGGCCACCCACCACATCTTCCCCACCCTAAAGAAGGGGGCAATGATGTTTGTGGAAAACCGACCACATAAACTTCCTCATGCAAACTTGTTGCGCAAACCTTTTTTGAATGTTTGTGACCGGATTTTCTAGTGGAATTTTTTACTTTTGTTTATGTAATCCTTATTTAGGCAAATAACTGCCTGATAGCGTTCAAACTGCTTGATAGCGTTAAACAACAATGAAAACACAATATACATATATTTTATCTTCAAAAATGATAAATGCAATTAAAAGTTGGAATTTATTTTAATTAAGGATTGTTAATTATTTTTTGAAAAAGAAATAAAACTGCAGGTAGGACTTGAACCCCACAATGACTCACCTACGAACCCAAACCACCGACAACCACAACGGACCTTTCGACCTTTAGCTTTTGGTTTTTAGCTCGGGGGAATAATAACGGGGGACCAAAAGTCCCCCCTAATACCCAAAGAGAATCATAGCCAGTTTCGTAAATAGTGAAAAAACGTTGTTCATAGAACTACGAGGGTATTAGGGGACTTTTGATCCCTCATTGTCATTCCCCCTGCCTTAGCTTTTGGGATGTATTTATAATTATCTAAGTAATTCATTAAAATAAATCGTTCATATAATCCGACTGTCGAGTTTATATGATACGCGGGTCGGCGGGAGAGAGAGCCGCAATGGCGCGGGAATCCGCTTGCTGGAGATTCAAGGGAGATGGATTGGGAATTCGGCTCGCCACCGGAGGCAGATAAAGTATAAGGCGAGCTTCTACGGGACTGCGGATCGACGGCAGGGGAAAACGGGGCGTCGACAGGCTGCGGATCAACGAAAGAGAGGGGAGGAGGAAGTCGTTGCGGGGCTGCCGATCTCGTGGAGAGCAAGGACATAGAGGGAAGAAGGAGATCGTCGCGGGGATCTGGATCCCACCAAAGATTGAGGACAGAGAGGGGGTAGGGGAGACGTTCGCGGCGGCGCTGCTGATCGAGAGAAAGGAGACACGGCGCGCCGTAAGGTCCGTGAGTGGGGGGCCGGGCTTTAAAGTGGGGTGCAAGCGCCATTCTGGTATATAGTTTTTTTAGCTTTGTCATTCCTAAGCATTGTTGTGCACTGAATTTTCCGTCGGTAGATTTTCATGCCTGTTTACCGGTGCTGGGTAGATTGAGTTTCAATGTTTTCCTTTCACTCTCAATTGCAGCTTAATCTGGGTAGGGTGGCTGAACACTTGATCAGCACCATTGAAGGAAACTCCAGAGTTCATCACCTGTGATTAGTCAACATTGTAATTTGTCCGAATCCTTTCTCTGGATTCTTCTAACTTCTACTGCCGTGAAAGAACAATCCGTTTGGTACAACGGAATTGATGGCTTGGAAGCTGAAATGGAAAAGGGTATAAAAAAATCTGGTGTTTGATACCTAAGAATTTAATTTCACGTGGAACTCAATTCCATCAAAATCAAAACCCAAGTGAGTTTCATCACGAGGAAGGAAAGTCTGATAACTTCCACGGAACTGATTAATCTTTTGGCATTGCAGTAGGCATGCTCGAAACTGAACACGTGAAAAGCCTTTTTCCAACATAATTTTCATGCTCATCCATTTGTCTCTTAACTTGCTATGTTAAATTATTTCAGATACATTAAGTATTCTACGAAGGAAACATATAAAACTCTTAATAAGGATGGATCTTTCATTTTTTTAGGAGAAATCATGGGCATTCCATTTCTATCACAGTGCAATCGTTTTTTTATCCACTCACTACTGCATTCTCAAACCATCTTGTGTGCTATCTTAATCTGCTGTTTTCTTCCATTCTCTTTGATCCTCTTGTTTTTGTTAGGTTTCCAGCCTAACAGAAGGATGCACAGTAGAAACTAGGTAGAGAAAACAGAAGAAACTGCACAAGTATCTTTATTATTAGCAGGAGGTGAAACAGATTTACAGTTGGGGGAGAAGTAGAAGAAGAGGAAGAAGAAGAAAGGGAAAGAACTCTCTCTTCAGGAAAGACCATTTCCGGGAGCTGAGGTGAGACCTTCCAGGGACCCGACCTCCTAGCCGCTGCCAAGCAAATTGCCAAAATGATTCGTGTCCCTTCCCAGCTACCTCGCTCCAATTTATTACCCCAACCAAACACAACAACCCACAACCACCCCAACCTACTAATTATAACAAAGTACAATACTACCCTTGCTACATATCAACACATGGATAACCCCCCGCACTAACAACCCCCACGTTCCTAACATTACTGCCTTTTTGAAAAACCACCTTGTCCTCAAGGTGGACCTCTAATACCACTGCTCGATTTCTTTAACTCTGAATCCACAACCTCTTTTTTAGCACCGGAGCGGCAGCCCCCTATCGGTGTCTTCAACGATGGCTTTGTGTGCACTGGACACACTCCCCAGCCGTGAATGAGTCACCAATATGATTCCCACTCCACTAGTTGAAGTAGGTGGATAGCGTTTCCAATATAATTCCCCTATGAAATTGTCAACAACAAAATCTCCTAACTTAGCTTCGCGGATGTATACACCTCCACAAAATTCAGGAAAACCAACAACACAATCTTGAGCCATACTTTGGACTTCTGCTTGAGTTGTGAGCTGAAATTACCCGTCTCTTCTAGTGTACATTGTAGTCTGAAAAATCTATGAAGGTTGTGCCCTTGGTGGAGGTTTCGGCGGTGGCCTAAGCATCAATGCAACAACTAAAACTTCCTCCATATCAACAATATTTGGAACATGATGTAACACTTTCCGATGTGGTGGTTCTTGTGCCTCCATGCCTAACATGATGTAACACTTTCCGATGTGGTGGTTCTTGTGCCTCCATGCCTTCTTTTCGGTCCCCTGCAACCCATGCACCACCCACCGTTCAGCCTTTGAATCTCACCTCTGCTTATAGCCTTCCTTCAAGTGGCGCTCTTCCGGTTTTTTTTTGGACCATCGAAGAATCCTTTGTGGTACTCAGACAAACTTCTACCGCACTGCTACATCACCAAACTCGATCATATGTTCACTAGCTTTGTGAGTCATCCAATCCTCTTTTACTAGCGTTGTGGGTGTTACTCCCAGCATTGACCTCGCTACAAACTTCTGGAACATTAGGTTCATCTCTTGTGTTCTAGTCGCAAAGAGCAGAAGGCGAGATGTCTTTCTCTAATCCCTGGCAATCCCGTGCTACTAGTGCCGGGTTCGCTACTAAAACAATAGGCTTTGAAGACTAACTGAGGACAAGCTGTTCCTCGACATACCCTTCCATCACAAGTTCCCGGAGTTGTGCCCGCAAGGACTACTGCTGCTCTTGGTGCTCCGCCTGTACCCTAGCAAGGTTTTTTATAGACGTTAGTAGCTCCTGCATCTCAACAACCCGTGCATGAAACAATTGCTCAAGTTCCGCCTCCATTCAATCCCATGTTCGTCTAGCAAGAATGATCACACGTCTGGCGCTACTGCTCGTAGTGTTGGTACAAAATTGATCATTCCGACAACAGTTGCAAGAAATCGTCCCGATATCCACTGTTCGATCGGCCTGATCGTCAAACTTCTTACGTCCGAAGCGGTCTTCCTCACTAGCGCACAATCACTGGCCAACTCGCCTCACAATTGCGGCTGTGCCTTCCGCATCAACTTTTTTTTTCCTTTCACAATAAAGAATCCATTTCTTGAGTCCGTTCTGCTTCTTGATTTCTCTCTAGAAGTTTTTCTCTCAACGAAAGTACCAATTGTTAGGTTTCCAACTTAATAGAAGGTTGCACGGTTGAAACTAGGTAGAGAAAACAGAAGAAACTGCACAACAAGTATCTCTATTAACAGCAGGAGGCTAAACATATTTATAGTTGGGGGAGAAGTAGAATAAGAGGAAGAAGATGAAAGGGAAAGAACTCTCTCCAAGGAAGACCACTTTCGGGAGCCGGGGTGAGAACTCCCAAGGACCCGACCTCCTAGCCGCTGCCAAGCAAATTGCCAAAATGATTCATGTCCCTTCCCAGCTACCTCGCTCCAATTTATTACCCCAGCCAAACACAACAACCCACAACTGCCCCGGCCTACTAATTCTAACAAAGTACAATACTTCTCTTGCTACAACTCAACACACGGACAACCCCCCACACTAACAGCCCTCACGTTCCTAACAGTTTTGCTTTGATAAAACACCCTCTTCTTATTTATAGCTCCAATTTTGAAATGGGAAGTGCACTCTCATGTGACTTGTAGCTTAATTAACTCTCTCCACAAAATTAGTTTGCTACTGCTGTTAAATTTGTGGCTATTTGAAGGATTATTTTACATGGTTATTTTGTTGAAAGATATATATTATGTCTATTATCAGTTGAAATACAAAATTTTATTAATTTTTCATCGTTGGATTGTCCAGCATTATAGTGATGAGTTTACCAAGATTTGTGCGCCCCAGTGGAGTGGATTGTTGTTCAAGCCAAAATCTGTACGTGGCAAATTGCGGGCCTGCTGTGGGGTTGTCTTTTGACAATATAGCGTCTGTCTTTCGCTCGTTTGGAGAAGTGGAGGGCGTCCATGCTGCTGATGAAAGCGGCACTCGTGTCATTGTTTCTTTCACCAAAGAGAGTTCTGCCCAGGCAGCATTAAAAAATTTAAATGGACATCCTTGCCCTGATCTCGGAGGCCGTTCTCTGCACATATGTTACTCAATACTTCAAATACCTCGCAAGGTCCACTGCTGAATTGTTTTATACAGTTTACTTTGAAAAAGTTTCTATGGACTTCCTCTCCTCATATCTTAGCTTTTGAGCCTATGATTTATCGTACTATTTCGGGGAAGCTTCATTAAGTTTTTATAGTCATGATTTTGTGATATTATACTGAGAATCTGCCGAAATGTTGTATACAACAGGTTTATATTAAAGTCGTTTCGAAGTGATAAGATCTCAAGCACAACATCTTTAACAGTCACATACGTTTATTGTTCTACTTTGTAGTGGAAAGAAAGAAACTGCCCTCTACTTAGCCAATGGATCTTTGAACACAGCTTCTAGTTTTTGTAAAACTCCTTTATTTGCTTTGAAATCATTTTGCATTTACCCTTCACCAATTTCATGTTCTAATTGCAGTTTTGGTTCAGGTCAGCGATTTGATTTCTGTTTTCCTATCAGCCTCTGAGCTGGACATTCCAGGGGTATTCTTGTTCCATGATTTTGTCAATGCTAAAGAAGAAGAGGTTTGGATTTTTTTAACGAGTATTGTTGCTTGAAGCTTCTTTGGGCTTCATAACTTTCTTTCCTTTTCCCTTTGCTTTGCAGGAGCTGCTAGCATCAGTTGATTGTCAGCCTTGGAGAAGTCTTTCAAAACGGAGGGTTCAACATTATGGGTATGAGTTTTGCTATGAAGTGAGTACAATTTCTCCTAAATATAAGGCCGTTGATTGTGTTTTTTCTATCAAGTGAGTACAGCATTATGATTATGGTTTTTTTATGACTCATCACGGATTTTACAATGGCAATCAAAGGAAAAAGGCACACTTAAGCACCAAATCTCTAAAACGCCTTATGCAAGAGGCATTAAAAAGGCGCATCCCTGAGTGAAATAAATCACCTCAATAGGGTATAATATATTCCAACTTACAAAAAATGTATAGTTAGATTTATAAAAAATTAAGTTAAATGAAAGATGTATAATAATAAAATTCAACCATAAAAGTTAACTCATTGACAAAATATCAAAAGAAAATGATACAAGGGGAGTGTTGATGTTTATAATAATAAAATCCAGTGCCTTAGGCGGTGAGGCGCTCGCTGTTCAACTACAATGGATTTTACAATCACATGAGCATTTGTGTTGTAAAATATGATAAAAGGGGAGTCGTGCTCGTTATAAAATAAGCGAGTAGAGAGCTATTTAAGTAATTCTCACCAAATTATACCGATAGAAGTGGAGGAATGAGATGACTTGTCTTGGGTATATTATGTTTGGGAGAAAGTATTTGAGTTCAAACTTAGTGATTGATAATAGTGGGATGCACAATTTATGATTGGACTTGTATTATAGGATATATGATTAATTTCATTTTTAAAAGGCTCAAGATCAAATAGAATATCTATAACAACAAATCTTGTCTCGTACCATCCTTCTGATTGTTGATGTATTTTCTTGTGTGGGTTTTATATCCTACATTGCCGGTCCCAAGCCTGAGTAAAAGTGGAGGGTTGCATTAGGCAGTCAACAACCAATGTAAAACCTCATCAAATCTTTTCATGACATGGATAAAATGTATCAATATGTTAATACTAGGTCGTTGTTTCGGAAGTAACGCACTTTATTGCTTGAGTGTGGTGTCAAATGAGCTAGAGCCGCTACATCGACGCCCGAGTGTAGTGTTAAATGAGCACGGGTCTTCACACCTTTTTCTGGATGGATGTGGGGGGTAAGGAAGGTAGTCCAAAATCACAAGTTTAAGATAACTAGTTGAAATATTGGAACTATTACAGATAAATCTATGAAATTGGAATATGCTATTATTAGAAGAGAGATTAGTGTATTGTGTTTACAAGGACTAAATGGGTGGAAAAAAAGGCAAAAGAATTGGATAACTCCGGTTTCAAATTTTGGTACTTGGGTAAAACTAAGACTAAAAATGATGTTGGTATTATGGTAAATAAGACTTTAAGAGATAAAGTAGTTGAAGTCATAAGATCAGGGGATGAAATCTTTGCCGTTAAGATAATTGTAGGAAACGAGACTTTCAACTTTGTTAGTGTTTATGCTCCTCTAGTAGGTCTAGATGTGTAACAACAAAAGTTTACTTTTTGGGTTAATTTAAAAACTTTGTTTCAGAGTTTACCGCAACATGAGAAAATTTTTATAGCTGGTGACCTAAATGGGCATATAAGAACAAATTTTAGAGATCACATATATTGCCATGGAGGGCTTGGTTTGGGTGTAGTAAATGATGAAGGACCAACTATCTTAGACTTCGCCTATAGTTGTGATTTTGTGGTTGCAAATACGCTCTTTGAAACTGGAGGAACATCTTATTACTTGTAAAAGCGAGTCACAAGATCTTAAATTGATTATTTCTTTGTAAAAAGGCTGAATATAAAATTTGTTAAGGATTGTAAGGTTATACCCAGTGAAAGTCTGACCACCCAGCCTTGTTTATCAGTTTTAGACCTACATGTTAAGAATTACAAGAGAAATATGAAACAATTAAGGAATTCAAGAATCGGATGGTGGTGCCTAAAGGGTAACCTTATAATGGAATTTAAGAACAAACTTTTGAAAGTAGTGAATTGAGAAGTTCAAGGAACCTCCGACTACATGTGGAATGAGGTAGCTAAAAATATTCGCAATATAGCTACTTCTATTTTATGAGTATTAAAAGGATTTTCTTCAAAAGGAAAAGAATCGTGGTGGTGAAGTGAGAATATCTAACTAAAAGTTGAAGCGAAATGAGAATGTTTTAAAACTTTACACCTTTGTAGTAATGAAGACACTTTAGCTTGATATATTGTTCCTCGTAGAAAGGTTAAGAAACCAGTTAGTGATGCTAAATCTTATGTTTTTGAGGAGTTGTACCATTCATTACACACTAAGAATGGTGAAAGAAAAAACTTTAGCTAGAGGCAGAGAATGAAAATCTAGAGATTTAGATCAAGTTCGGTGCATAAAAGATGGAGAACATACTGTAACGGCCTAGACCTTTCTTGACCTTTACTTTACTTCTTTTGGGCGTTGGAGGTGTCAGGAGATGGTTGTAGGATGGGAGGTGATGTCGCTGAAGCTGAGATTTCAGTTGGAAGTGGTGCATCACGACGTGACCATGGGTGTCGTGGCGTGCTCACGGCCTACCGCGGCGCAACTCCCTTAGTTCTGTCTTTTTGGGTGTTGTTGCGCCATGGTGATTTTGTCGTGCCGTGAGCTTGGTTTGGGGTTGATCGGATTTGAGGTGGTCGCGTGAGGTTCACACTGTGGTTTGAGGAATTCACATGTTGTGATGTGATTATGTTTGTCATGCCGCGGCCTTCCTCGATTATATCGAATTAAGGTTGGTTGATCGAGTTTTAAATAAAGGGAAGGTAAGATAGGTCACGACGTGATTTTCGGAGATCCGTTTGATTTAGCCCCGTCACGGCGTGACTATCACCTGCCATGCTCTGTGAAGGATGATGATATTCCGAAAACCGCTTTCATATGTCGACATGGGCATTACGAGTTCGTTGTGATGCCATTCGGTGTAACGAATGCTCTAGCCGTGTTCATGGGGTTGATGAACACAGTGTTCAGAGAGTTCCTAGATAAGTTCATGGTGGTTTTCATCGACAACATTCTTGTGTACTCTGTGTCTGAGGAGGAGCATGCAGAACATCTGCGTGCCGTTTTGGGAGTTCTTTGTCATCATCAGTTGTTTGGGAAGTTATAAAAGTGTGAATTTTGGGCTCATGAAGTTCTTTTCTTGGGGCATGTGGTATCCCACGAGGGAGTAGCTGTGGACCTTTCACAGATAGAAGCAATTATTTCTTGGAGAGCCTTTAAGGCAGTGGCATAGGTGAGAAACTTCCTTGGTATTCTAGGCTGTTATAGGAGGTTTGTAGTACCCCCGGTTTGAGGTATATGGCTTTTGTTTATGCATTTTTATGTGTTTAAAGTGCATGGGATGAGTTGAGAAGTGGTTGGGAGAGTTTGGAATGATTTTGGATGAGTTTGGAGACTTTTCTATGGGTGCACGGTTTGAGCACGGTTAGTGGAAGCCGTGCGGATTCCCCAGGAAACCGTGCAGGGGGAGACAGTAGGCTTCGCACGGCCTGCGCACGGTTTGCCAAACCGTGCGAGGAAATCGTGCGGACCCTAGCTCTCGAGGCAGTAGCGTGCGCACGGTTAGCGCACGGTTTGCCAAACCGTGCGGGCTAACCGTGCGGCCACTTAAAAATAGGGTTTTAAAACTCGGGCTCACTCGGGCTTGCCTCATTCCTCTCTAAATTTCCTCCCACTCGAAGCTCACTCGGGATTTTCGGTTCTCAAGGGTTGGAGGGGCTCTCCCACTCGATTTGGAAGCGTTTTGAAGAGGTTTCTTGGCGGATTGAAGGTGGTTTCTCTCGGGTAAGTCTCTCCTCTTGGGTTCTTTGTGTTTTCCTCTAGATCTGCTATTCCCTTTTTCTTGGTTTTCTAGATCTACACTTGTTGTGTGTAGATCTAGGGTTGTGGTTGCCTTGGATGATGTTTTTAAGGCTTGTGAATGTTAGGGAAAGGGATCTAGAGAGGTTTCGATGGTGCGTTCGCCGGATTTGAGGTGCGGTTGTTTGTGGGTCGATTTCTCGGGAACCCTAAAGGTAGGTGGCTTCTCTCTCGACTCCACTTGGTTAGAACTAGTGGTTCTTTGTTACAATTTATTGTTGTACTGAAAATTAATTGTGATTTGTTATGTGAAATTGGTTGGAAATCCATTTGGGAATTTTTGGGAAAAATGGGGTTTTGTGGTGAAATGTTACTGTTGTGGATTTTAAAATGGGTTGTTGAGATTGGTTTGTGAAAATGATTGATGGAAATGGCTTTCAATAAAGATGTTTTATTGAAAGGTTTTTTGGCATGGAAAATGGTTTTCAATAAATGGATGATTTATTGAAGTGGAATGACATGCGATGGAATTGGTTGTTTGCATGTTGTTGTGACCTTGGTGAGTTTATGCTTGGTTTGGCTTGATTGAAATGTTGTGCGGAAGTGGGCGGGAAGTCCCACTATTATGAGTTCGGCGGGAAGTCCCACCGTTACCGTTTTGGGTTGTCAGGTAGTGGGCGGGAAGTCCTGCTAGCTGAAGATGGGGTGAACGAGTTGGGCGGGAAGTCCCACTGTTATGGTTGCTTTGTTATGTGTTGCTTTGCATAGATGGAATTTGTTGTGGAAATGTGAAATGGTTGAATTGGCTCTTTGCGTGGCATGATTGATTTGGCTTCCTTGTGTGGCATGTTTGGCCTATGACATGATTGTTTGGATTTCCCTGGGTTTACTTGGTTTGGGCAAGATAGTTGGGTAAGGGTGTGTTGACTTATGGTAATGGATGCACTTGTGATTATTTTATATAAACTATTTTATATAAATGTGCTAACGGTTTTATCATAGTGGCGTGTGTAGGGAAGTCATTTGGGGAAAATCTACTAAGTTTTAGTACTCATCCCCTGCTTTAGCACGTTGGTGTCTTTGCAAATGTTGTGTATTGTGACGTGGGCAAAGGTAAGACATCACCCTCCTTTAGTGGAGCTTTGTGATCCCTTGGTGGAGCTTGGAGCGTGGAGCTGTGGTGGTGTCATATAGCTTGTGTGGTGTTTGGTTGTTTAGTTTCCGCAGTGTACTCTGATGTTGTGGAAATGTCTAGTTGTATTGGTTTTGGGATGTATTGTGGAACAACTTGGTTGTCCTTTGAGAATACATGTTTGAATGTTTAATTGACATGCATCATATAGCGGCTGTTAGTGGATGGTTTGGTTGGTTTTGTCTTAAGGGCAAATCGTTCCCCAACTTGATCTTGAAGTCCTCGACATTTATTGCCAGCTTTTGGCGTCTTGGGAACGTCGCTTAAGGCCAAGTAGCCCTCACCGCCTCCTCAAGCCAATGAGGTAGGGGCGGGGTGTTACACGGGGTACCCTTGATGTCTCATTACTATATCATATACTCTCTTGTATGCGAGACTTGATGAGAGTTGGCCAGGGTGAGGCAGAGAACTTAATATATTTGTTTAGGTGACGAGTTAGGTTCATTGTCGTTCACTGTGCTTTAACATGCTTTCTTTATCTTTTGCACGAGAGGTCCCAGGGAAGATCCTACCGAGTATACTATTATACTCACCCTATGTATATATAAATTGTTTTTCAGGTCAATCGGAGCGGGTTGGAGATCGGGCTGGATATTACTAGCTCGTAGTTTCACAGGAGTTGTTTGAGTTTTGTGGTTGCTGTGGTCTTTACCTTTTTGGGTACTTATAGTTTTCCTTTCAGTTATAGTACTGTATGGCATTGCATGTATGCACTTGACATTTCTTTTATATATATGTCCGAGCAGGTGTTGATTGGTGTATCTGTCTTACCTCTCTCTCCCGCATGTTTTTTTAGAGGGTAATACCTCCCATTGTATGATTATTATACCCTCAGTGCTAGTCGAAAACTCGGGTCCTACTGGAGCCGGGACTTGGGCAGTCACCATCTCCCTTCTCTCATTGCTGGCTCAGGAGGGGTACCCTTTGAGGGAGGGGGTCGTGACATACCCTTTTCAAGAATGAGAAAATTAAGAAAAGATGAGGATACTACTTTAATAATCTCTTCAATGGAGAGTGAATGTGTGGGTTAGCCTTAGATAATCTAAGCGTTAGCAGATAGGAACTCGAAAACAACTATTATTGAAACGTTTGACCTTTTGAGGTTAAATATGCTTTAAAAGGATGAAAAATGGTAAAATAGTTGGGCTAGATAACATCTGCATTGAAGTCTTCAGAGGAGTTGGGTATTAATTGGCTCACTAAGTTATTTAATGAGATTATGAAATTTAAGAAAATGTTCAATGAGTGGAGGAAGCATTATGTAGTACCTGTGTATAAAAATAAAGGTTGCATTTTAAGTTGTGGAAATTTTAGAGACATTAAGCTTAATAGTTATACCATGAAACTTTGGGAGAGATTGACTGAACTGAGGCTTCGGAGGGAAACTAAAGTTTCAGATAATGAATTTGGTTTTTTTGATTGGACGTTCAACAATGAAAACAATTTTTTTGATTAGAGGTCTGATGGAGTATTATTGGAAAAAAACTCAATATTTGAATATAGTTTTTATTAATTTGGAAAAGACATGATAAAGTTCTTAGAGTGGTTTTATGGAAAGCTCTTAAAAGAAAAAAGGTGTAGGTGGCGTATATTAAACTCATCCAAGACATGTATGAAGGAAGTTTGACTCGAGTTGTAGGTGATATACTACAGAGTCCCTTGCTTTGACATGACTTCATCAAGGTTCAGCTTTATGCCCTACCCTTTTGCTTTGGTCTTAGATGAACTTACAAAACACATTTCAGATGAAATATTTAATTGCATGCTTTTTGCGGATGATATAGTTCTCATTGCAGAACCCAAAAAGACTATCATTTTTAAGTTATGGAGATAGACTTTAGAATCTAAAAGGATTATAGTAATGTTGTGGATGTGAGATTGAGAGCCCGTGTTATTTAAAAAATTGACCGTTTTCGATATTTGAGCTCATTTTGTAATATGATGGTAGTAATAAGGTAGTTATCTCTCATAGGATTCAAATTGGATGGATAAAATAGAGAAAGACTTTTTAGGTGCTTTGTGATCATAGAATTTCTTTGAAATTGAAGGGTAAATTTTACAAGAATGTTATTAGACTAGCTATTCTATATGGCAGCGCCTTTGATGTGGCACTGGACAAAAAATAAGGGTTGCAAAAATGAAAATGTTAAGATGGTCACATCGACATACCAAGCTGCGACATATCATTCCCGCCCCCTTGAAGAACCACCTTGTCCTCAAGGTGAGTAATACTTCTTGAATTTTTTGAAGGCCTGCTACATTGATACTGTTGCGTTGGACGGACCTGGAGGGCCTTCGTTGTTCCAAATACATAGACTGCATTCTCAACAACATACACCTACGCCACAACCAAACTGAGTGATAACGAGCTGTTGAAGCATCACCAACTTCAGCTCGACAACTCCAGCTTGTATAACCGGCTAACATGAGGAAAATAGATAACATCCAAGCAACTCCAGTTTGTATCACTGGATTCTGACAACACCAACTATTATTCTGCCCCGCAACACACATTTCCGCCCGCTCCCTAGCATCGCCATCATCAACACCTCTAGTGACCTCATTGTGATCGAAAATTATCAGCATAAGCTTTTTACATGCCTCAACATAAGCTTTTTACATGCCCCTTAGAAATGGTTGTTAAAGCAGCTAAAGCTCAAAGCAGTAGTTGGCTGCTTCGTCTCCTGTTCAGCTCGTTGCTGCAGAACATGAAACTCAGCTAGAGCCCATATTTGTGCCTGCTCAGATTGCAACACCTCCGGCGTTTGCCCCTTGTTTCTTTCTGGCCGAGCTGGATTAGAGACAAGATGCTCCTTGGTAAACGCTGCTTCCAAGGCCTGAGGCCTAACCCCCTGGACAACCAAGCCGCTGTAGCCAAATTCATCCGGAGCCCCCATCCCTATCAGCCATCCCCTATTTAATATCCCCCAACAACATCTACTAACTACAAGTTACAACTAACCTCTTACTATGTATTTACATCACTGCCCCTGTCATTTATTACTCACCCAACATGCTCCCTAGACTGCCCTTGGCAGTTTATTAATTCCAGCGCTCCAGCACCTATCTCCCACGTCCCTACGTAGTCAGCACCTTCAACTGCATGCTTATGGCTTGATCAGACTCCAAGTGGGAGATTGTTGGATTGGTGTAGCCCGATTCGGTTGGGCCGAATGCTTGTGGCCCGCAACTATCGCGCGCCGAGCTCCGCAGTGAGCTCGTTGGGGGTTGCAGGGGGCAACGCGCCCCTGCTCTGGGGATCCGGGGGTCGAAGGTATTCGGACCAAATTTTGAGGAACTGTAGCAACTCTGACCACTGTAGTAGAGTTGACCGACCGACACCGACCGACACTGTAGCAGTGCGGACTTTGGAGTCAACTTTACTATTGCACTTTTGACTTCCAGCCGGTAGCCACTGTAGCACTTTTGACTTGAGTGACCGCTTTTTACTGTAGCGATGCGGACTTGCTATGCGGAATAGTGGATCGTCTTCCTCCTTTTGTAGCCCATTTTCAGGTTAGGATTTGTGTGAGAAATTCCTGTAATTTGTGCTCCCGAATCATAGTGAAGTTCTGCCTCTCTGTGGACTTAGGGATTATTCCCGAACCACGTAAATTTGTGTGTTCCGTGTATTTTCTTTTATTCTGCATTTTCTTTTGTATCTTGTTTCTGTCGTTGCGACTCTCGATGCTTCCGCAACAATTTTTGGAAAAAATATCAAATAACAAAAATCTCAATTTTCTCAAGCCATAAGGGGGAAAAAATAGAAACAAAAAGAATTTGACGCTGCATCAGTGCAATGCCATATTTGGTGTTACACTGTACCCTACCACTAAAATGAAGTTGGGTATATCATCCAGCTGGAGCTCTCCCCTTACTCTATTTTGGCGGGTTTACTGCAAAATTGCGCCAGTTGGAGATGCTCTTAGGATGGTTTTTAATAATTTTAAATTTTAAATTGTATTGTTTATCATACTTTAATTTATTGATAATATTTTACTTTAATATCAAGATATTTTAAAACTAGTTTTGGAAGCGAGTGGTATATAATTATATAACCATTCATTAACATGAATAAATAAATGAAAAATATACGTGTGAAGTGAAGCATTATTGTGCATAAAAAATATTAATATTAATAAATAACTTGATCTACCAGTGCTGCCTCTGTTACAGACAAGGAATATTAATACGAAGGAGCGTTTGGGCGAACTTCCATCATTTGTTTCACCTGTTCTTGAACGACTCCGATCATTCCCCCACCTCGGCACAGCTAAAGATTTAGCTCTTGACCAATTGACGGTATTTCTTAATGCGATTGATTGAAGTTGGAAGATCTAGGCATTGTTTGGCTGTCTATTTATTGTTAAAATCTGCTTTTTTCATTACAGGTTAACGAGTACCCACCTGGGGTGGGGTTGTCCCCACACATAGATACCCATTCGGCTTTTGAGGGACTAATTTTCAGCCTCTCTTTAGCAGGGCCTTGCGTTATGGAATTCAGGAAATACCCAAACAGTGCCTTGAGAAGGGCCATCTATCTTCCCCCATGCTCAATGCTCCTGTTATCCGAGGAGGCTCGCTATGCTTGGCATCATTACATTCCTCACCATAAGGTGCATTTTGTCGTCCCTGAGTTTGAGAGTAAGGCTGCGTTTGGTTTTGGAATTTTGTGTGAAAACAGGTTTTTGCCCTTTACAGGTGGACATTGTGAAGGACAATAAGATCAGAAGGAATGCAAGGAGGGTTTCTTTCACATTCCGTAAGGCGAGTAGCTACTTCCTGCAATAGGGTGGGCTTGATTCTAATTTTTGTTTTAATGTTCTTGTGACAGGTTAGTAGTATTGTTCTTTTGAGAACAAAAAATCATTACAAAAAAAAAAAAACTGCTTGGATCAATATTTTGAAAACCCTGCTCAAAGTTAGTCTTGGTAGATTTTACATTAATTTGACAGATCAAGTTGTAATCCGCAGGTTAGAAGCGGGACTTGCAGATGCCCATTTCCAGAGTATTGTGACTCTCAGAAGTAAGTTTTCTATGCTTGTTGGTGAGATTTTGATTTATTTTTGTCTGGTTTTTGTAAATATTTGCTGTTTTTATTTTTAAATATAAAATTTAGTGAATTAAGTAAATGGAAAAAAAATTAGAAAATGAAAATAGAAATGTTAGGGTGTTTTGGTTTTGAAAATATTTCTTTTAATTTTTTGCGTGTATTGGTTTAGGGAGATGAAAAAATTTAAAAAATGAAAATGGGAATAAATGTTTTTTAAAAAATAAAAAATATGTATTTTCACGTTTCTTGGTAAAAAAAAAAAATGCAAGAGCTGTGTGCATAATTTATTGTTTTCTCTTACGATTAAAAAGGGACCTTGTTTCATGTTTTTATGGATTTGAAAACCTTTGATAATTAGCTCCTATACTTTTCAAAATATTTTTAAACATATTTCCTAATACCTTTGTTCCAAATTTAAAAAATCAATGTTATTAAAACTAAATCCAACCTTCTCAAAAAAATATAATGAATCGTTTAATTGACAAATATTTTTTAGAAAATAACTGAAAACGATCAGATATTGGAAAATAAATGGAAAACCATAAAAAATTGGTTGGATAATTAATTTCTATATTTTTGTTTTTTTGTTTACTTTTGAGAACATTACCCAACATATTTTTAGATGCATATATGAAAAACCAGAGTAGATGTTTTCCAAAACTACCGTTTATATTTTTTTGTTTATTTTTAAAACATATTCAATTATTTGAATAAAAATATTTATTAGAAATTAAAATTGAGAATGGGAGATTTATTTCCTTAATACTTGTTTTTATGTTTTCTAGAAAATGAAGACACATGAGCGAAGTTCATTGACAAGGGGAGTGGAATAAGTGGACCATTGGTATTGGTTATGTTTGATGGCCCATTTAGTTTTATTATTTTATTTTTAATATTATGTTATTTTTATCATATATTTTTATCAATAGAAATCTATTGTTAAATCCATATTTCGGATAATATTAACTGAAGTGTTTAAATATTTTATGTTATTGCGCGGTTCAATATTTAGATGAAGACATGAATTTGTTTTGTTTAATGACAAACTAGTACTCGTCCTTGCATTCACACGATGATATGATTCAAATTCTCTAAAAAATGATCCATTGCTCGATAAAAATTCATGATCCACTGCTCAAATAAAATAAATGTTTCAATGCTCATAGAAAAATTCAATGCTCAAATTAAATACATGATTCTTTGTTTAAAGATGGTACATGATCCAGTGAACTCAAATAAGAGAAACTCCCTCGTCAATATCAAAGTAGAGCATTTTGAATGTGTGAAACATATGATTTGGTAACCTACAAATAGAAATATCATGTCATGTTTAAATTTTGATCAACACAAATAGAAAATGGCATCACAATGTTATAATTAATTTTAAGAAATACTGTAATAAAAAACTCTTAGATGTGGCATGTGTTCAAAAATATAACATACAATCATGGACAACATTTCCAACTATTTGAAGACCACCATAGTTTTCTAAAAATGAATTTGATGGGGTAAACTATATATATAGTAGGAGGTGATAGATAATATATAGTAGGGGTTGAACCAATACTAAGGAATAGAGTATATAGGAGTTGAAGCAATAGTAAGAGTTTTGAAACAATACTAAGCTCGAAGTAGGATGGTATACAACAAGTGTTGAACTATCAAAATATGTCTAAAATTTTGTAAAATACATGACAAACGCACCTAAAGACTTTCTCCCATTGTTTTGAGTTTCTTCAGTTAACAATTGAATTGCACCATGAATATTATCTTGCTCCGTAAGAAATACTGAAACATCAACCATGAGCTCCTAAATAAGCATATGAGAAATAAATATGCAATATTACATTTTTAATACAAATTATTTGTATTTGATATCAAACTATGAGATACACCATGAATAATATATGTGTGAATGAAAACAATTTCATAAATGCAAATTAAAACCATTTGAAGGATAAATCATTGATAAGAATATGATCCAATGCTCAAATAAAATACACGTTTCAATGATATAAAAAAACATCCACCAATCAAATTAAAAGCATCATCCACTACTCAAATAGAGTACATAATGCATTTTTCAAAAACATGTATCATAAGAGATATATAGTACATGTACAAGAAACTAATAACTGAGACTAAAGAAAATGATATGTTGTATTTCTCCAAACTGAAGTTACAGTAATCCCTAAAACATTGTAATTAGGAAAGAAACCATGCATTAACATACATTTGAAATAAGAAAAAGTAATAATGAATATAGAAATATGAGAATTCAAACTGTTAATGTCAATGTAAAAGAAAAAGATTCAAACGAGAAAACATAACAATATGTTTACAATGAAATCTTTCTATTAAAAAAAGAAGCTGAGTGTTGTAACAGTAACTTCTCGTTTTTCATAATGCCTCATGTGTTCCTGGGATACTGTTAGCATACAACCATGTTAGTAAAATCCCTTCAGCAGAGGTGTGAGTCTTTGTTGTAGTGGAGCCCCTATCCTGGATGTGTTCACTGTGTTGTAGAACCTTACAGTAGAAAATGCAGGTGAGAAAAAATACTGGGAAATAAGTTATACATAAAAAATGGAATAGTAAAATACCTCCATCATTGTGGCATCATCTTAAATCAAATGAGTTGTTGCAGCGATCTGCAAGTAGCGAATTGGCAATTGGGACAACAACAACAATATCAGCTAAGGAAGAATGACATAGGAAACGAGTGCTCGTGGATGACCTTGTTTCTACCTCTCTAGATGACATACAACAGTTCCATACATGCAACTTTAAACAGATTTCTTATATGTTTGGACATTTTAATATTCAGCAAAGTAGAGAAAAAGGTTTTAAGAGTGTTTTCCTATGGTGGGTGCGTTTCAAGGATGTCAAAGACAGTGGCAATGCATATAGGGAAAATGTGAGAAGAGAAGAGGTGCACCGTGATAGATGAAAGCGGGTCTGCTGCCTTTTAGCTAACAAAACAACGATTCAACTTCAACCATCAAAGGGCACTCGTCGATGACCATTTGAATCCGAACCTTTTAATTAAACCTTATACAGGGGCTGGAGATATTGTTCTGGAATAACATAAACCAAGGTCTTGTATGCAGTGGCTGTATGGTGCATACAACAGTTCTTCCACGCCAATCATATCCTCGACACAGATAGACCCACCACCGCTGCCACAACATAGTGAATTTTTTTTGTACATAACAATTGAAAAAAATTTGAAATATAAAGTTTAAAAATTAGGATAATTAGTAATGAAGTATCACAAAAACAATTTATGTAGCACATGTAAGACTTATTATGCTGTTATGTACACTTTCTAGACAATCAACATTATTTTTACATTAATGTTCAAAATTTAGAATGAATATTAGTCAAAATTGAAATATGAGTATTTGACAAAATACATTACAGTATGATGAATCATTAATGAACATGTTTACTACAGTATGATTATTATAGGTAAGTAGTGATATAACATATATTAAAATCACAAAATAGTGATACTTAATATTGGACATGATTATTTCTGGTAAATGGTCACAATAGTTAATGAACATGATTATTATAGGTAAATGGTCACATAACATATATTACAGTATGATGAACATTTAATGAACATGATTATTCAATATTTCGAAATCTCAAAATAGTGATATATAATATTGGAATACAATTGGACAAAATATATAGAACTCATTATGAAAGGTGTACCTCATTCACACACATAATACTGTACAACTGTCTCTTGAAAATGACAAATATGAGCCTACACATACAAAGTAAAGAAATTAGTGAAACCAAAAAACGACCAGGTGGAAATCTTGTATTATAACTCCATATAGAACCTACATATGATAATGAGCACATGCATATTTAGGCAACTCATTCTCAAATTGAGTCTAAAAAAATGGGATGACGACTCACATGTTGCTTGTTCAGTCAGAAAATATGTGTAATCAAGGCATCAAATCCAATGGTAGAATGGGGAATCCAATATGTTTAGGATTGTATTCCTAAAACTCATTGAAAAAAAGCACAGAAAGTGATTGAAATGGATAATCCAAATTCTAGAAATGAAGAATTCAAAGGGCTGAATATGGATACTATGTGTGTTGTAACATGGCTGTATATGCACCCATTAACTTCCTTGTAACTGGAGCTGCTGGAATCACTGCCTATCATGTTGCAAACTGGTTGGTCCAAAGCTACCTTAACATATACTTTGTGCCTCAACAACAAAAGATAAATTATTTTGTTTCAATAACTCAAATGCAGGTTTTTTTGATTACAACATCATATATCCCTTACAAAATAAAAACATACATAACAGAGATATTGTTAAGAAAAAATGCACTAACACCATAAAAACTCAACATTATAGATATTTGAAAAAAATAAAATGCTATCTTCATTTAAGAATGACAAACCGAATATTCATTGTTTAGAAACTTGAAACATAAAACATATTCTCTCTTAGATAAGCATATAAATCTATTATAGGAAATAAAGAATCAAAGTAACAGAAAAGTAAACAACTTCATTAACAAAAAAACATAACAATTTAACTATTAATCAAAAATTTAAATAGAATCTTAAGTTGAAAATCAAGCAACACAGATGCAAACAACTTCATTAAAAAAATTAACTAATAAAAAATTTAATTGAATTTTCAGTTTGAAACAACAAAATCAATACAGAATGCATGTTTGGTATATCAACTAAACAAACTAAAACAGAACAAATTTGATATCTATACGAAGTATCAACCATAAATAGAAGATTCATGTAGATGGGCATATTTAGAGAACATGTTGTATAAAAAACACATGAAATAAAATACACAAACATATAATGAAATTTCATACAACATTTGATATCTATACAAATAAATGATAAACAAATTTAGTTGTAGTTTAAACAAATAAATTATTTTTTCATACCTGAAACCATATAGAAGAAGAATCACTGCTAGATACCCCTCATTTAGTTGCAGTTTAAACAAATAAATGATAAACAAATTTAGAATTTCAAAAAAATAGAAGATTTTACATGACCTCCATTTTTGTCATAAAAAGCTGGCATGACAATATGAAATTCAGATACCTACATTCTAAAGAAACAAATAAAAATATTAAATGACAAGAACAAATAAAATTACACAAAAAAACTATCCGGAAAAATTATTATATGATGTGATCTCAGAGAATATCAATGGAATGAAATGCGATTAGTGTTTATAATCGAAACAGTTAAAATTAGAAAAAATAATTATGAAGGGAAGTTGGTTTTTCATACCTGATACCAAATAGAAGAAGAATAACTTCTTGAGACCACATATCATAGCCTGTGGATCTTAAAATATTTAAATAGGGAAAGAACAAATATATTTTGGGCAGGAAACACACCTTATAAATACAAACAGGAATATGTGCTATAAGAAGTTTTCAGAAAGTTTTTTGAAATAGACCCTTACCTTGTTCATCCATACACGACATTGCCATATTGTTCATATTCAATACATTGATATCCCGGGTTTTATAGAGCATCTTGAACCAGATCCTGAAATTATGAAAAAAAGTTTCTATGAAATGTGAACTTTTGAGAAGTGTAATTTTACACAATACCTCTGGATTTATGTACCACATAATAATAAGAGGTAGGGGAAATTCCAGCCCCGAGGTTGTATTTAATGATCCTTAGTAGGCCCCAAATGCCTCTTCACTTGCAACATGGCAGGTACTGTCCCCTGACATCCACAAACAATGATCAGAACACAAATCAAAGATAAAACATAAACAATGATGTCATGAAATTAATAATATTTATGAAGAATAATGTAGTTATTAGAAGAAAGTAATATGTTTTGTGAATGAATAATTAATTTTCAAAAACCTTTAGCAAAAAAAAAAGGTTCAAAAAGAGAATCAAGTGGAAAGTGGCAGGCGTCTTAAGCTTGATACAACACACTTTGTGTCCTCTAAGAAGAGGAAGAAACGATATTGCAAAGGAGTAAAAGTTTGATATTATCATAAACCAATGTCAAAATGCATACTATAAGTTGACCGATTACAATACATGAATAAATAAATCATGAAACCAATATGATACATCAGATAATCTAATAACTCCCAAGATCCCAAGGTTCTTAATATCTTAACTAACTGCTACTCTTAAATTGTTTAAAGCAATGTTCATTATAATCCAGAAATATGGAGTAAAATGGAGGCATGTAGGAGGCTTTTCATTTGGAAGGGATGATTGAACTTCGAATTAGATCCAAACATAAAAGATCCAATACAAAAACAATATAAATAGCCTGCTATTATTCACCTTTTCATCATCCATGAAAAATTCCTTTACAACGTGGTTTTGGTCATTCTGGTGGATTCCATCATCTTTCACATTATGAATGTATCATTACCTTTTATAGTGTGGTATTGTTTTTCTTTATATTGAATTGTCAAGGTGTGCAGGTAAACCATTTTACTAACAGTTAACAATAAGTTAATGTAAAATATGTTGCGTAGGCAAACAACAAATTGACTAAAGTTGTAATTGCTTGGTTTTATACTATAAAAAATTATAGAGAAATTAATTTTGGAACATAGAAACACTTAGTGCCACATATTGAATAAAATAAAGTAGGTATACTAGTGTTAGACGATATAATGTGGTGTAAAAGAGAGCTGTCAAATTTGGTATTGAAAGCAGTTGTATAAAATGTCTGATAGTAGTTCACCATTGTTCGGGGAGTAACAATACTGGAAATATAATAGCAGATTTATGGGATGTCAATAGAGATAGTGAGTCAGAAAAAAAGAGTAAGCTGTTAATAATATAAGAATCCTACATTTATATGCTGACTACATCAATGTAGGAGGAGTTACCAATTGCAATACTTTGGAAGGGACAGTGCAACACGATTTCTCAAAAAATTGGATTTCCCAGAGAAGTAAAGGATATCATGTATACTGACCTGGCTCGCGGAGCAACCTGAATCTCGATTTTGTAGGGATAGATCTCTATTACAGATTCAAATGCTATTGTGACTGAAATAGAATATTTTTATCTTCAATATCTTGCACAAAATCAAGAATTATATGTTTGAAAGTGGTTTATACCTCCTGCTCGAGAGAGTGGGAACCCTAAGTGGATCGGAGGACCCGATCGTCAAAGAGTCGAAGGTGGAGTCACCGGTTGCAGAGAAGGTGTAGGTGGAGGAGCCGAAGACGTAATATCGAGCAACAACACTGATTGTAGATTTGGGAGGTAGATCTTGGTGAAATCGTCGGATGAGGAGAAGGCATATTCGGAGGAGCCGAAGTCGGAGGAGCCGAAGTCGGAGGAGCCGAAGTCGGAGGAGCTGAAGGTGGATCACGCGCATGTGGAGTCACGACTGGAGAGGGGATTTGGGGAGGAGAGGGAGCGGGAAAGTAGATTCGGGGAGGGGGAATTGGGGAGGGGTGAGGGAACCCTAGAGCATGGAGAGGGGAATCGAGGAGGTGAATCAGGGAGGAGGGGGTGAATAACTATGGAAAATCCCGATCGGGGTCAGGATGATGGGATGTATATTCGGGTTTGGAGGGATGGTTATAGAATATGTGTTGACGTGGAAGCATGGTAAGTTGACACGTAAGCAAAAAAATGCCTACTTTAGTAAATATATAGATGATTGTTTCTAGTGTTTTCTATTTACTAAACTGATATAATATAACATTTAAATTTTTATCTTTGATTGAATATTATGCAATCTCCCCCAAGAACATTTGAATTGAAAAACATTATTCAACTATAATAGAATATAGTTTTAACATGATTTATTCCAGATGGTTCCACTTAGGATGAGTAAATTGAGAAATGATAGGGGTGCTACTTTAATAAAAGAGCAGATGTGCAAATTAGGCTTAGACAACCCTAGTATTAGTAGGGAGCAACTCAATTACTGTTATTATAAAAAAGTTTGACCTTTTGAGGTCAAATATGCTTTATGGATGAAAAATAGTGAAACAGTTGATCTAGATATCATTTTTATTGGAGTATGAAAATATTCAAGGGAGTTAAGTATTAATTAACTCACTAGGTTATTTAATTGACTCACCTCATCCATTCTCCGAATCTTGTTCGAGCTATCTTGCTCGATCAACTACTCTAGGACTCTGTCTAACTTGAACCTGTGATCAGTGAAGTCTGTTTGGGTACCTAAGTACCATGGCCGTCTGAGCTGGGTGCGAGTACAATTCAGTTGGACACCACCAATGCGGTTTCGTGTATAACCAGTAAATACAGTTTACACATGTGATATGCTCAGAACAAGAAATAAATAATTGTGGAACTGTAAATAAATAACCACTGTCGATCCTTGAGTTCTACCATTGAACCTGGGATCGACCCAAGCTTGCTTCGTCCAATGTCGAGGTGTCTCCAAGTACATCACGCAATCATGAATCTAAGGAGTGTGTCAAAGACATTCCAACCCCATAACACATATATATCCAAAGAACATGTCAAAGACATCCTAAACTGTATCTCACCCGAATCCAAGGACCGTGTCCCTGACATTCCAAACCGTAGCGTATCTGAATCTTGGGAGCATATCCCTGACATTCCAAATCGTAGCGCATCTAAATCCTAGGATCATATCCCTGACATTCCAAACTGTATCACATTTAAATCTAAGGATCGTGTCCAAGGTATTCCAAACCGCGTCTCATTCAAATTCAAGGATCATGTCTAAGGCATTCCAAATCATATCACATCTGAATCCAAGGACCGTGTCCAAGACATTCCAAACTGTGTCTCATCTGATTACTAGGATCATGTTCTAGGCAATCCAAACCGTATCACGTCAGAATCCAAGGTCTGTGTCCATGGAATTCCAAACCATGTCTCATTCGATTCCTAGGACCATGTCCTAGGCAATCCAATCTCATCCGAAAACTCAGGGGATTGCCCCGTCAAGAATCCAATCACATAGTAGCACACTTGGATCTAAGGAGCATGTCCAATACATCCCAAATCGTAGTAGGTATCATCACTGATTCTTAGGGGTTTGACCCTAGGCAAACAATCATATCAGTCATAATTGCCGCTTATTTGGGGGATGACGCTAGAAAATCATCAACATCAGGCTCATCGTCGATTCAAGTTCTAAGGTGACCCTCACAATCATACCGCACATCATCCGATTTCTAGGAGAATGCTCTAGGTAATCCAAACCGTATCACATCAGAATCCAAGGACTGTGTCCATGGCATTCCAAACCATGTCTCATCAGATTCCTAGGAGCATGTCCTAGGCAATCCAATCTCATCCAGAAACTCAGGGGATTGCCCCGTCGGGAATCTAGTCACATAGTAGCACACCTGGATCCAATGAGCATGTCCAAGACATCCCAAACCATAGCAGGTGTCATCACCGATTCCTAGGGGTTTGACCCTAGGCAAACAATCATATCAGTCATAACTTCTGCTTCTTAGGGGGATGACGCTAGACAATCATCAACATCAGGCTCATCTTCGATTCAAGTTCTAAGGTGACACTCGCAATCATCACTACCCATTTCCCATACACAATCTCTCAAGGGACGTCAATGTATCATCGGGGCACTCACTGAGGCCCCTTAAGTAACATCTCTATTAGGACACCCCACATGAGATCCTCTATTACGTTCTCATCTCTCAGGACAACACCCATAACTTAGAGGGCATAACATCCCTCAATATCATCATAATCAAGTCATGACCTCACTAGCCGCACAGGAAAAGCCTCATCGACATAGGTTGCAAGAGATGACACAAAGCCCATTTCACATCCCAAGTCATCGTTAGGCCAGTCCTCACACCCAACCTATTCATAAATTTCCACAAGGCCTACCCACCCAAGTAGTCATAAACCAGTGGGGGAGAAACACTCGCCCCATGATCATCTCAACTAGCCAACGACAAGGCATCTCAAGGTTCCACTAAGGCCTAACAGGCCCACTCATTCCCATCCTGTTACATCTCTCTACTCCAGGTCACATTGGGATGACTATTCGTCGAAATGACTTGTGATGACGTGAAGATGACATCTTAGGATTCCCTCTACACAGGATAAGAAAAATCCCCATAAAAAAATGATTTATTCCCCCGTGCTCTAGTGGAATCAGATTTGAAACTCTAAAAAAAATCGGACTAAAATCAACGACAATCGAAATCGATGAACGGATCTGCCGTAAAATCGCTTCAAGAATCATCCCCTCTTAAGGGGCAAGGAAGAGAGGGGGGAGGCAATAACATCACATCCACATAAAATATATTTACAAATGCATTTAGATTAGTGTATCAATTGAATATTTTGCAACCATAACACATCATCAAACAGAGATTCTTCACTAATAGTTTTGTCACAAAACATTTATTTTTACAATTTCATAACGTTAACTAGTCACACAATATTTAATTTTAGAGATTATTTTTATAGAAAATTTAGTTTGATATGGTCACACAACAATTATATTCACAATGGTTGAAGTTTTTTTAGGGTTAATAATGTATGTTTTATGTGAATGTTGAGTGTTTAAATAGAACATGAAAAAATATTTAGCTTCACATAATACATATCTACAAATACATTTAGTTTTGCGCAACCATAAAATATTTTTATTATATATTATAATCACCTAGAGAATGTTCACAATATATTATAATCACTCCTAGAATGTTCACTAATTTTACAATCACCAAACATTTAGTTTCAGACCTTTTAATTTCATATAAAATTTATTTTGAGTTAATCATATAACAATTCTATTCACAAAACATATTCATCCAGAGTCACTAACCTAAACTGGGAAAACATAGCATTTAATTTCACAAACCATTTTTGTCAGAGAAAATTTAATTTGAGATAATTACACAACAATCATATTTACAAAACATATTCATTCAGTGTCATAAAACATTTAGCTGTATAGAACATTTAACCAATCTAGACATAACATTTTTTTATTAGTACAAAACGTTTTTCTTTACTGAATATTTAGTTTCATAATGTTTTATGTTAATGTTGAGAGTTTAAATAGAATGACACATGATATTTATCTTAATAGAAATATAGCTACAAGGACATATAGTTTAGTGAAATCATAGAATATTTTTATTTCTGTAATATATGCTACCAAAACCCATAACAATTATATTCACAAAGCCTATTCATTCAGAGAAACAAAACATTTAGTTGTATGGAACATTTAACTGAGGCATAAAACATTTGTTTATTAACACAAAACATTTTATTTCATAGAATATTTAGTTCTACAAAATATTCAAACAATATTTTTCTATAATTAGTGAATTAGTATAGACAAAACATTTAGTTTTATCCAATCACACATTTTTTAGTTCATAAAACATGTGTTTCGTACCAAGTAAACATTATTTTTTCCCGTGACATTATGTGTTTTTTTAGAAGGTTATAATGTTTGGTTAACTTTTTTAGATTAAGGGTATATGTTTTTTGTGAATGTTGAGAGTTTAAATAAATTATAGAACATACCATATTTAACATCACAAAATATTTATTTTCTTATAACATTTATATTGTGACAACTAATAATAAATATTTCACAAAACACAATATTTATGTGATATAAAACATTTAGATGCACATAAAATTTAATATTTTGACATCAAATATCTGTTTATTGAGACATTGGATACTTTTTGGACGTATACTATCTCTGATAAAGAAGAGCAACAAAACATTTACCTTCATAGTCACAGAACATTTAAAAGATAACACACACACATTTAGATACACAAGAAATTTAATTTTTGTCAATCACATAACAAATTTCATAAAACATTTAGCTTATTCATGACACATAAAATTTTAACTTATTAAGACAGATCCCTGCTTCAATAGATTTTCCAGTAAGGAATTTCTGGATCCCATGGTTAAAGGTATTTATTATGAGTAGAAATGGTTAGAAGGAAATGTACGATATTACAATAATAAATCCATTCATATTTGGCTTAAAAATTATCGTCAAATTCTAGAATTCAGATTGACTTTTGAAAACGAACCCAAAGTAATCGAGTTAGGGTAGAAATCCCAGACAACTCGTGATAAGCTTGAGGAATTAAAGGCAAAAATCAGACATACATAATCCCAGTTTCGACAAGCCAGGTGGTTAGTCCAAAACCTAGAAAGAACACTAGGAGATTCAGAAGGAGAATTATTTTTCTTTGAACAATAAAATATGGTCAGAAGATGATTTGATGTTAGACCAAATATCCAAAATATTTGGCAGAGGCTTGAAGGGAAATCTTCAGGAGAAGCTTCCAATCAGCCCGATGCCACTGTCTTTGATATGCATCCACACAGAGATATAGAAAGAGCAAGTATATCAGGATGATATACTGAAGATGATTACACATGACCTTTAGCAGGAGAATCTCAAGAATATCAGGAAGAAGTTTTGAGTATTCCTCAGAGTATCTAGGAATATCAGAAACAGATCCATGATATTATTACTCGGGAGAAATGGGAGCTTGAGGATATAGAATGTGTCTCCAAAAACCTAAATGAAAAGCTCAAGAAAATTAAAGACCTACGAGCCAAACTCAAAGAGAAGAGGAAAAAGAAAGATACTAAGTCATCTCTCACTAAAAGACTCAGTGTCAAACCATGGAAAGCCAAGCCAGTATGATAGACGATCTCCCAGAAACCAATTCTTTGGGAATGACAGAAAGGATCGTTCAAGGATTTGTTTCAAAAGATCAATAGGGAAGCCAATTCCTCATATCCCAGCTATATTCAGGAAGAATATAGGCCATAAAAAACACATTCAGAAGGTTTTCTTCAACATGGGATGATAAATATAGATTGAAAAAAGGATCCGGGAGAAGCCATAAATGAACGAGCTCTAGACCTTAGATATTATATGCTATTAGTTGGTTTATAGTCGTGGACCATAGATGATGCACTTAATTTCGTAGGAGCTACCTTGAGAGGTAATGTAGGAAGATTTTGGGATATGCTGCTGAGACACTCAGAAGTGAGAACAACCATCTAGGAATATGTTACATTCCCAATTGAAGTTATACCAGTAGTAGATGATTTTCTTAAACATGAGTTTGTAGGGAATTTATTGGTAGATTGGGATGGAGAATTGGTAGAAAAAGCTAGAACGAATTTATCCAAGATCCAAATTTGTGACATGTGTTAATTTGAGGAATATCTTTGCGAGTTTCAACATTGATATAATCTTATTGGATCAGGAGATCAAGAATATGATCTAAATTTCTATCCATAAGATTCTAGGCAGTTGGCCTGAAATTGTTCAAAAAGTATTGAAGACTCATCTTTCCCAGAGTGAAGATATGCAAGACACTCTAGGAGTTCGAGAAAAAATAATAAGGAAGGTTATAAGACTCTATTGTATGCAGAGGCATGTCTTACAGGATGTAAGAAATACCATACATGAGTTCTTCTTGTTGCCCAAAAGTTGAGGGTGTTGCAGGAATATATGAGTACAGTCCAACTAGGCAGGAGCTTGGAAAAACTCAATAAAGATCGTTCAAAACACAGTGATAGGATGACCAATGTGAACAAAAGAAATCACTTAAGAAAATTTGGAAACGATTTGGGAAGAGAAAATCATCAAGTAGATTTTCAGGCAGAAAGCCAGAAAAATCTAAGAGATTTCTTAGATCAAATAGAACTCAGAAGGATATGAGAGAAAAATTTAAGGCCAAATATGAGAAGTATCCCATACGATCAAAAGGAAAATCTCTACCCAGTTGTTATTGTTGTTGGTTCTGTGGTAAGAAAGGTCATAGATCTGACAGTTGCCCAGATGCAGACAAGAGAAGGGGAAGTCTCAAAGCAATAATGATGGAAGATTCATCAGAGATATTGTTTGATCCTATCCGGGGAGAAGATATAGAATCAGATGATCAAAGTTTATATTCTTTATATTCAGATTACTCAGAGGAAGAATATTATGTCTTAGATGAATAAGAAGAAAATAACCCTATTTTGAGCCAATTTCGAATAGCCATGATTCGAACATGGGTTAGTGCACCTAAAGACTCTTCATAACTAGTAAAACTAGAGGAGATGGAAGGAGATCTGGTTCATTCTTCAGAAACTGAAATCCCTTCAGAAGGAAGTGATTTTCAATAATGGAAGATGTCCATAGTTGATTGGTCCAAGGTATACCAGAAGTCTTGGGTGCCATATCGAGAGATGACCAAGATTTTTGAAAATGAAGAGACAACTGAATTCTATAAAATAGATAGAGGATTATTTACAATGATTTTTTTAAAACCAGAAAAGGTTAACAAGGTAATCTAGAAAAATTCTAAGTATGTGTATTTTGAAATAATCCAGATAGGATTAGATCCTATTTTCAGAAAAAGAAAAGATCTACCAGTCCTAATTGCAGTAGTGGATGTCAGTTTAGACAATTTCTTCAATGCACTATTAGGAGGAGCACGAGAAAATATGCATGCAGGAGCAACATGGGTAAAGGTGATACCAGATTTGCATGTAGTTCTTATGGATATAAGTATTAGTAAAACTCTAGAAGTTAAGATCAACATGAGGAACTGAAAAAAGATGTTGGGTTGCCCACCTGATAGGAGATGTGTTAGATTGATTACTCATCTCTATGTAAAGTTTTACAATACTGGAAGACCAGCTCTAAGGAAGGGTGTGGAAAGATTTACACATCTTTTTCAAGATGAAGGAACATCAATTAGAGAAATGACACCACAAGTGATAAACACCAAGAGGCTAACTTGGCTTAGAGAATGAGTTTCACCAGATCCAGAGGAAGAACGAAGACAAAAGCAACTTCTTCTAGATGTTATTAAACAAGTCAGAAATAGACTTTCCATCTCTGAGGTCAGAGAAGATGAATATGATCTCAGATTAGAAGGATCAAGATCAGGTAGATCAGATTTTAAAATAGAATATTTCAAATCATAAATATTAGAGAACCCTTTGGAAAATCTAATGATCTCAATTGGAAAAGATGAAGGTACTTCAGTAGAAGCACCTAGAACATCAATTTCCAAAAAAATAGTTGGACAAAGGACTATTCGACTACCTATCTATGAGGATGAATAAACTCATGCAGGATATATGAGATCTTCATTACTTAGTGTAAAGATAGAGGAGTGAGCTACATTAGTAAAATTAAGTATTAATGAAACTGCATGTATTTCCCTAGTTAACACAGGATGTACATTCTCTTGTACAAGAATATGATTTTTAGGAGTATCTTGAGAATCTTCAAAGTTTCAAGTTACAGTTGGTAACAATGCAATAGTTATGATTCAAGAAGTATCCAAGCATGTTCAGATTAAACTCAATGGAAGGATATTTATAGAGCAGATGATTTGTTTTATTCCTCAATTTCCAGATGAATTCTTGATTGATATCAGCCTATAACGATATTTTCAGAAGGAATTATCCTTGATAATTATCTAATTCCAACTGCTTCTGTAAAAACTAGAATGATTCCAGATAATAAAGTATCTACTGTTAAAGTTGAAAACTATCCAGATGAAGATAGAGAATAGCACAGAAAGATTGAACAATGGAAAGAATTGGTTGGATTGAAAGTATTGAGGATTAATGAAGAATAAGCATTGGCTAAGATAAAAGATTATTTATCAAAAAATTAATCAGGAAACCCTATGAAATTATTGAATAAAGCAATGTCAGAGGCTATAATCGCCCTTAAAGATCCTAGTACATTGATCAGAAGTAAGGGAATTTCCTATCCAGATGAGATGGTTAAGGAATTTGAGAAACAAATTTCAGAACTAATCAGTCTTGGACTAATCAGGCATAGTGAAAGTCCTCACAGGAGTGCGACATTCATGGTAATGAATCATACAAAAAAACAATGTGGTAAGACCATAATGGTTATAGATTATAGTGGTCTTAATTGTGCCAAAAATGATGATGGATGCAATCTTCCTAATCAAGAAGCTTTAAGAAGCATGATTAGTAACGAAAGGCCAATGATATATTCAAAGTTTTATCTCAAGTCAGGATATTGGTGGATAAAGATCAAAGAAGAGGATATACCATTAACAACATTTACAATACCAGTTGGCTTGTTTGAATGGCTAGTTATGCCATTTGGACTCAAGAATGCACCAGGAATATTCCAGAGAAGAATGGACATGACATTCAGTAGATTAGCACAGTTCATGGCAGTCTATATTGATGATGTGATCGTATTTAGTAAAGATACAGAAGAGCATATAAAACATTTATAGCAGGTTGTTGAAGTTTTTAGAGAAGAAGGGATGATACTTTCAGAAATAAAGATCATTTGGATGCAACCAAAGATAGAATTTTTGGGTTTGCAGATCCAAGGAAGTAGAGAGAAGCTTCAACCGCATATTGCAGAAAAACTACAAACTTTCCCCGATGAGCTTACAGATCGTAAGAAAATACAGGTGTTTCTTGGTGTACTAAGTTATTCTAGAGAATACATCAGAGATTTAGAAAAAATCTCAGTTCCAATACAGAGAAAGGTGTCCAGTAAGGTACCTTGGGATTAGACAGAAAAATATTCTGAAGTAATCAGAAATTTAAAGTAAAAGGCACAAAATCTCCCAGAATTGGAGTATCGAGATGGGAGTGAGGATCAATTTATCTTAGAAACAGATGCATCAGACTTAACATGGGGGTGAATCTTAAATATAATAAAAAACCATAATGATAGTATCAGTAGATACTGGAGTGGATGTTTTAACAATGCAGAGAAGAATTATCCTGTCCATGAAAGAGAATTATTTGCAGTCCTTAAAGGAATTAAGGCTAACAAGATTTTCTTGGGAAAAATTTTTACCATAAGAACAGATAGTTATTATATAAATAAATTTATGAGAATTAAATTAAAAATATTTACCCAGGCATGACTTGTATGGTAGAGGAATTAATTTCAATACTATAACTTTAATATAGAAAATATTAAAGGAAAAGATAATGTCATTCCAGATGAACTGACAAATTATTTTGACTCTTGCAGGTGCAATGACAGAAAGTATCAAATCAAGAAGATTTTCTATTTGTATTGATAATCATTCTATGACAGAATGCCCGGTTATCAAAGAAATGAATGATAGACTTGATAGACTTGAACAAATAAAGGAGATTCTAGCAAAGAATCACCTTTAGAAGAAGGGATCTTTATCTAGTGAGGTTGAAAGATCAGAAAGCACAGGTTCCTCAACTAGAAAGGCTGAAAAACCAATAAATTCTTTAAAGATACCTCTATACATCAAGTATAAAGATAAAAGTCACATTGAATGCTTTGTATGTGGTCAGAAAGGTCATTACAACACTCAATGTGTAGATAATCCTAGAAACAAAAAGGCTCGGAAGAATCAGAAGATTGACACGAATGGAAGCTCTAAAGGAAAAAGGAAAACCATTAAGAGTTGGGCTGATCATGTAGAATAAGAACTTGAAAAGCAACAAAGGTCTCAAAAAGAACCTCATCGATAGAATGTTCATCAAGAACAAGATTGAGAAAGTCTGGATGATGATCTAGATGAAGAGCCCAATCCAGCAAAGGAAATATGAAAATATTTGTAGAGGATTACAAATATTTAAAGGAATAAATCCACAACCGTTTATAACATGATCCAGAAAAGTAAAGATGACCGGATATTCAAAAGAGGTCTGAACCATGTTTTAGACATGCTTGAAGAATCCGAAGATCTTATGGAGGATTATAAAAAGATTGATATGATCAGTATGATCATCACTGAAGAGATCAAGCTGAAGGTCTAAGTTTTTGGTCTTCTTGACAAAGTTAAAAGAATCAAGGAGATAGATATGAAAGAATATCCAGTGTTGAAAAGGTTTTGGAGAATGTCAGGAATATGAATTCCAAAACTTCACATACCAGATACAACATTAGAACTAGAAGAGTTCATTGAATGCCAGAAAGCTTTCAGCATGAGAGCAGTACAATTTGGATCAATTGGTTATTTATGTAATTCAAATGACAATGTTGAATTTTTTGAAATGGAATAAATGTTTTTAAAATGTTATGATCATCAATAATTCAACATCTCGACCTGATTTGACTACTCAAATTCAATCCCGAGTCGAATCAGAATGTTACTAAGCCCCTGGTGCCTTCCTCTTTCTGTTAAAGGCTTATATAATAAACATCCAACTCCCCACACTAACCATGGGGAATGGTGTAAAAAACACCCCAATCCTAGACCCCATACCATAAATGAACATGAATAGCGTAATAATATAGAAGTAAAACATAATATAATTAACTCCCAGATGCAAATACATCCATGTTCAACCAACTCAACCCATTACTAATGACTCATCCCCCACTAGTCTTCACTAGCCAACCCTACCACTCCATCTCATCCAATGATCCAAACAACCTGTAACTAAAGTCAACATCATCTACATGGTAACCGATATTCCCATAGAGGGGGTGAGTACAAGACCTATAATAGGACATCCCTAAGACTTCCAATGCACCCCATCCATGTGAAACTCAACCAAACTACAAATGTGTTTTATAAAACATGCATAAACCCCATGATAATTTATAAAACCATTTGAAAGCACTTTAATAATCATTAACTTGTAATAAATCTCATAATAATGACGATAAAAACAATAAAGTCACATATCAACCATAAACATACTGCAAATAGATCATGGTCAAATATCAATAACAACTCATTTCTAAAACTATCCCATGCACCCATTTTCACAAAGAAACCCGAGGGAACCCTTAAACCATGAGTAATATCCAAGAATGGGTATCACCAACTCATGAGTGGACCTACTACCCCTAAAATTCACCTTGTCATTCTTGATAAGGTCCCCACACCCAAGTGGGAATTTACCACCACTCACCTTATCCTGATTGATGAGGTCCCCACACCCAAGTGCGTGTTTACCAAACTCATGTCCAAGCTCTAAAAAAATTAGTCAACAAAATTAATAAAAATATAATCATCCCATGCAACTTAATGCACAACCTACAATAACATCAACCCCATGCAACTCAATGCACAACCTATAATAACATCAACCCCATGCAACTCAATGAACACACCGAATCACATCTACCGTGCTCAATGCACAACCAACTAGCATGAACTTTGAAATTCAATGAAAAAACCCAAATAACATCAATCGTGCAACTCAAAAGCATAAACCACGATAATAAAATCCATCAATGACATAAATGCATAAAAAATTACAATTAAGAATCTATACACTCTACACCATAAATCATCAATAACAAATCAAGCTAAAGAACCATTCAATCAAACACTCTATTTCAAATAACACTTAAAAAATTCCCCAAATTTTCAGAAACCAATGACACGAATCAACCCACGAGGCTCCGCCCGGGATGACAGTAAGTCGAGTGCGCCACCCCAAGCTTACTTCCAATAGGCCATGAGTGGGTGATCAACATCGAGTAGACATATCACACAAAATGATAGGTTTTAGCCTATATCAATCTTTAACACAAATATATCCAAGGCATAAAATAACCTTCAACAATATAAGTATTTGTATAAATAAATAGCTAAACTGTATACAATGCATGCATGATACATCACATGATAAGTACATCTCCACATAGTCCAAACACCATGGGAACTGAATATCTAACAAAGCCTCTGAACTCGAAGAACATGAAACAAAAAACAACTCCTCATCGATGCAAACACTCTTGGGATCAGTCTTTAAATGAAGTGATCGCCACCACCACCAAAAACCACCAAGTTCTACCAAGAACCATAAAGCATCAACTTTGGACAAGACGCACCAGATCCACATCCATCTAGACCATCACTGAATTGTGCATCGTTTGCACAGACACAACACGTGTGTGTACAAAGCCTATGTAGATGTGAGTATAAACATACTCAATAGAACACCCTGAAACCAAAAAGGGAAGAAAAAGGTATAAGTCAGCTCAAAATATGAAATATGAAGGTGACCAGAAGGGAGACAAGGAATATCCATATATGCTCTACCGCTAGAAGTCACAGGGACACAAAGATATCCTGGTCATCGTAGGTTCAATCCATAGAGGTTTGCATCTCACAAGTAACTAGGGATGCTCGGAATATTAAAAGGCTCACTAAGTCTGAATTCAAAAGCACAATTATTGTAATGGCCCGGACCTCTCCAGTCCATTACTTTGTGGGAATTTGGTGTTTGAGGTGTTCTGAGACGTCAAGGTGACTCATTTCAGCACTTGCAAAATTCCCAGTCTTCTAAGTTTTTCAATGGTGGCTCACCCTTGCGGTAGCTCATGCTGGCAGTGTCTCGCTGGCGGTGGATCATTAACAGTCGCTCGTCCAGCAGTACCTCGTCTAGCGGTGTCTCGCCTCGCGATGACTCACTGACGGTGATAGGCGTTTCATTTTGCGGTTACTCGTCCAGCAGTGCCTCGCCTCACGGTGACTCACTGATGGTGGCAGGCGTTTCATCTGGCGGTCACTTTCCCAGTGGTGCCTCGTCTAATGGTGACTCCTAAGCAGTGCCTCACTTAACAGTGCCTCATGAGCAGGGTTTCCAACTTCTCTTAATTTCACCCTTCTTCCATCTTCTTTGACGTAAAACACTTTTCAAGCCTTAATTGAAGGGATTTGAGACCGATTCAAAGCCCATATTTCCTATCTTTAAATTTCGAAGGGTCTTGGGGATTTTGGATGGTCAAAACACATTATCTTGACCATATTTTCCTTTAATGGAAAATAAAAAACATATATAAACCGCGACTTTGTTTAGATATTCCAAAGGCTAGGATACCTTTGTCCCCCGTGTTCTTCCTTCTTACTTTCTCTTAGTGCGAGACGCCTCGAACCCTTCTTCCCGTAGTAATCGAGTAAGATGTTGTAGATTTTGGTTCATGTTTTCCTTGGAGTTCTTCTTGCTGCATGCGCGCCCCTGCATCTGTGCAACCAGAAATCACTGATCTCCTTTTCTTCTAAGGTAGATTTTCCTTCGTTTTTCTTAATTGTGTATCATACAGAGTGGGTGTATGAATGTTTCCTTTGTAAATATAGTTGAATTCAAATAAATAAAGATAATTGAACCGATTTAAGATCAATATGTGGGGGTTGGGAAAAGTGAAGTATGTTCTTGTTGTGTTTTGTTTTTATTGATATTGTGATTCCTATGGGCTAACTACCCACTGAAAATTGTGGCCATTGGGAGTTCTTGTTTGTGCATAGAATGGTTTATGGAGTGTTTCTTATTTCCTGTTGAATTATTATACGTGTAAATTGTTAAAAATGTATATTTCGATAATAAATGGATACCCTAGGATCATACTGTTTTGTGATAACCCCTGAATTAACAAGTGGAAGTTAAAAAAGGGATGCCTTGTTAAATCTTAAATACGTTTTGCGTTGGTTCTTGGGACGATGTGGTTGTGCATAGGGGGTTGATTTTGTTGATATGGTGATTTGGGTGTGATATAATTGTGCAGTTGGGCTATGAAACTGGTTGTGCTGTGATATGTTGCTGGGTGTGGAAGTGAGTTGAAGTTTGTTTTGGTTGGCATGGTGGTTTGGGCAAGATGACTTTGAAGAAGTACAATAGTGGTTGGTATGGGTGCTTCTCCATTGATAACATGCATAAATATTCACCCTGTACCTAGAGATTGTGGTGATGTGTATTTAATGTGAAGTGCATTAATTTACTATGGATGTTTTTGTGTTGCATAGTTTCCTGGGTAGTGATGGAATGAAAAAATAATTGTTTAATAAAGTTTGGAATGACTTGGGTTGGTTTGGTTAACGAAATGGAAATGATTAAATAAATTGGTTGGAAATGTGAAATTAGATTTATGACTTAATGTGTGGTGTTATACTTTTAGAGGTAGAAACAAAGGTGTCAGTGTTATCAGAGGGAGGAGGTCGTGACAAAGTGGTATTAGAGGTGATGGATGAGAGATAGGGTGTAGTTTGAAGTTATGAACAATAACGATTGAATGAGATGGTATGACAAAGGTTCTAGTTTACCTTGGTACGTAACATAGGTCAGGGGTACTAGCTAGAACACAAGATTTTAGCCCCCCCTTGTGATCCAGTGCATGGACTCTGAGCTTATTGAACGACCAAGTGAGATGGACCTGCTTGCAGGGTATAGACTTAGGAAAGTACATGCATCATAATGACTTGTGTTCTTATTTTAATTGGGTTGTTTTGGGAAGGTCAAAATGGATAAAATAAATGAAATAATTTAAAATTAATTTTAATAAAATTCCATACTACTCGGGCTTAGAAAATATTTATTTACCTTTAAGCTATGGCTTCTGGTCGTCGTCCACGTGTGGTTCAGGTAGTGGAAGTTCAAAAGGCTAACCCAATTGGTCACCATAGGGTTGATCCGACCAAAGAGGATGATCAGTGTCAGATGGTGTTGTGTGCTTTCCAGCAGTAGGCTTTTGGAAAGTATGAGGGAAGTGTTTCAGGTATGGAGAAGAAGAGTTGACTAGAGGAGCTAGATACCACCTTCAATTTGATCTGGGCCCTGACAGGGTACTGGGTCCCTTTGGCGGTCAGTCAGATGTGGGGTATTGTGCGTCAGTGGTGGATGCTATATCTAGGGGAATGGAAGGAGGTATAAATTCTGTGGGTTTTGACTTTCATAAGGAGTTCCAGGTAGAGTTCCTTTCGTCAACCATGAAGGTTGAGAAAATGCAGGAGTTACTCTCCCTTCAGTGGGGAGTATGTTAGTGCGGGAGCTATGAATCAAATCTAAGGACCTCCTACATTTTCCCCAGATCTTTTTCCAGATGAGGAGTCTTGTGAAAGGCATCTTGAGGAGGCACTCTGTCCTTCTATCCAGTATGATGTTACTCTTTTTATGTTGCTGATGTATTCAGAGGTTTAGAAGAAGGCAGAAGTGATCGAGAAGATTCACTCACGAGAAGGTCTACCACAAGATGGGATCCAATAGAGTTCTTCGAGTGGTAGAGTTTTTAGTGGTAGATCTCAGGTGCCAGGACCTTCGAGGTTTTGACCGGTGGGGATATGACCTCAGCATCTTCCTTTCCAGATTTCTGGTGCCATCGGTCTCCATGCCTTTCCTATGAGCTTGGGGCTGATGTGTTTCTTTTATGGGGTTTGCGACCATCTTCAGAATCAGTGCCCAGTGGCTGCCCGTGCCCAGTTTGGTGGAGGTGGATAGGCTTAGCGTCAGCCTGAGCAGTAGTTTCCAGTGATACAGTTTCATCAGTAGGGACAATAGGATTTTGCTCTTCCGAGGGGAGATGGAGAAGGTAGGGGACGACCTCAGGATGTTACCTGTGTTCAGGGACCGCGACCCGAGTGAGGTCATGGAGGTGGTCGTCAGCAGAGAGGTAGAAGAGCTGGGTGTGGTCAGGTGCACTCAACGGAGGCAACAATTCCAACAGGGCCAGATATTATCATAGGTATGATCAGTTTTTTTAACACACTTTCTTGTGACTTGTTTGATTCAGGAGGTTCACACTCCTTTGTCACACCCGCTCTAGCCCATGCTTTGGGACTAGACGTAGAGAGGCTTCTTATGCCCCTAGTGTTGAGTACATCAGTCGGAATCCAAATTTACTTGTTTGATGTGTGTCGGGGGTGTAGACTGATGATGAGACCACATCAGTCCCATGAAGATATTTTCTTTCTATAGATACATCCATACAACGTCATCCTCAACATCAACTGGTTGTATTCTGTACATGCTGTTATCGATTGCTTTCGGAGGAGAGTCATGTTTTTAGATGTGGATGGCCAGCGTGTGGTTTTAATCAGTGAACAGAGTTGTTAGGTGGGAAGTTGGTGTGTGGAGCCCATCATTTCCTTGTTAGCTGAGTTGATGGTTGAATCAGTGGATGCTGAAATGGTGGAGGTTAACAGGGTTGTTAGAGAGTTCCTGGATGTTTTCCCCAAGGAGGTTGTGACACTACCCCCTCAACATGATGTTGAGTTCGGGATAGACTTGTAGCATGATGCTTCTCTAATTTTGATGACTTCTTATCTGATTATACCTTTTGAGTTGTGGGAGTTGAAGATTCAGATAGATGATCTGATGAAGAAGGGTTTTATCTGGCCTAGTGTGTCGCCGTGGGGTGCTCCAGTGTTGTTCACAAAGAAGGTAAACAGTGTTATGAGGTTGTGTATAGACTATCAGAGGTTGAATTAGGCAAAGATCAAGAACCGTTACCCCCTTCCAAGGATATAAGATATTTTCAACCAACCAAGAGGGGCGAGTTGGTTTTCTAAGATCGATCTGTGGTTTGGATATCACCAGTTGAGGGTGAAGGAGGGTAATATCCTGAAAACTGCTTTCAGATGAAGGTATGAGCCTTTTTAGTTTGTAGTAATGCCATTTGGTGTTACGAACACACCAACTGTGTTCACAGGGCTTATGAACTCTGTGTTCAGTGAGTTCTTAGATCAGTTCATCACCGTATTCATTGATGACATATTAATATACTCAAAGTCATAGGAGGAGCATGCTGAGTATCTCAGAACCATCTTGTAGGTTCTTCGACGCCACCATCTCTATGGAAAGTTTTCCAAGTGTAAGTTCTGTACATGAGAGGTTCATTTTATTGGACATGTGGTGTATCATCAGGGTGTGATAGTTGACCTAGCAAAGGTCTAGACAGTTGTTTCTTGGGCAACACCCAAGAACGTGGCAGAGGTTCGTAGTTTCCTTGGTATCACATGCTATTATTAGAGGTTTGTACTCGATTTCTCTCGAGTTGCAGCCCCATTGGGGGATTTAACCAAAAAGACCAAGCTTTCGTGTGGAGTGATTAGTGTTAGAATATGTTTGGTTACCTGAAGGGAAAGTTGATTAGTGCTCCAGTGCTCTAGTTTCCTGAGGAATGGGTAATGTTTGAGGTGTTTTGTGATGCTTTTTGTTTGGGTTTGGGATGTGTACTAATGCAGCAATGATCAATGATCTCTTTTGGGTCTAGGCAGTTATGTCCTCATGAGCATAACTACACCACCCATGACTTGGAGTTATCAGCGATTGTGTTTGCACTGAAATTTTGGCAGCACTACCTCATTGGGGAGTGCTTTTTGGCCTTCACATATCATAAGGGCTTGAGGTATATCTTTTCCCATCATGATCTGAATCTATGACATCGAAGGTGGATGAAGTTTCTTCAGGACTATGATTTGAAGATCTCCTACATCTCGGGAAAGGGAAATGTCATGGACGATTCTTTGAGCATAAAGTTGTAGAAGGAGGTTGTTCATGAGTTTTTAGATGCTTGGAGAGTGATGAAGGAGTTGACAACCCTTCACTTAGATGAAAGGGTGGATGGTGGTAAGGGTTGTTTTTTTCAAATGACAGTACATTCTTCTCTAATGCAGCAGGTGGAGGAGTCTCAGTGGGGGGGACTCAGTGGTAGAGGTGATGCGCGATCGTGTTGACTATGGTGATGCTCTGAAGCGATGGTCGGAGGATAGTCAAAACAAGATTTTGTTTCAAGGAAGGCTGTTTGTTCAGTGGAAATGCACAAGGGGGTTCTTCTTGAGTTTTATAGATCAACTTTGGCAGTACAACCAAGAGTTTCCAAGATGCATCGTGGCTTGAGGATGCAATTTTGATGCCCTGGGATGAAAGGGGAAATGGAAGAGTTTGTGGCGAAGTACTTGGTTTTCCAGCAAGTGAAGGTCGAGCACCGTGTTCTTGGTGGTTTCTTGCAGACCTTGGATGTCCCTAAGTGGAAATGGGATGACATCTCAATGGATTTTATCACAGGGTTACCCAGAACTTAGGGATGTTGTGAAACTATCTGGGAGATAGTGGATTAGTTGACGAAATCTTCCCATTTCTTACCGATCAAGGAATCAGGTGCGATGGATACCTTGGCCAAGAGGTACGTGGATGAAATGGTGTGATTGCATGGGGTTAAAAGGTCCATTGTCTCGTATTGGGACACACATTTTACCTCACAAGTCTTGAGGGGATTGCAACATGTTTTTAGCACTCAGTTACACCTCAACACTATTTTCCACCCTCATAAAGATGGGCACACAGAACGGACTATCCAAACATTGGATGATACGATGCGAGTGTGTGTCTTGGACTTTAGTGGATCTTGGGTATGACACTTTCCATTGGTAGAGTTTTCTTATAATAATAACTATCACTATTTCATTGACATGGCTCCGTTTGAATCTTTGTATGGACGAACGTGTCGTTCTGCGTTGTGATGGATGGAGGTTGGGGAGACAACTATTCTTGGACCCAATGTGGTGCAGAGCATGACAGAGAAGGTTTAACTTGTTTGTGAGAGGATGGAAGCACCGTCGGACCAGAAAAAGTTGTATGCCAATCGCAGGAGGAGGCCCTTTGAATTCGAGGTTGGGGACCACATGTTCTTGAAGGTTTCCCCTCGACGTGAGAAACAAAGGTTTTGCAGGGGGAGTAAACTTTCTCCCATATTCGTTGGTCCCTTTGAGGTGTTGGGGTGAGTTGGCGAGGTGGCATATCTCTTGGCACTGCCACCACGGTTGGAGAGGATCCATGACGTCTTTCATGTTTCTCAGCTTCGTCGGTATCTTCACGACGACTCCCATGCCATTGACTGAGGAAAGTTGTACATTGAGGACGACACAACATTTGTGGAGTGGCCAATATAGATCTAGGATTGTTGAGAGAATGTGCTATGTGGATGGACTATTCCTTTGGTTCGTGTGTTGTGGAGGCATGGTGGCCAGGAGGAGAGTACTTGGAGCAAGAGACGCAGATGCGTGCCCAGTACCTAGAGTTGTTTTGAGCCTTTCTTTGCTTGTTTTTATTTTTAATGAGATTATTGAACCTTGTTTATTATTAGATGAGATTTTTCCTTTGATTTGTGATATGCATGGTGTGGTGTGTGATAGAGTCCTGACATGCGAAAAGGGGAGGATCTGATTCCTAATCGAGAACCATTAACTGTGATGAGATTAAACCCATGTGGGTGAATCAGTGCTGCCCAGAGCGGATAATATCTTGACATAAAGGACGAGATTCCCTGATTTGTGTGTTCAAGACGATGTGGTTGTTATGCTTGTGTGGTGTGTTTTTGTGGTCGTTTGGGTTGACGTGTTGGTTGGCGGAGGAAGAAGGAGGTGTTCTTGAATGTAGAGGTTCCCACTCCATATTTCGAACAACACAAGGTGGTTTAATGTCGATGTGTTTAGTTGATAACTTTGTTTTGAGTGTAGTGAGATCTTTAAAAGGTATCTTGAGGGATGGTTGTTCAGACCCTTCCTCTATTTTCTTCTGGGTTGGTTTTTAAATTCTTGAGGAAGAGAATAGTTTGAGAGGTATCTGATGTCATGGCCCAGACCTCTCTGATCCATTACCTTGTGGGAATTTGGTGTTTGAGGTGTTATGAGAGGTCAAGGCGACTCATTTCAGCACTTTGAAAAATTCCAAGTCTTTTAAGTTTTCCAACGGCGGCTCACCCTGGCGGTAGCTCACGCTAGCAGTGGCTTGTTGGCGATGACTCACCAATGGTCGCTCATCTAATAGTGTCTCACCTCATGGTGACTCACTAAAGGTAGTAGGCATTTCATCTGCCTATCGCTCGTTCAGCGGTGCCTCAGCTCGTGGTGACTCACTGACGGTGGCAGGCGTTTCATCTGGAGGTCGCTCGTCCAGGGGTGCCTCATTTAATGGTGGCTCGCGAGCAGTGCCTCGCTGAGCAGTGCCTCACCTAACAGTGCCTCATGAAAAATGTTTCAAGCTTCTCCTAGTTTCCCCCTTTTCTGTCTTTGACGTAAAAAGTTTTTCAAGCCTTAATTGAAGGGATTTGAGACCAATTCAAAACCCATAAATCCTATCTTTAAATTTTGAAGGGTCCAGGGGATTTTGGATGGTCAAAGTGCATTATCTTGACCAGATCTGCCTTTAATAGTAAATCAAAAATATATCTAAACCACGACCCTGTTTAGATCTTTTGAAGGCTGGGATACCTTTCTCCCCCTTGTTTTTCCTTCTTACTTTCTCTTAGTGCGAGATGCCCTGGACCCTTATCCTCGTAGGAATCGAGTAAGCTACTGTAGCTTTTTTTTTTGTGTTTTCCTTGGAGTTCTTCTTGCTGCAATCGCACCCCTACTTTTGTGCAATTAGGAAGCGCCTATTGGATTTTCTTCCAAGGTTAGTTTTCCTCCGTTTTTCTTAATTGTGTATCATGAGGGGTGGGTGTATGAATGTTTCCCTTGTAAAGATAGTTGAATTAAAATAAATAAAGATAATTGAACCGATTTAAGATCAATATGCAGGGGCTGAGAAAAGTGAAGTATGTTCTTGCTGTGTTTTGTTTTTATTGATATTGTGATTCGTATGGGTTAACGACCCATTGAGAATCGTGGTCGTTTGGGGTCCTTGTTTGTGCACAAAATGGTTTATGGAGTGTTGCTTGTTTCCTGTTGAACGATTATATGTGAAAATTATTAACCACATATATTCAGCTAATAAATTGATACCCCATGATCATACTGTTTTGTTATAACCTATGAATTAACAAGTGGAAATTAAAGAAGTGATGCCTTGTTAAATCTTAAATATGTTTTGCACTGGTTCTTGGGATGATGTTGTTGTGGGTACGGTTGTGCACAGGGGGTTGGTTTTGTTGATATGGTGATCTGGGCGTGATATGATTGTGCAACAAGGAAATCGGTTGTGCTGTGATATGTTACTGGGTGTGGTTGTGAGTTGGATTTTGTTTTGGTTGACATGGTGGTTTGGGCAGGATGACTTTGAAGAAGGAAAATAGTGATTGGTATGGGTGCTTGGCCATTGATAACATGCAGAAATATTTGCCTCATACCTAGAGGTTTTGGCGATGTGTCTTTAATATGAAGTCGTTAATTTACCATAGTTGTTTTTGTGTTTCATAGTTTCCCGAGTAGTGATGGAATGAACAAATAATTGTTTAATAAAGTTTGGAATGACTTGATTTGGTTTGGTTAATGAAATGGAAATGGTTAAATAAATTGGTTGGAAATGTGAAATGGGATTTATCGCTTGATGTGTAGCGTTACGTTTTTAGAGGTAGCGGCAAAGGTGGCAGTGTGGTGAGTTGGTTGTTTGTTTGAGAACCCATAGGTTGGGCATGGGTGTTTGATATCATATATGTATATACTTGTATTTCCTTGTGATTTCTATTCGCACCCCACCCACGTTGAGAACTATGTGATGAACACCCACATAATTACGTGAGGGGTGTCTTTACCAACATCCCGATGAGAGGATGGATGGCTGACCACCCTCTCTTACCTGCTCCTTCCAGGCAGTAACGACCCAAGTTTCTTCGGGCAAGATGCG